>DF239051.1:0-396437 GCA_000507305.1 Breviolum minutum Mf 1.05b.01
TATATATATCGTTTGGAGGATGCAAGTTCTTACAGCCCCAATTTGTATAGCATTTCCGTTGCCTTTCGGGAGGGATCCCAGGATTCAATAGCAGCAATCCAAAACCACTGGGATGGTGATGGTGGTTATATTATATTGTGCATATTCCATCATATTCCACATATCCCAAGTTACTTCATGTTACTTCACATAATAGCAAATGGTTCATGGGAGATTTCCTTGGATGATCCTGGGAGCTGCTACTGGCATATTTTGGGAAGTAGATCAATGATACTGGTAGATAAACAAATAGATAGATAAATGGATGGATGGATGAGTGGGGGATGGATAGATAGATAGATGGAGAGATTGATGGAGAGATGGATGAATGAATGGATGGATGGATGGATGGATGGATAGATAAATAAATATCTATTTAACTATTTAGTTGGTTAGCTAGATAGATAGTAGTCCCTGGTACATATTACATAGATATCTTATAAGGATTTGACCAAATGCGGTGGCAACTTCAACTTTTCTCAAACAGGCATCCAATCTAGTGATTCTAGAACCAAAAACACGATTTGACCATATGATCGGATTGGTGTATGTAATATATAACCTCTGGGTCAGAAAAGTGGTTTCCCCAAGAAAAATCAAAGAAATTGGACACCATTCAATTCAGCCACGAGTCATAGTAGGCCTTGCAATGATGCCGACGTGAGAGGTTTCCTTCCCACAGAAGCCGCAAGAGCATTTGACACCACTTGGTCCTGCGATCAAGAAAACAGGTTGTATGTATATATTATTATATATTGGTATGTGAAATGGGATGTCATAGAAAGAATATACGTAAATATTGCAAGTGGAACTGTAAGAACTAAAAGTGTGACATACAATATACAAATATTACAAATTCAAGTCCCAAATCCATGAAAATCTATCTGGGACCTGAAAATCTAGCCCCCCTCATTCCACTGGAAGCTTCGCTCCCGGCACGAAAAAAAATGACGGCCTGCGGAAAATCATCACGCCACAATTCAAGCGACACTCCATGGAGAGATCCTCTTGGATCAGCAAGTCGCGACCCTCGGCCTGATGCAAATAGACCGCCGCGGGCCCACAGTTTATGTTTCTGAAGCTATGCAGCTATTGTGGACCTTGTCAGGACCTTGTTTTTGCGATGATACGTTTCATAATGTTTCATATATCTGTTTGATTATTAATTTAGTACTTAAGTTGTATGTTTTGCTGCACATATATATATATATATACATATAATACCATAGATGCTCTAAATCAAGTGGGATCAAACATGATGACCCTGAGTTATACAATCTCTACCGACTCTACCCTGGAGGATACTAGGCTGAAATGTGCAAGTTCTATGCTGATGATTTATGTAGCAACATGCTGAACAAAAATCTGAACAAAACATCAACATACACAACATTCCGCACACGAGACAAAGGCAATCAAGCTGACTCTCAAGAATATCAATGAACATTAATGCACGTACGAGCAGGTTCTGAATCACTTAAACACATCATTTTAAGTTTTAAGATCCAAAAATATCCAAAATAAGCTGCTTTTCTATTACACAGTTTCACACACTCGCTAGAGCCGTCTTATAATCAACACCAAAGCAACATCATTTTGTCAAACCCTTCTTCGAAGAATTCCAAGTATTCCAAGTATTTCATTTGCCCTCCAAACAAAAAACACAATCAAACAAATCTCTCAGCTGAAGGTTCCTGTGAGAGAAAAAAGTCCAAGGACTTCTCCTGATCGACCACCAAGGCATCGGCATCCATCCAAACCACCACGCCATGCGTCGGAGTCGAAGCTTCGAGAGCTCGACGAAGCATCAAGACCTGCACGTTTCGCATTCGGTGGTAAATCGAAGCATTGCCAGAAGCTCTTTTGATCTTTGGTACAAGTATTGGGCACCAAACAAAAAAGCGAGCATTCAAAAACAAATGGTGTTCAAACAAAGATGTCTTTTCACTACAAAGGACTTTAACTCTATTTGTGGTTGGTGCATCAAACATTCTGGGATCCACGTTGCTTCCTGTGCGTGTTCAACGAACCATAATATATCATATACATATATAATAACATGATTTCCCATTCAGAAAACCTCGTGGATTTATTCAGATTGGAGAAACCTCCAACACATATTCTCAATCAACCCTACAAGTCACCCCATGCAGTTGTAGTGCATACAACTACCATCATAGGTACGCATCCATACATTCATTTAGTCAACTGCGTCATCTGGTGTGTGCCCAAAAATTAATAAAAATTACATCATCACCGGCTACCTTGTACCATGTATGCGCATCACGCGGAGCAATTGCATCCAGCATCTCTTTGGCCGGAAGTACATCACATCGAAAATCATAGCCATGTCTCTTTGCGTACCTCACTGCGGGTACCATGCCTCCGGTAAACGGAGACAAATACTGACATCTTAGTGTAGTTGCAAACATCTGCATCAACAATCTTTTCGTGGGAATATCCTCTGTTTTTGGGGGACGTTTTCAAGACTTGCTGAAACTCCTTTTCCAATCAAAACAACAACGTCATGAAGACTTCAGCTTCTAGGTGGATGAAACTTTTTTCTGACAAACTTTGAAAGAAGAGGCCAACCCGATGCCTCTGATGTTAGGCAAAGATTCATGAGCTTAGAGGAAAAAGAAAAGGAGTCTTTGCCTAAACAATCTTCTACAAACTAACAAACTAATCAACCAACCAACCAACCCAAGCTGAGAGTCTTCCAACCAACTAACCCAAGCCAATCAACCAATTTCTGAATTTCTGGCGAATCTGAGTGTGGATACATCTTTGCTTAGAGGTGGGATATGCAGGGCCACATAGCAGGGATATCTTGGGATCATGGGATGGGACCATACTAAGCTATATACCCTCAGGGTTTCATTAGTAAGTCAAGTCTAGATGTCTATGACCCACGCCTGCCAACATGAATCAATATTGAACACTGACTGCGCGTATGATTTACCTGTTGCTTTTTCATTCTATGACAATTAGGGCCTTAATTGAACCAGCTGATCCAAGAAACATCAAGAGTGCAACACATCAAATTGCAATCACAAGCAGGGACGGTAGCAGGATGAGAACGTAATTACTGCGTAACTGGCCCAAAACAAATACAGTGACAGTAACTCAGGTGTTGAATTTTTTTGTCTGTCAAGCTTCGCACGATTTGCTTCTTCACACACATGACCAGGAGCATAGTTGGCAGAGTATGCAGTGAGGATCAAAATGCCGTCACCTTCGGTGGTTCTGAACATCCAAACGTTGATGTGACATTGACTGCTACAACCATGTCCCATGTCCCTTCTGTAGTGCGAAAACTCAGGAGTGCCTAAACTATATGACTTAAACCACTATAGTTCATTAGTTCATGTTTGTATTAAGGGCTGATCTCAAGACCTGATACTCCAACATGAGCTTAAATAAACCTCTGAACGTAGCTGAGTAGGTGACTAATACATGGAATGTAAACCCCTACATCATTGCTATGGCATGTATAGCACCAACTAACCACCTATCATCTTTGACAGCGTCACGGCGGCACCTGGAGCATCGGATCCAACAGCTTTGGCAGAGCTCAGCTGAGCACTGAGAGTTGTGTCAGGCCTGGAGTTTGGAAAGGAGGACTGTGTCACCCCTGAAAACCAGGCCATGGACCCTAAAAATCATGGTTTCCCAATAGGGTTCACTGTCGTTTTTTGCAGGAATCACCCCCATTTTCAGGTGACATGTTTTAGTTTTCTGGGGGTGGCTATTCATGGAAGTTTAAGGGTATACCCCTTCAATGCCACCCCCTCATGAGCAACTCAAGAAACTGTTGGAAAAGAACGAGAGCGAAACACCACCCCAAAATGGAGAAATCAACCCCTGATACTATGAACATATACAACAATCAAATAGGCTGGACAGGTACTGTAAACGTGTTTGGACCCCTTTCGCCTGCTATCCTTTAGGACTTTGAAAATAATCTCTGCATCGCGTCGAAGTACAGGACCTCAGCTTCTGCTTAATCACGTGGATTTGGCTGGAATGAGTCAATAGGAGGCAAACATCTTTTTTCAAAGAGGTCATTTCAAACAATATGTCCAACTATGGCAGTTTCCTTGGCAACAAACAAGATCAAAGCTATTGGTACACCATCATTATCATTCAATTTCGGTCACCAAAAAAATGGAGCACTTGACCCAGTCCAGGCCTCACTATACTTGGAAAATCTGGCCTTGGGCCATGAATGCATCCTGCACCACTGGCAGCTTTGTGAACACTGTTAGAAGCAATCGTGACATTTTCCCCAAAAAACTCGTTGTAATCCGCATGTAGCTCCGTACTTGCTCATACTACTACATCATACAACAATATACATGTAATATACAGTAAAACTACAACTCCACAACAGGATTTAGTAGATAGTATTTACAACCCATCAACCTCATATTTCAAAAAAAAGCAAACCTAACGCCATTTTTCGTATCTTCCTCACGACGCTCATGTGGAACTCCCGATTTTCCCCGAAACGAAATCTCCAAGCCGCGTCCCAACGTTTTGGAAAAGCGTGCGCGGAAGGACTCGAAGTCAAAGGTTGATGCATCTGGGTTTAAAAAAAACAACGGGAAATGGACTCAATGTTCATTGTTATGTTTTCTCTAAAGTCTAATGATGTCTAATGTTCAATTTGGTGTTCAAAAAAACTGAAACCTTGAAAAATCTTGATGATTTTTTCTGAAAAAACAAATCCATGACAAAAATCAAAGTCACCCTCCCTCCCAGGAAAAAAAAACATCACTATAAAATATCCCAGCATTTCGGAATTCCTCGGTGCAATTCCAAACATCGACTTCAAACAGCTCCTTCCCAAAACCACCGGGTCCCGGGAAACCACCGCTTCATCCTCGGGGGTATAGGCCTCGGCCTCGGATCCCTCGGCGCCTTCATCTTCTAAGGCAGCCAACACGGTGCACTCGGAAACCACCTCCTGGTAGACAAGTGATGCGTGGCCAAGGGTAACAAATGGCTCCATTTATAGAGGTCATAACCCCAGTTACAAATTCATTTGTTGGCCATTTAGAAAGGGTTACAACTCCATGTATAACTAGTAGGAGCCCACCTTGTACGAAGAGAATAAAATTTGAAGGTACCTTATTGTTGTGGTTGTTTTTGTTGTTTGTCTAATTATTATTGCGATACATCAGAAATAAAGATTATACATGGCTAAACAAATGAAACAAGGACATGACATTGTGGAAGCAACATGGCAATTACACGCGAGGTCCAAAAATAACTATATAGTTGGTGCTTTCAACCCATCTGAAAAAAAAATAGTCAAATTGGATCATTTCCCCAAATAGTGATTAAAACAAAACATATTTGAAACCACCACCTGGATAAGTACGACAACTCACCAAAAAACAACTGATGAACACCTAGATCAAACCAACTTTGGAGTGGCTAGACATCTACTTTGACCCAAATTTTAACGTGGAACTCAACAATGATGTCCAACAAAACCCAGTCTTCTCAGACTTGCAAGGGGTCTATTTTCAGATTCCTGCTAAAAATGCAACTGAGTTGCTTGAATGCAGATAAAATAATATAATATATTATCCTGTAACTATTAACTATATGTCAAAGTATTACTAGCATAAATACATACTATGTATTATACATACATGATGATAAAGGATATGTATGTACGAAATTGTACAGAGTGTCTCATGATGCAAAACTCAACTGCCATGTCCTCCAAGCTCTTGCCTCCCCCAATGGCCTGCGGTTCTGTTTCGCAGCAAAGACTCACTGTCAGAGATGTTGCCATTGACACCCCTGCACAACCAATGGTGGACCATTGGGTGCGGGCTGTTGACTGTTGCTTACCGGATTTCTGGGGAGTTCCAATGTGAAATCACAAGAACATCTCAATCTGACCACACGTTTCTTCTACTGTAGTTTATATGCATTGACTGGTAACAAAATGAAATATAATACCATAAAATTATGTGATTTGAGTTTTTTTGGACCATATCGAAATGATCTAGGCATATTATTGACTATACTTTCAGGGAAAAAAAGGGGGTACCAAGGAACCCTGAACATCAAACACAGGGGAACAAGGAAGCTTGAATGAAAGGTGTACAGTAATAACACCACTAACCATACACTCAAAAACACCACACTGTAGCCACTCATCGTTCAAAAATGAACAACTCCCCACATTTGAAGTGAAATCTCTTTGGAAATTTGGTGACTCAGACCTGCTGCTTCCAAAAGTTCTTGCCAGGAGGCAAAGGCAGTTGCTTCTTTAGCACCTGAATCACAGCTGAATCACCAAAGGATACCAAAGGTATCCAGTGGACCAAGAATTTGAATGCATCAATTGGATCTACCCCCCACCCAGGAAAACAATCCCCACCAGGATGATGACATTTTTTAATTGGAAATCTGTATAAACTTATGAACCTTCATTTGCCACTGGCATCCTGGGTGGGTGTAGATCCAATGCATCAAATTAATCGGCTGGACCTATTGGCAACCTGCCTTCACCCTGGCAACCTGCCTTCACATGACCCAGGGTGAAACACATGAAGGTTAACTTTGATATGTTGACCAGCATTATTAAAAAAAACAGTTGCCGGGGGCATTATTCTTAGATCATGTGGGCAGGTAACAAGCTGTGCTTTTTTTTGGATTCGTGTCGATGAATTTCAATTCAAAAAGCTTTACCTTCTGTGTGTTTTGCTTCACGAAGTGGATGAGATTAAGCAGAATCACAACTGCAACTGCAACAGTGACTTTGGGATGAGTAACCCCTGGCAGGATGCCGGTGGCAAGTGAAGTTGGAGGGTTTATACTACAGGGAGTATCCCGAGTTGAATGTGAATACCAGTACCATATACATCCATATACATTAAAATAAACACATGCACAAATAAAATCAAATCAAATATCATCAGACATCAAACAACTTCATGCATGTTTTCTGTCTTGTTTCAAAAAAAAAGTTCCACAACATGAAATATCAAAATATATCTCAACATTCCAATATGGGTGTTTCCAAAAATAGGGATACCCCAAAATAGATGGTTTATAATGGAAAACCCTATAAAAATGGATGATTTGGGGGTATATACCCCTATTTTTGGAAACACCCATATGAATCCAGAAACGTGCCAGAACTTGTGAACCATTTTGAAGCCGCCAAAAAAAACGGCGGCACCTTTGGCACTTCTGAAGCGCACAAATCCCCAACTTTCGTGGACATGTTGCGTCCGATTCACGACACGTGCCTCGGCGGAGGCAGTGATACGGTTGGGTCAGAAATCCGGTGAGAAAACCACCGTTTGGATGGCCACTAAACCCCTGTAAATAATGGGATATTTACCATAGCAACTGGTTATCTGGATTTCTGAACCATCAACAGTAATCTGGGAAAATGTTCATTCCCTGAAGGTAACAGCTAGCACCCGGAAACACTGGGATTGGTTCAGATGAGTTTCATTTTGGGGTCCGGCCTCCTGGTAGGTGGGATTTTGTCCATGGACAGCACGTTTCCATATTCCAACACATGTCTTTCAAAGGAGAAAACAAATGAAAGTGATTCGGTGAATTCGAGGATATAAGGATTATGGATGATTATGGGCTAAGTTTATCTAGAGCACCTTATCCAAACACTGCATCCACTGCAGTTACCATCTGCGGGCCATCTATCTCCTCTCCACAGTCCATACTTTTCAAGTTCATCAAATCTGGAATCATTGGACCGCAGAAGTTGTTGCAACATATCTGGAGACTTTTCAATAAAACACACGGAAACCCCAATTCTGGATATCCAAAAAACACTTGTATGCTTGGGTATCCCAGATGCTCCTTTTAGGGAATACTTTTACGTTGAATGTAGCCATTTTTCAACTAATGTAGGTATATAATGCATACATGGAGTATCTGAATCTGGCTATCTGCGCAAATTCAGATATTTCGTCAACCTCGATTTGTCTGGGAATCCTTAGTAAACTACCTGTGACATCACTAAAATCTACCCAAATGTCGCGCTTTGGTTCCCTCATGCTGTGCTAAAATGTCATGTAGCTCCACGTTTTCAAGACATGACAAGTCATGAAACTCTAGGAATGCTGCCCAAACGTCCTCCACGTCTCCGAATTTGGCAAAAAGGCTCTGCAAGAGAGGCCTCGAAAGCCGGCTTTAATCAATTGACATCTTACCAAACATATTACAGTATATGCATGTGTGTATATTAGTTTACCGGTGACTTGTTTAAAAACAAATGAAACACAAAATACAGTTGCTCCAGTAAACATGTAAACCTACCCTTGACAAAATGCCAAGTGCATTAATACATATTAATACCTATATAAAAAAACACCTGAAACAACACTGTTACATATACTTCTACTACTTCTACTACTTATATCTACTTATATATTATTACTTGGTCTTTCAAGCGTGTGTCTTAGTCTTATAGCCTCGTCATGAACGACCAAGGGAGGACCAAGGATCTCACAAATTCTCTGCCAAGGTAAAGGGCAGTTGGCTCACAAATACCCTCCGTTGTTGGTGTTTCTCGTCCATCTGGCACGTGACGCGTTTGTTGAGCAAGTTTTTATTTCATGAGCAAGTGTACAAGAAAATAATACAAAGGGCATTTCAATGCATTTCATAGAAAAAACACAAGGAATCAAACTTCTCAAAGCCGCTCCTGAAACTTTGTTCATATATATCATAAAGACTTGCCGACTTGCCGTAAATTCACTGACTTACACCTTACGTCCCCAAACGTGGTATTCAAAACGTTGTCCGACAGAAAGATTCAACACATCCCCTTTGGTATCCTCTGGTAATCTTGTGCCGATTTAACATCATCATCATCATCATCATCATCACCATAGATGTATTGGCATGGAAGAGATATGTAGCAACCAAGGCTGATCAAAATCTCACCAAGCAGCCCACCTCCCACCATGGATTCCATGGATCAAGGAATGCTCCATGACGTGAAAAAAACGTTTACGATCACAGCAACATGAATATGAAGGCAGAAACTGTGGGACCATTTTCAAAGCAAGGTCAACATCTGGCGGAATTATAAATCTGTTTGTACCAACCTGGATTTTCCTGAATTGTCCCGGAAGAGCTTCCATTCGTAAACTACTTTTGAAAGGGCACACATCACATGAGGTCAATATTGGTTCAACAAATCATTGACACAAGGTGGGCCCCCCTACCAGTTATAAGCAGGGTTATAACCCCAGTTACCCATTTAGAAGGCCATTGATAGGTTTATAACTTCATTTACAACTAGTAAGGGGCCCACCTTGTAATTCATTGATATTATGCTTCCACGGCCTGTGGGATGCATGCAAACTCCTCTGTGAGTCAGTATTCTGAACGGGAGGGCGTCGCGGCTGGGTCAGAAGAGCCAAAGAGCAGCAACAGGATGGCAATCATTGTTTGGTATGTAAATCCCGGAGTAAATGCGAAAAGTCTGGCCTTTCCTTTCATAGATTGATGTACAATTTTACTCAGGCCCAAAAAGCCAGACTGGCCCTGGTTCTCAAAACACCTTGGTCACAAACACAAACAAAGAAGATTCAATGATTTGAATGGTGCTTCTTGTGTGAGGCGTATCCTTTTGAGAATAACTTCTACGAAAATAACTTCTGCCCCAAATGGTTTTTCAAAGGGAAACAACTTCGACGAGGGCGTACTTTTACGAGGTACCTGTGGGAAGCAGCAAAAAAAAACCCTACGTTGCACCCGGTACACGTGGGTCATGGTCTTGCTAACACAAAAAGGGTCTGATATGGATATCGTTTTGGTATCGTTGCGGGGTATCGTTTTGAAGCCCTCATGGATATGGAAAAGTTGGAAAATCGACCTTGATATAATATCTGCTAGTGGACAGCTTTCATGCATATGAGGTGAAATGACTCCCTGGAGCGGCACTTTGGTATCATTTGTGCCTTTCTCGTTTCGTCTGTGAACTCTTTTTTTCATTCTTTCTGCAATCTTCTGATAAACAAAGGGGTCAAAAGATCAAGGTTTGCAAGGTATGACAGTATGCAACATCATGTTCATGCATCTCACATGTATACATGTATACGATATAGGTATCGTTTTTCTTGTGGACCCTATCGTTCCTGAAGATTTGGATACACTTCTTGATACCTGATGTCCACTTATGTAATACCTCCTATTTCGTAGGTTTTGAAAGTTGCTCACATGATGCCATGATGCCTTAGAACCATTTGACAAACTTCAGTGAAGCTGTCGACCTTGCACAGTCCCCAAGTACTGCAGTGAAAAACCAAAAACCCGCATCTTTTGTCCATCAACACTAGGCACGCAAAGCTTCATAGAAGGTTTGTGCCAGCTGCGCAACCTGGCGGTAGTGTTGTTGATGATGGTTGCTGTGGATGAATGACACATTGCCCCATTGTTGCTAATGCTTCTACCTTTTTGTATGTTATTGTTACTGCTGTGGCTTTTCGCCGAAGCTTCTCGACATCTTTGTTGCCTATGTCTACATGCATTGCGGGATAACGACCGTTTCCCGAAACCACCTTCTGCTGCCGCAGGTTTTTCAAACGGAAGGACCAAACGGATGTACCAGCCGATCTCCGTATTCGGTGTGACCAGCCGATCTTGGATCGATGTCAGGCACTAGAGTTACTAGAGTCTATCTACAAAAAAACTGCCAAGGATATATTCAATATGACAATATAATGTTATTCGGAAACCAAGGTCTTAGCAAAAGCGTAGAAGTATGCAAAGCGCCAGGGCCACCAAGAACACCAAGACTGGCACCCAGCTTTCTTCCATGCTGTATGGCAGCTCCAAGCCGATCCAAAAACATCCAACCACAACAAGCTGGATAGGACTCAGCATGATGGCCCAAGGGACCTGGCAGTGTCTGAATTTCCCAAAATTCCACAAACGCACCGAGATTTCCAGGAAAAAGATCATGACCAAACATCTCTGAAACCATTGCAGAAACACCAGGCCACTCCAGATAGCACGATGCCAAGACATTTGATGGCCAGAACCTTCAACGACTCTTGTGATGAACCGCGGCAGTGCTGCCAAATTACTGACCGTGACGAGGAAGAGAACCTGACCAATGGTGTTTCTGCACGAAATTTCTTTAAAAAAAATATCTGTCAGTTGATTAGACGATCTAAACGCCAATTTCTAAACCTCTCCACAATGATAAGCCAAAAAATCGACCAAGAAACATATTTCAAGGGAAAGCGAACACCCACTCGTCGCAGAATCTTTGGACCAAGCCGCTCCCGGACTCGACGATTAAACTTCTCCAGAGGGTCTATCCGACCACTCTCTCTCCTTGTTGAGGGGTTGAGCCACCCATCTGAAAAAATATGCGCAAGTCAAATTGGATCCATTTTATGTTCTACCATTTTCTCCTATTTTCAAGGTGAAAGTTCAACAAAAATGTGTTTGAAACCACTACCTAGTCTCTGGCTCGGAGAATACAAATCAGTCAGGGTCTGATACACAAGTTCGCGATCACAAATGAGTTCTTGACCTGTCTCTGGATGACGATGACGGTGGGTGCAACAGAAGCACTCAGCATCTTGCAGTCGGAATTTGTTCAACTGATCGGGCAATTGGTACACGTCGCGCATGATACTCATCCCCAAGTAATTCATCAAGGGTAAAAGCACCAACGTCACGGGGCAAAGAATAGCTGCGGTGGATACAACGAGGGTAAGGGTTTCCTGGTCACCTTCTGCCGCCCTAAACACCACCGCTGAGATGTGGAAGACACTCATGAGAGTGTGCCTCACTGAGAAATCACGATTTGCAGCTGAACAAAACATTTCAGCTGTGCCGGAGGGCAAGTGTAGCATGCAAGAAACATAGCGAAAAAACAGGACGACGTAACATCCCCAAATTTGGAACGTCCCCTATGAATCTGGGAATCTGGTATGATGCTCCAGGCAGAATGGTTGGATCATTTTCTAATCTTCCGCTACTAAAGCATACTCCTCCAATAGCTCCCATGGTTCAACTATCCGTGAGATACTACAGATATGTTGCTATGTTCAGGCTCAGGTCCATGTAAAACTCCAGTTGGACCCAGTGATTTCTTCGGCTAGCCAGCTAGCTCTAGCCCCTCATGCTGGGGAATGGGTTTTACCCTTTGAAAGTTCAAACCCTAAACGAAACCTTTCACTACGGGTAAAGAAACTTGGCATTTATCTTTTGGTAGACGATCTTTTGGACATGTTCCAATTCTTTTCATTCATTTTCCGCCTCTTCAAATCACTTCCAATTTAGGTGTAAACAAAAACACACACCCAAAAACGATCAAAAACGAACATGTTGGAACGCAAAAATGAATTGCTTGGAAGATGATTGTTTCCTTTTCACTTCCGGGTGATTTTCAGGTTCCAGCCTTTAGTTTTCGGAAAAAAACGATCGGTCAGCTCAGACCAAGGTGCCAAAAAATGGCCGTCAGAAAAAGAATGTAAGCCACCTTCACCGGAAGGATCTCGACTTGGCCCTCTTCACGGCTGAAGAAACACCCCATTTCATAAGCACACCACCTCAGGTTTTTTAAGGAATCTGGACCTCAAACAAACTGAAAAAACAATAAAAAAAAAAACACTACTGTTACCAATATAAGAAATAAAAAAAAAACTTTTTAATTTACCCTCCCTGATACTAACATAAACTTGAAAATTGATGTTTAGAGTTTAGAAGACTAGTTTCCTTCTGGGAAAGCCCTGTTATTTTCAGGGAGGGTGAGGCTTTTGTGGAGGCAAAATGGCGAAGTTCACACCTTGTGAATTCCTATGAAGCCCTTCTGACAAAGGCATGTCAGCGTTGGTAGGAGTAGGTTGGATGGACGTGACCAGAGTGTGCTGTCAATTGCAATTTTGTAATTCAAAAAAAACTACTGGAAACAAAAAGCAAATTGCGAGAGAAAACAACAACCTCTGCTAGTGATTATAGCTATTAAACGCCACTGTTTTGCCCCGGCGGTGGCAAGAAAGCACTTCAAAGAGAAATATCATCCGTTGAACAAAAAACTCAAAGCTGATTTGCCTGAGATGAGTTGCAAACGATTGAAATATCGCTGCGACCATAAGACGAGCAATTTGTCCGATTGTTGCACAAAGGCCCCAAGGCCAAGAATACCAACCTCCTTCATTTTGTCATCCGTCTGATGTATGCACAACTTGTCCATGAAGACCATCCTATGTCTACAAAGACCTCGGATTCTTTGCCAGAAGCACAAGACCAAGAGATAGACCCAGTAGCATGGAAATGGAAAGAACCACAAGTTTTCAGGCACAACACCAGAAGCTTGTCCCACACCAACAGCTATGCTCGCCAGTAAGGAGGCCGCGGCAGCAGCAGGAGAATTGAAAACCAGTAGCATCACCAGAAGTTTCATCCATCGTGATGTCTCCCAATCGTGGCTTAAAAAGACATCGATAGACTGCACTGGTTGGCTGAGTTCAAACAACTCCTCACCAAACTCAACACGTAAACCTTTCCAATGTTTGCACCAACCACTCAAAACCACTTGTAAAGGTGCAGCCCTCAACAATTGTGGTTCCAAGCTGAAAGTCAAACTTTCTCGGCGAGATGCTTCGCTCACACCTGGGGATATCTCACCAAATTTCATGGTTCCTTCGTTCATGGAATCCACGATCTCGACTTCCTCACTGGACCAATCCAAACCACATTGCTCCATACCTGTCTGCAACTCATCTTCTGAAAAGCTGCCCATGGCGGAAAAAAAAACGGCAGAGATGCCGAAGGTGCAAGTGGATGTGTAGTATTCTATAATGCATGTTAAAAATACATTGAGATAATAAAAATCCGATCAAATGAGTGAATTCGTACAAACATCCCTGTATAAAACAAAAGATGTATTTGTGGACCTAGGAAACAGAATCTTTTTTAGACAAAACGCCACTGGAGTTCCAGTGGCAGCTGTGCAGCCAGCATCACGCCGTGCCACCTATTGAGATGGTGGCAAGATGTAATACATACGTGCATATTAAAGCCAACCCTGGAACGCGGTGGCTCATGATCAGTGAGTTCCATGTCAGTCATGGCCATCAGTTTCTCTAGGAACCCTCACTTTGGACAGCCGGGGGCTTATTGATTTTCATCCCGGCGGAGGCAAGAAACACAAAAAAATAATAAAAAATACCAGTAGTTCCCAGGTGAGCCCGGGGCTCAAGTTTTAGAACGAAAGAGACCTTTATGCCCAAACCTAGTTTTTTGCGTGCGGGCCTTCCGCCGGTGGTGGCGTTTTGGTAGCGGTTGGTTGCGTTTCTGCGGTGTGTGGTGGTGGTGATGTGATGTGCTGTGAGGTGACATGGTGTGATGCCATTTCGTTGGCTGCTGCCAGGTGAGGTGAGGTAATCGTGTCATGTCCTGTGCTGTGATGTGACTTGGTGCCATGTCATGAAATTATGTGATGTCTTGTGACATGATGTGGTGTCACGTCCAGTCCTGTCATGTCATGTATGTCATGCGGTGTGACTTGACGTGGTGTCACATCATGCAATGTGACGTGATGTGAGGTAGTGTCATGTCATGAGATGTGACGTCACGTGGTGTCACGTCACGTCATGTGAAGTGATGTGATGTGGTGTCCTGTCATGTCATGGGATGTGATGCGATGTGATGCTGTCATGTGATGTGATCTGATCTGATGACTGTGTTGTCATGCGGTGTGATGTGTGACACGCCGGGATGGGGTGCTATGTGGTTGCGACACACAACATTCATGTTCGAGAGATGTAACACATGAACCTCCAGTACAGTGCGCGGAGCAACAGGAGTCACCCTCCAACATCGCTTGCCACGCAAGTGTAAGTTCAAGACTTGATCGAAAAATTAGTGAATTGCTTCCGCCGAACTTCTCATCGCTTTTCTTCTCGACTATCTACAGTACTTTTCTTCTCTGCTCTTCTCTCTTCATGATCGAAACTCCGAAACTCAGAAGTTTCTCATCCAAACTTCCTTTGATGAAATCATCGCTGCTGTCCAGTCTATATTAAGTTATTATAAGTTATTGATGGTTGATGGTTACGGTCTTTCTGCCATACAACGCCATCCAGCTTCCCTTCAAACACTTGAACTTGAACTATTGAATGTCTAATCTGCCCTTACTGCCCTTACTTCCACACTTTCTTACCCTCCCCAAAAAATGATGGTTTCCCATGGTTTCCCTTCCTCTTCATCGCAGACTCCATGCGACATGCCAGGATAAGCACGGAAGCTGGTCCTGGAAAACAACCCAACTTCAAGGCCCGGCAGGTGCCCTTGACAACCAGGGTTTTTTCAGCGGAAAACCGGGGGACAACCTCTGGCAACATGAACATGAACCTGTGCCAAAAAAAAAAGCCTTGTTTAAAAGAAAGGTTGAAACTCAGATTTCTGGATGAACATCTCGGGAGTTTTCAACTGCCAGGGATGTTCAACCATCCTGTTTAATTATAAGGGTTTTCTATGGTTATCTTTCTACAAACATCGACTCGCAGGTTTGAAAAACATCACTCCCATGGGTGTAAACCACCCGGCTTCATGCCTTGAATGACTTGATAATACCCCTTGTCAACTACAATGTTGTGGCCAGCGCTGGTGTTTGTGTCATTTAGGGCATTATTCCAGCCCTTTTTATTGCTGGAGCAAATGACATAAACGATATACAAGACCAACATGTCTAGAGGTTTTGACCCTTCACACTGATGCTTGTACAAGGTGAAGTATCAGTAACTGGAGGACCTGCTGTGACACCCTCCCGAATGTATGAAACCATACAGCAACAAATTACACACAATAACCACCATCACAACCGCTACATCTTCCGATCTTCAACAGTTTCCGTTTCCAATCCCATTTATATTTCGTTCAACAAGTACATGTGGGTGAATATCTACAGATATATATCAATAGACATAGTATACATTTACATGTATCATATATGTCATATATACGTATAAGTATACATATAATAATACATGTGTGACTGTACACATCTATGTAACAGTCCCATGGATTATCTCCATGACATTTGTAGACCCCCAAACTTCCTGAGTCCAACTGCTTCAAGCCGTTGACAGCCAAGTTGTGCCGTGCTAATGGGCACCTAAACGACGAAGTTCGCTGTGGGGTGTTATCAGGCTTTTTTAACGGTGATTCATACCGTGCAGGGTTCAAAAAGTGCCCAATTGTTTGAAAGAGATTTTGGAAATGTCCATCTAAATGATTTACAGATTAAACTTCTATCTGAAGATGAAACGACTATTAACATAACGATTTGCTTTAGCTTTTAACCAATGGCGCACATCATGCCGCCAATATAAGCCTTGGTAGGACAAAAATAAGGACACAAGGTTGTTGATTGCAATCCACTTGCATCCTAAATGTTATGCCATGCAACACAAAACTCAGCATTGTTGGCGGTTTGCACCACTCAACACATAAACACTTGTCATAGTCAGACCTCTAGAATACTGAATCAATATGAATCAATCACCCGTCTATCCGACAATTCTTCCAGGAGATGACTGTCCAACATCACAACAATTCTCCTCCGGCTCAAGCATTATTGACTCCAACAAGTAATGGTTATCAAAGATGTTGGAAAATATGTTGGAGGAGTTAACTGGTTGGTGGTTTCAACCCATCTGAAAAATATGAGTCAAAATGGGTTCATCTTCCCCAAGTAGGGTTGAAAATAAAAAATATTTGAGTTGCCACCACCTAGTTAAGTATCACGGGTCAAACCTAACTTGCCACCATCTGGATCCACTGCAGAAAAGATACCACCGGATCTTCAGCTCCATGGAAGAGATGTACGGTCGGCACTTCCTGGAAGATGGCAACCGTCGTTGAAAGACGCAAAACGCCACAGGCGTTACAAGCAAAACTCACTTCCAAAAATAAGTGGAAAGTAGAATCTAGGTTCATTCGCTTGGATCTCATTTTGATACTGGAAAATCATTGCAACAACACATTTGTATATACTTAGATGTATTTGGCTATAACGATAGTGAGATCATTGCAGTGTAAACATACAAAATGATTCCTATATGAATTTTATATGTATATATGTTCGTAGATCCGAGCCTACATACAACAGTCGCCATCAAGTCAGTCGCCTGGAACTCTGAAGGCAAAGGCTCTGCAACCTGCCATGAAGGGTGTTCCGGATGCAAACGTTGTGCGAATGGGCAATACAAAACTGGTGGGTGGTTTCAACCCACCTGAAAAAAATAGTCAAAATGGGAAGCTTCCCCAAGTAGGGCTGAAAATAAAAAATAATTGAAACCACAACCTAGACTTTCTTTTAGTTCAGGAACGTAACTTTTGATCTGCCAGAGGCAAACAACCTGCTTTTCCAACTTTGATTTCAACTTCTGATGTCAAGATTTGTAGGTAGTGAAGGTTGGCACTGTAGTCGAATCGGATGGTTGTCAAAGAAGGCGATACAAAAAGGAGCTTTTTACGGTTCCCGTGTTGCTGTTAAACCGTAAGCAACCAATATAAATCAGATTGGTTTTACACTAAAAACAGAACATCTCTGGTTTCACAGGGCTCTGCAGCTTCCAGATCGCAACCTTCTGAATGCAGTTGAAGCTGACAGATTTCCAGAGTTGTCCGTGTCAAACGTTAAAGGTTGCCAAATTCATCATCTTGTAAAATAGGATAACATAGACATACATAGACACCCAACAAAAAAAATAAGATCGTAGCTGAAGATGATGATTTATTAAAGCAGGTTCACCTTTCAAAATCTTTCAAATGCCATTGCTTGTGGGATCCAATCATCTGATTTTGCATGGGCAGGACAGTACGATTTCTGTCCATGCAACCTTTGCTCCATCCCAGTGGTCGTCGTCCCACGCTGTCCAAACTTCAGCCAAAAGACCCAAGAACTCAACATCAAGACCTGGGTGAAGACACACAGCTGATACACTTCATTGTGTGGCAGCTACGAAGATCTACATTCATATACAAGTATAAATCCACAATTTACATACAAATAATACAGAAATAAGTAAGTACGTTCCTTTATTGCCCATAAATGGTATTGCTCCTCCCGGTACCTGTAGCCCCGTACTGGTAATGGTAGTGGAAGTGTTAACGGCGGCAGCAGTGGCAATTAGCACTGGCTGTGACAGTAGAAATAGGAGTAGGAACAGGAGTAGCAGGAGTTACAGGAGGAGGAATAATAATTGTAGTAGCATCAGCAGTAGTACCACTAGTACTACATTCCTACTCCCACCACCCACCCAAAATAGCATACCAAACAGGTGGGGGATGGGGGGGGTGAGGCACTGGAAGCTGGAATTTTTCGGGCCCAACAGTTTGGGGGTGTTTTGGAGATGGGATATTCACCGGCATCAACTGTGATAACACAACTGGAACTCATTCCCACTAGCCTTCCAAAAGTCATGAGTCATGACTTTTGGAAGGCTCTATGTATACCGAAATAGTATGAATATACATGTGTATATATATATATGTAAATATATAAAAGCGTATGTATATATATATATGAAATTATTGTCAAAGTCAGACAGTAAATGTTTGCAACAGTCAAAATTGGCAACTGCAAGCTCGATTTCTACAGTTCATCTCCAAATAGAATCGGTGGTATCTCCTACACATAGATCTTTCAGCCAAATCTAGTGTTGAAACTGATGACTTGTCCATTGAAGTGTGGACAACGCCCTACTTTCATGAATACGTTCTAAGACATCAAGAAAGAGTGCAGCACAACACAAAAAAAAACATCAGCTTCAAATCTCTACACTTAACTTGATATCTCTTTCGATAACATGGTTTTGCTACAACCTAAGCCTCAACCCCCAATTTTTCACCACAAAACCAAACCTTAAAAAAAACAACATATCAAAATACACAGATCTCTGCTCCTTCACAGCAAAAACACACCACACCGTGGCTTTTTCAACCGGTTGGAAGCCCAAGGAACTCCTCCCAGCTTCCTTGGTGCACGCAAACCAGCAGCCAAAGCTAAACCACCACCTGGGTTTTTCGGCGCTGGGTTCCATGAATGAAATTTGGGAGATGGGTGGGATTATTGTTAGGTCATATTGTTTTTTGAAGCTATTTTTAGAGATAATGATAATGTATATGCATATATAAAAACTGTGTCCATATACAAACGTTTACGTCGTAGTATACTAGTTACAAGTACTAGTATTTATTTATGTATGATAACAAAAATATACAGTGCAATACATAGCCATCTAGTTGCCATGTTTATAAGTACTATATCCAATAACCTGACTCATTTTATCTCATTTTGTCATTTCGATATGGTCAGCGACAGAATTATAGAAAAAAAAATCCCACATCAGAAAGCCCGGGGGCCAACTGCAGCGTGTTTTTCTATAATTAACTATTCCTGTAAAAAATGGGGAATAATTTCAAAGCGACATTTGCAACATTTCCCACTGCATTCTAAGAACTTTCTATAATTCCCCTTTCCTGCATTTTTTGGGGAAAGCCCATGATTTTGGACTTTCTATAATTAGTTGGGTAAAAAATGGTCTGAACTTTCTATAATCAATTTTGTTGTCAAGTTTTGACTGCAGCAGGTTTTCTATAATTAGCTCTTCCTGCAAAAAATGGGGAAAACTCCTGTTTTGCAGTCACAGACAGAATCATAGAAACTTTAATTATAGAAAGTGTTTTACCCGGGCGTGGGAAAATACCCGGGCACCAAAAGCCCACTTTTATTTTTATTTTTCCCACTTGCAAATGCCCGGGTAAAGCCCGGGCATTTTCCCACTTTTTTTTTTCTATAATTCTGTCGGTGACTGTATATCTTGCTGTAGCCATTTCCAGCTCGCAAATTCAGATGCTCACCTTATCGAAGGCCACCGTCTTTGTGTCAGATGGTCGCATAGATTGCTACGGCTATTCTGTTTGGGGGGAGTTGATTCTGGCATCCAAGTGATGGATCCTTGTGAAGCGTCCAGGTCCAGGTGTTCGTTTCCGACACTTTTCTGGATGCATCGGATTATCACATAGACCTTCAAATTTCAGCTCATTTTCAATAGATCCCCTGATCCCAAAGTAGCAGAATTTCGGGGTTGCAAAAAAATTCAATCAGATCCCTTCATACTTCCTACCCAAGTTACTTGAAAAGTGTACTGACATGTACTTGCTGCACCAACTTTTTTAGTCCAACAGATCTGGAACCCAAACTGATCCTTATTTCCATTGGAAAGAATTCCCCAAAAAAAAATTAACATGGTCTGCTTCAAGGTAAACACTCCAACATCCTAAGCATTGACCAAATCCTCCCTCCGATTTATCAGTCGCCTTGCGAATATCCAACCAGGAAAATACGACTTGGTGGGATGCCACGTCGTACCTGAAGGGTTGGTCGGACTCGCCTCCAAATTTATGCCGTCATTCTGCCTGAATGCTCACTACCTAGACCTTGAAAAACCCTAAAAGCTGAGCACAAGGAGCATGCGAGTGTATAGTGTATTATTGTATTATGTAACTAATAAACTACTCAGTTCTCCAGAACTTGCCACATTGTTTCCGTTGCCAATGTGGCATTGGCCTTAAAAAATGCTAATCAACACAAAACTTGCCTACCATCTCGTCGTGCTCTTTTTTTTCTCGCAGGATCAGCTGGTCATGTGGACGTTTTGAACCTGCCAAATCGGTGCACCAGGAAATCATCAAAGACATTGTGTGTGTGAGTGTGTGTGTGTGGCTAAGTGACATGCGCCATGGAACATGGGCAAAATTCCAAAATGGACACGTTCCCAGGTTCAATGTTTCTCCATGAATATTTTATGAAAAAAATGCTTATCTACCTAACCATTGAACCCGATTTCAGTCATCAACACATATTTTGTAAACAATATTTGTTCTCATCAGTTGAAGAAAACAAACATGGAAATCAATCAAATGAAATTAAGGACATAAAAACCTTTGCACAGCCACCACTCCGGCTCGACCTTGCGCACTTTCTGTTGCCGCTTGGAGGTCTTCTGTTCGGCTTCCTCCATGGCAGGTAACCTTTGCCAGGGAGGTCCCACAGGAAGTTAGTAGGTCCACATGGTTGGTAAGCAAGTTACAACCCCAAGATATCATGGAAATTAAAACGTGGTTTACAACCCAGGTATACCCAGGTACTAAACAATTTAGGAACTTAAGGGGACATCGTAGTAGATCAGCTGAATGATTCATCACGCGCGGTGATGATACAGTGATCCTTCTACTGGTGATTCTTCTGATGGGGGGGTAAATGGTGGCAGTAGATGTATAGTAAGATCGTATGATATAGATGGGTAGTAGGATGGCAATGGTCGGTGATAAAATGCTATAAAGTGGTGATTATATGTGATTATTCACCTATGTTTTATGAGGGACGCAAGGGCAGCTCAAGTGAAGAAATCTTACAACATGGAACCGTGATGGACCTTGTGTCATGAACATGCGGAGAATGTATGTATAAAGAGATCTGAGAAATTAATGAAATTATCACCAGCCGGAAAAAAAAACTGAAATAGCGGAGGATTTCCATTTTTTACACACACACACCATGCCTTTTGTGATTTCTCGTGACGTTCACAATTACATCACCAAAACTGACCCATATTACAAATCCTGGTATGCCAAGCAAACTGTACACCCAGCTCCCACTTCTCGCATGCCCCACCTGATTTCTACCTCTCCTTGGGCTGGTCGGGCAGTTGCATGAAACGCCTGACTAAGCTGAAACAACTCAAAGACATGAGGCCAACCAATCTGACCACGGGTTATTTGCTCGTACTCTTGGACAAAATCCAGCCAACTTGGAATTGAATGGAATTGGATTAGTGTGAAGCCTTGATATGTCTATACAATCTGCATGGATCATAAATAAAATTTCACCAACATGTCACCGATTTCATGAAATCCAACTTGACCAACTTTGGGATTCGAAGCAACAAATTCCAAGACGACGCAACAAAAACATGCAATAACTATCTTTATAGCTTTTTTAACTACCATCCCTCAACAAAAAAAAATCCGTCATAGACATAAAAACATCCACTTCCCCCCCCCCCAACAAAAAATCAGAAAGCTGTACCACGCCTCACGTATGTCATCATCAATTTTTGAGGCCTCCACCTCGGCCAAAGGCCATAAGGATCCCTCAAATCTGACTGACTTACCAAGGGCCGAAGGGGGGGTAGGAAGTGATAGATGTATGAATCATGTATGAAAACTTATGAAAAGGGCACAAGTTGTGGGTTGATAATCTTCCAAAACGCTTGATTTTTGCAACCCACAACATGTGCCCCCATCTGATTCAATTATAAACACATGTTGGAAACTTAAATCAAAATCAGACTTGAATCTGAAACTAATATCTATATCATGCCAAAACATATTGATTCATAACAGCAATGTAGAAGTTACCAACACTCCAGGATTCTCTCTGGCAAAAGACAGCTGACCAACGACCCTAGTCCAGGATGCCAACCTCTGGCTCGAAGCGTGAGAATAGAACTTCGCCCACTGGGTACCTATGAAGCTTAAAGCAGGAAGCTGAGTATCAAAAGCAGATCCCGTTTTTTTTCTGGTGATTGAGATCTTTTTGTTAAACCCATCCCTGGAACTTTTACAGAAGATTCACGGATTTTTGCTCACATCATGCTGGTACAGAAAATATCTTAGATGATCATAGATGCTTGAAACCATTCCCACATCAGACTTTTCAAACATATTCCTTTGACAAAACTAGCCATTCATGAAGTAATGTCACACATGCCAGCCAAAAAAAATTCACAGCTATATATGTACTTTTCCACCAAAAAATCTGTTACTCCTTATAGGTCCTTCAGTTTCTCTCAATGCACTGACCACTTCCGAATCTTCCTTCCCAAGCTACAAGTCTTCAGGCTGTACCACTACCTCGGTACCAAACATAATGACGAAAAATCCATGGTGAAGGTTGCCTGGTATATGGGTGTTTCCTTAAATGGTGGGAAAACCCCCATTTCACACCCTCATGATCATTTTTCATAGGAAAACCCATGGGTTTGTTGGGTAAACCCACCATTTTAGGAAACTCCCATATGAAAACCGATCCATGGGTCAACTCCGTTGATGGGCTGATGGGGGACTTCGTGGTAGGGGAAATATACAAAAAACCATCCCATTGGATGCAAGAAAGGGGTAGATTTCCCTACCAACCAACAGACCTTTTTTTCGGGTTGCGTTAGGTGTCAGGTCCACCCGCACATTCCGGGGTATCTCTGAGAAATTCACCTCCGCCGATGTTCGACGTCGAGAACTCGTTCTTTTTTCTTCACGCTGTGGCCGCACCTCACAACCGTGGCAAAGTCAGGGAAGGAGATAAGTATACTGTATATATGGTAAATATATGGTGATTATATATGGCAATATATGGCATATATAGGGGAGGGACCATAGATATATGTATATATATGCTGTGTAAAAATATATGAATATGGTGTGTACATATATATATATACACATCGAGATGATATACATATTTCATTGCATAACATCTCATCCTGTAGAAGTCTTTGGGTCTCTCCACATCTGAATGACGATTATATTGGCCACCAACTGTGAGATCTTCCACCTGCATCCCTAGCAGGCCCTGTTCACTTCATGCATGAGCAACGTGGAAGAATTAACACGCGACTCAATCCAAAAAGAAACATCTTTTGCAATGAGCCAACATATAAAACATGAAAATCTGTTGAAACCTGTGCCAACAAAAATGTCATGTTGGAGTCTACTAAGTCCTGTGCTGCTTCATGTTCCCGTTTTGAAAAAGAACACCTGCCAATAACACGTCTCTAAGCTCCTGACGTTACGTACAGCCTTTGAGCCTGAGTCTCGATGATGAATTTCGATGGTTGACATCCGAAAAACACATCTTGGACACAAGGCTTGGGCAAAAGAACTATAGTATATATTATATATATGTATAACTAGACACATATCTGAAGGACTATGTCGGATTATGTGTGTATATACATATACATATACAAAGTATTGTAAACATAAAGTGTATTTATATACACGGCGTATCAACTATGTATATAGTAATATGTATATATATATCACAATGTACTGTATAAGTTATAAGAGAATATGTCAAATCTGAGTCACGAATAATGTCTATTGCGACAAACACAGCTAATGATGCAATCCAGCAACTGATCAGCTGCTTAATATCCTCTGTAGCTCCTGCGTATGACCTCATTTTTCATAGGCAATGTATGGCAGTGTTGTCTGGTAGCTTCATGCCTTCCTTCTACCATTGTTTGTCAGCCTTTTCTTCACCCAAGAAATTCCGCAAAGAATGACATGAGAACCAGTAAAGGAGATGGTTAGTTGCTCCATTCCTTGAAGCGCAACTAACACAGGATTTTGCTACCTCACATTCTTGCATACGGACTGCTCGGCAGTAAAACTTTGTCTTTATGTTAAAGTTGAAGCAGAAACGGGAAATGTGGTTCAAACATCATCAACCTGATGAAGATACACTGAGAACGGATCAAACGATATCAACCTTAAGCCATTTTGCTTGCACAAACCTTCATCAAGAAAACGTCAAGTCTGTCGTAGAAAATCGGCATCATATCAAGGAAATTCAAGGAAGAGCATCTGTCAGTCTACTTGAAATCGATTGCATCTGTCAGCGACCCAACCTTTCCGCCATCGTTTCTGATTAAAGTCGCCAAAGGCACGAACAAAGGGCATCATCCACAAGCAAACCGCTACCATCACCTCACTCCGCAAATTTCTCGTCAGTGGCTATAAATGGGTCCGGTACTTGGTGATTTGGGTTTCTGCGGGATACAATCTGAAAATCTTGAACAAATGATGAACCAAATAACCATGAGGTGATCTGAACTTCATAGTTATGTTATGTATAAAATATAAGATGTATACTATACTATACTTTGATTGGTGTAGTCTATTGAAACAATAATCTCTTCATTGTTCATCTCACCACACACACTTTCGGGATGAAAAACTATCACCAGGTCCAGGCATTGAGGGTCTTCCAACAAACATCCACAAATTTCTATCTTAAATCAATGTCTGAAAAAGAAACATGTGTAGAACTCTGGATACTTAACATGCTGAACCCAACAATGGAGGTTTGGAAGATGATTTCCTTTTCAAGTGGGTGATTTTTGGGGTTCCATATTAATCAAAATAAGCTAAGATCCAAATATTGACATATCAAATATCATATCTATTTCCAGATATTACCAAGTTTTTGTCCGAAAGATGTGTTCCATACATTTCTTGTCTCTCCATGATTTGTTTACATACATCCAGCGCACCAAACCCCCCTGAGTTTCAGAGTTGCCTCCATGCACCAAATGTAAGATATCTGCTTTGGAACGTAAAAATCCAAAGCTACGAGACCTAGGTGAGGGGTGATTTTTCTCCATATCTCATATGGTGAAAGTGCTGTGTTTATGGGGTTACCGGATTGATGATTAAAGGTACCATCCCAAGAGTACCACCATTTTCCCTATGAATTCCCCCAGGGTTGGAGGAAGTTTGAAGGAATCGACTCAATGAAATCTCACTCAACAAGGTCGATATGATGGATGCCGGACCCATCCCATCCCCGGGAAAACCACCGGTCCAAAACGAATCACATGCTGACCCCAGTGATACCAGTGGGAGGATGTTTACAGGTTTCCAAAATTGGTAATGAGAAAATTTTTGGAGCTACATAGTTGATGTTAGTTTACCGAGTAGTAGTTTAGTAATTTTCAAGGCACCGGCACCAACAACGGGGACCATCTATCCATTTTAAGTTGGGCACCAACTAGGAGAGTGAAGAAGAATGATTACTTCTTGTGGGCTGGAATCCCCCCAGGAAAGGGTACAGCCCAACATTGGCAGTTATAGGATTTCATGATTTGGAGTCAAACATCACCATCTGATACTGGATTCATCTGCAGCCCTTTGTATTCCAAGGTTCAAACGCATCTATGACGTCTGGATCCTGCAGAGAAGATCTTGGCTATGTGTCATGTGATCATATGTATATATATATACACTGAGCGAATATCTGGATATACTGTCAACTAATTATAAGCTATAACTTGTAAGTCTCTTAATCTCTTAAGTTTTTAGTCTTCTCTAGGTATATACTCTAGGATTCTATTTTGGAAAGTGGTTTAACATCTACTTTACGTACCTTAGAAAACACGTATCCAGTATAATTGTTCAATGACCTTTTGCCTTGCCAACACAAATCACTCCTCTTCATCTTTGGTATCCTGCCACGTTTGGATGGTTGGTGTGAAAAGATTGGATGATTAACGACTGCAGGGTCGTTGACCCAAAAACAAGCGCACAAGCATGCCGCTTCGGCAAATGACATGCATCTACATTGAATACTTAAAATACAAACTACCGATATGGTCAAATATTACAGACTACTATATAGTAGGGCACTTGCCAGCAAATAAGCCAAATCAAAAGTTGCTTCTTCGCATCTTCTGGCAATGTTTGACGTGAATTTGCACAATTTCTTGCGATGTGGTTTCCAGTGGACTCGGAACATGTTTAAACATGTCCAACATCTTTTGTCAAGGGAAGTCAACAAACATAGCAATTTTAAACATCTTTTGTCAAGGGAAGTCAACAAACATAGCGAATTAATGCAATTTACACATGACAAACAATTTTTCCAAGACCCTTTCATGCCTGTCGTAGAAGATTCCGTGCCCATCCGGGTTGGTTCTCAGTTTGACCAACCTTAACGCAGGTGGGAGGTCCTACTGATACCATGAAAACCTGAAGATTGATGTTTGGCGAGTAGAGTTAGACCTGGAAGTTCTTTCCAAACAAATTGCCAACAAATGTGGCGTTTCCAAACATTCCAGTGTCTCTCCTTTCCGGCGTTTCCTGGACTTTAGAAACCTGCCTTTTAATTGGCTGTCTTCCAACAACTTAGCCAAACTGCTATGATGAGACACAACCACTAATTCTTCAAAAAAAAACTCAAGAATCCTGAAGCATGTTATGCATAGTTATGCTATGAAAATCTGTCTCAGAGCTCAGTCAGCCGCGGGCTCGCTGAGCTCTCACAAACGACATGGGTTTCATAGGTTGCGGATTGAAGCCAACCCCCTTACGAGGGATTCCAGTCACCAGGGCAGGAATCCATGACTTCAAGAATTTCCGCTAATTTTCATCTAGGTGGTGGTTGAACCAACCCATTTGAAAAACATGCTCGTCAAATTGGATCATTTCCCCAAGTTTCGGGTGAACATTTCGACAAATCTTTGAGTTGCCACCACTGTCACCACGTCGCATCTTGGGAGGAAATTTTGCAGCCGAGCCGCATCGTGCTTGGATAAGGCTGTGCCATCACGCTTGGGCATTCTGAAAAACACCAGCCGGGAACAACGCACTTTGGGATCCAAAATTGACTGCAGCCTGACATGGACCCTGACGAATTCAATTAGAAAAAAAACACGTCTACTTCAACAAAGAAACCTGGGATTAACAGAATGGTATGTCTCGTTTACATGTCACGAAAATAAAACATCATGGACCACATCCTCCTGATCCACCTTCCTTTAACTTTCTTGAAAACATCTTAGCGGAAAACTCACAAGGTGGATAATTTTTTGACAGAGATTGGTAATTTGATTCAGACATTTTCTGCGAGAGATTGTAGTCATAGTCATAACTTATACCTTGAAATGTCTTGGAGCCAAGCTGCCAGAGTGGAAAGACGTGACATTTCCAACATGTTTCCAGGTGGAAAACAAAAACAAGCTACAGAAGAGTGATGTTACCACCAGCATCGGAGGGCACGTGTGGCTCTACTAGTCCAAGTACCTGAGTTGCACGAATTTTCGGAAAAGTAGATGGACAAAAAACATAATATCTTTGCAGTTGTTTTTTTTCCAAACAACATAAATCAGCATCAACAGAATAACAACTGCACAAATGGTTCCGGGATCCAAACGGGAGATTGGATTCGTATTTTCTCAATTCGCCAAGTAACGTAGTCCACACCATCCAGGAGCCCTTCGGGAGTTGGCTGCCTGCAAGTGGCTGCCATCGAGCGACTGGTCACTTAACACACCGGCTGGACATGTTGATATAGATGTTCATTTTGAACACAGGTATCGGTTGTGTAATGTAATGATATGTAATGATGCTCCAGTTGTGTTTGTTGTTGTTGTTGTTGCTGTTGCTGTTGCTGTTGCTGTTGCTGTTGCTNTGTTGTCTGTTGTTGTTGTTGTTGTTGTTGTTGTTGTTGTTGTTGTTGTTGTTGTTGTTGTTGTTGTTGTTGTTGTTGTTGTTGTTGTTGTTGTTGTTGTTGTTGTTGTTGTTGTTGTTGTTGTTGTTTTACATCGCAAAACATATTACACAACATCAGCCTTCTCACTTATGTTTATGCAAAAAAACAACTGTTTGAATCAAGCCGAATGTTGACTCAAGTTTCCTTGCTGTGAATAAACATACACCACCTATATAAGTTTAACAGCTCGCCCCCCGAAAAGTTACCTTCCCAAAAAGGAAAGCAGTCTTCCAACTATCAATCTTCAGGTGCGAACTGTTAGTTTCCACACCTCTGATCATGATATCTGCCAAAATAATAAATTCTCGTGCCGGAGGTCCACAAACGATCCTTTTTGTCTATCTATAGTTTTTGAACAAATTTGATATCATTGTTCCATTGAATTACATATTTCACTGTACATCATCTATACATTGCAAAGAGCACAAGTAAGTACTGCAATATTATGTACATCCTTGTCATATTAATCCTTTACAGTACTTGTGTTCATATTCATCGCAACGGTACTTACTACTAGATCTTGGGATCCTCCGTTACCCTCGGGAATACCTCGCGATCTGATCAGGATCCAAGGTCGGAACATCATACCTGCAGCACCCCAAAAGAAATCTGACAAAAATCCTCCATCTCTGTGAGTTGTAGAAAGTTAGAATCCTGTTCTTCACAATCTAGTACTGAAGTATGGTCTGTAGTATTGTAAAGCATAGGCTAGGTTTATTTCGTAAATTCTAATGAGACATCTTGACAAATTCATCACAAGTAGGAGTAAGAGGAGTTATTCTCATCGCCATGGCCATTTGATGCCATTTGATGCCATTTGGATCGTTTTGCCGGAAAAACTGTAAGTCTTTTAGCTCTCAAGCCGCTCTCCGTGGACATGTGGATTGAGCACCACACCAGGATGGTTTTAAGCCTTTGCTGCCAACACCTGCGTCTACCATTGTCTGAATTGTTGGGTGCAAAGAAATCAATCCCAAAAGACATCCGACATCCAAGGAATCATTTGGAATCAACGGATTTCAAACCATCATTTTTGGGGTTCCATCCATCTTTAAACAATTCCAGGGCTTCATCTCTCAGCAATATCAACCTTGATGGAGGTGTGTTTAACGGTCCAATGTCGGGTGGCTTCTTTCCTAAAAGATACTGTTGATGGTTCAGAAATCCAGCACCCCCATATATAATATACATATGTATAAATATCTAGTTGGTGGTTTCAACCCATCTGAAAAATATGCTCGTCAAATTGGATCATTTCCCCAGGTAGGGGTGAAAATAACAAATATTTGAGTTGCCACCACTTAGATATACATTGTAGGAAACCATAGGAAACCCTATTAGTGGGCGATATTTTCTCCATCTCCTGCCGAATTTGCCTGCGGCCTGCATCATTCCCTTGGCGGCCTCTCAAAGGGGCTGTAGGGAAAAGGAAGCGTAGCATCGGAAGGCCTGAAACCGGCAATGAACCAAAGCTGCTGGATGTAGCCCCTGAAAAATTGACCGGGACCCAAAAGGAATATCCAAGGGTTGACAATGTATTTTCATTCATTTGGATCCTGATCATCACCATCCTCGCTATCACAATCATAATACTAAGTTCCAACCAAGAATTATCGCGTCGTTGTAATCATCATCACCATTGGGTCATTGTCGTCATTATCATCATAACAATCATACACTATTTTGCAGTAAGCCTAAGCAACCTTGATGCAACAGTTGCAAAGTCACAACCTTGATGCAACAAACCGCGGAAAGTCAATAGCATCTTAGAAAGCTACAGCACATGGATTTGGGAAGTAGATAGAGATCTTGACTATCACCCAACATGATCCCACGTAGTGAATCGACGTGAATCCCCTACTGTGTGAAACCGGAAGGTTTCAGTGTTTCAGTCTTCCGTTTCAGATCGGATCACTGTCCTCCCAGATCCACCATGGATACAGCAACAGTGGCAATCAAAGCCAATCTCCTAGTAAATGTATCTATAGCTACCCCAAATGATATAGCTACCCTCCCTGAACCTAACATAGCCCCTGAAAATGGATGGTTGGAATACGCGTTTCCTTTTTGGGGCCAAGCCTATTTTCAGGGGCGACATCTTAGTTTCAGGGAGTGTAAATACTCTTAACATCATTTTCATCATCCAAGCTCCATCCATGTCATTCACAAGTCCCCCATGTGATTCACATCTGAGACGCCCATCTGCTGTAGTGCAGGAGCGCTATCAGACCAGCCTCGCCAACGCTACCATTGGTCCCATGTCTTGGAGTTTCTTAAAGGTTTCAATATATAATATGTAAATACTATAATGTATATATACTACAATCATATGACTTTCATTACATCAAACATGACATTTACAAGAGTTGTTAATACAATAATTTTTGTATCAAGTACTTAGTGTCTATTTCATTTCCAATATCTCTATGTTCATTGTTTCCAAGTTCTCAGAAATTCAAGCAACGCGATATGGCAGTCTTAGGCAGGTCCGACCTTTCCCCGTGTCACCAACACCATGAAGCCACACCTCAGTGTTGAAACACCAAATGAGCCACTGGGATCCCTTACTTTCCATGAAAAATCCCGGGTTGTATTTAAGTAGGGATCCTTGTAATATTGGTTTATGAAAATAATGCCCACAAAAACTGGGTATTACATTCATCCCCCAAAAAATCAAAGCCTAAAAATCCAGGCTTCTTTTCATTAGTCAAATGATCCAAAAAAACGGCAGAAAATTGTCATAGCTGGGGTTTTTGATACATATGATCCTCGGATACATCTTTTTCAGTGCCTCAGTAAGATCATTTTTTTCTGCTGCGAGTTTTATCAACAAACCCATCGACGTCATGATTTAGATTTTTTGTATACATATAGAGATAAAGTTGGAGAACAATATGGATAAACTGGCACCAGAAGGACAAAAATGAAATATATATTAACTATATATAAATGTAGGTTAAGAATCAACCAATTTCTTGTCATCTCTCCTTGTTATGATCCCCATTCAAATTGGGAACCCCCACCACAATGGCTTCGCCTTCCTCCATTAATGGTGGCACTTCATAGACCTGTAATTCTTCAATGGGTGTTGGAATCATTTGAAAAAACAAAGGTCTGGACATATTTGGGGGTTTCCTTAAATGGTGGGAAAACCCCCCATGTCATACCCCAAAATGATGATCATTTTTTAGTAGGAAAACCCCATGGGTTTGTTGGGGAAACCCACCATTTTAGGAAACCCCCATTTGAATACACCCCCCAAAAAACAAACATCCAAAAATAGCTGGCTTGGCTTGATGTTTATCCTGGATTCCTTTCGGGGGGGTATTTCCAGGTTCCATGATTGCTTTTCGGGTGTGTATATGTAGATATATACATATTGATTTTTTTTAATAACTTACTAGACTATATCTGTTTATACATGCATATCATATATTATCATCATGTACTGTATACGTATATATATATATATAAATCTTGTGAATAGCCCCCTGAACAGCTTAACCTTTCGAACGATATCGTAAAGACATGATTTTGACTAATCTTCTAAATACAAATAACATTATAGCATTTACTAGTAATTTCCATCAAAATAACACCTCTAAAACGAGCTGTAGAGAATACCTCAAACAGCTTCAAAAATACAAACGTACTAGATTTTTTTGGGGTTTGCAAGCGTGGTATTAATAGGACACAAAATCATTTGGCATGATGAACATCCCTAAGAACTTTCATACGATTGGTGGACAAAGCACGAGCTGAGAGCGTCAAAAATGTCTTTAGTGATGGATGTTTTTACATATATTGATCTTTACCATAAATCCACTGGCACATACCGGATGTTGTCCTTCACATGTAGTTGCAAACTGATTGTGGCCAAGTTATTGTTCTAAAGTTGCACCATGTGTGTGCCACGTTTTGTCCTTTTGCTTTTCCATGAAGGTTGCCAAAATAAATTGCAAATTACAAGTTGAAAAGCCAACAAACAGGTGCAAAAGTGCTTGGTTTCACAATAAATTCACAATGAATCTGTCGGTCGAACTATCACCCAGGGCAGACAACAAACTTGCAACACAGCCACCTCTCCAGCACTGTAGCCTGAAGGTAGCTGGCAAGACTCATCACATCGAACAATTAAGTTAAAGTCGAAAGATCCTCAGGTACATGAAATTTGGGTGAAGTTTTTCATATGTCACCAACGCTGGTTCCAAACATGAAAGGACTTGTGTAAATCTATGTCAGGTCCCAGGGTATAGTCCGATAGTCCCCAAACCAACTACCAAACCAGGGCATTCACGTCATAAAAATGCCTGGAATTGAAAGAAAGGGGAAGAAACATTCGCATTTCTACTGGGCAGTGATGCACATTTAGGAACAAGTTTGATACTGTTGAGGGAAGAAATCCTGCACCACCTGGGATGTAAAAAACCTTGTAAATAGTGGGTTAAACTACCTATTTTACTATCAACTGGTGCAGGATATCTTTCATCAACAGTATCAAATCCAGAATATGGAGATATGTATTGCACTCTCCAAGTGCTTCCCTTCCTGCCATTGAAACTAAAAGCATTCATGGAGCTGGCCTGCACGCCGAACAAAGGCTTTGGCAGAACGCCGCCAGCCTCTCTGAATTGACGCTGAACGCATGGCAACTTGTCTGTTCACATTTCTGAGGCAAACTTGAGTTCCACATGATACCTGGATACAGATTTCACCGAAGATTTCACTCCCAATGTCAAACAGAAGCCAACGAAGGCAGTGATATCCATACTCTTCACTACCTCTACAACGTCCATCTGCGAGAACACGAGGCATAAGATGTTGCTTCAAGTAGTTTACATACACAATGCATACTTATACTGTTTGTGATGACATATTGACAGACGGACTTGTATTGTATAGTATTGTATAGTATAGTGTACTGTATCATATGATCATACGATCATACAACTACAGGAACATGACGTCATATGACTATTCCGTTATATACCTACAAGTATATTTTGGATTCAGTATCTATAAATTGCGGAAGCACTACAAAATAATTCGGTGAAGAGACCTGGTGGAGTGCTTCGTAGTTAGCAAGGCATCTGCCCATGTCAGTTTCACTGCTAAAAAATCAAGACAATAAATGCGTCCCAGGGCTATAAAATTCTGCAACGTTGCAAAATGCATCAAAACTCTATTTACTACTATTCAATGCTTGATATATGTCAATCATGCCTTATATGGTTTTCAAAAGTTGATCGACTTACTACAAGATAAATTATAAATCCTGATTTCCAGAGGGCCACTTACTACGCTACAAGCTGCTTCTCCAAAAAAAGACTGTTTGTAAAAATTCCAACACTACTTAGTCACTAAATCAACAGCCTGGCTCAATCTTGCCTACGCATTGCTCTTAATGATGACTCTGCACTGCAAGTGTCTACGGGTTCGTAGCCAACACTGGTTAAAAATAATACTGGAACAGTAGTAGTGGAAGTAGTAGTAGTAGTAGTAGTAGTAGTAGTAGGAGTAGGAGTAGGAGTAGGAGTAGGAGTAGTAGTATGAGTGGCAAAAAGAGGATGCAAAATCAAAAATAATGCAAAAACATTCAGAAACTTTAGGGTATATTATATATGGGATGAAAACCATCCCAGTCATATTAAGGATTATCTAAACAAAAATCAAACATTCTAAGGATCCCGTGATTAAACAACCAGGATGACTCAAAAAAAACATCCAGCCTTGTTGTGCCAGGCAAACTGCAAGGCCGCAGTTGAACCCATTTAGACCTTGAAGGGCATGGAAAAACGCAGGATATGCAGCTTCCAGGGTTGATCCAGTTGGCATTTTACGACTGGATCAATAAATTCCTGGATGCTCCATAAATTTCAGGCAAATGTATAAGTACATATTCCATACCTTGGAGTGTATGGGACTAAGAACGGGGGCATGACAAGAACCAATTTTTGTTGGACATCTTGTTAGAAGTTTGCAAACTTGGTGTGATTCGCCAAAGAAATCGACCAGGTCAAAAAAATTAAATTAAATGCTTCTAATGTTGATGGTAGCAATTTTCCTAGGACGGAATATAGATGTGGAATTGAAATGTGATGAATAGAATTGGGAGATGGATGGAGATGATGTCTCCAAATAGCTCCGGAACATTCCATCATTTTTGCAACGTAAGACATGAATGAGGATGAACAACAACAAAACAATTGATGTATGTAGACTGGTGTTTGGATCCCGGAATAATAAACACCCCACTTTGCGGGAGTATCCCTCAATTTGGACCCAACGGTGGTTGATGAATCCTGACATTTGATGATATCCTGATCAAACCAATACGAAGACCTAAAACACTTTGTAGTTTATAACTCCTAAACTGGTCCCAAACGTCGAGAACCGTGATGTTCCCATGATATCCCATGATGTTGCATGATGGTATTACGTCCTTTCCAACCCGCATTCCCTTCCGAAAAACAAAGAAAACAACGCTCCTGGTTTTTGTTTGCCCAGTCGATGAAGGCGAATTGGCAAAGACCTGTGGCGATTAGATGGCAAGTGACATGACGTCGTGAATTTGCTGGGGAGAAAGCTGGTGATTGAAACTAGCAGAAATGGCATATTAAACATTCCCAATGATGTAGAAAATGGTTCTTTACAAATCCTTGACTTCCTGTAAAACTGTACTAGCAGTAGTTCAAACAAACCGTTTCATTATCTCATCATAAGTGATATAGAATGCAATATCTACTACCGTTACAACATTATTTGTTATATAGATCAACACTAAATAGCCTGGACCATCTTGGAGTACTTACTTCACTCTTTGCCTCTCTCCAAGAACTTCACCTACTCAGGGACCTACTCACCGCCGAAAGAAATCTCACAAATTAGATCTAGGAGAGAAGGCCATGAAAACCACCAAAAACATACTATTGAGCAGAACCTCTTTTTTCTAATTTGAAATGCCGTATCTAAGTCATTCTAAGTCCGCATTTTTTTTTGCGCAATGCTTTGCTTCGACCACAACGCGAGCTTACTGGCACCTGGCTACAGCCATGAGTTGGCGCACGGATTCGCACGGTCGTGGGGTGAAGTTGGAAGGAAGGGGAGCTGTCACGCACCCCGGAAACGCAGACATTCCAAAAAGCGCCGGAAACGCAGGAAAAGCTCGCGTGAGTGATTCTGCACTGAAAAATTTGCTGGCAAACCACAGGCTGACATGCCTTAAGCAATGAATTGGAACGCAGGTTGAGTCGCATGCAGCACACGCAGCTCAAGGTTTTACTATCATTTGATATGTCCTTTACGTATCTTTACATAAACAATCAACTGAGGTTTTGAACGCTGCTATGTTGAACCCCTCAACACACCCAGAATGATCAAACATGGATCTTCTGCTCTATATATATATATATATCGTAAATGATAATCAACCTTGCTGCTTGTTTGCTATTATCATATATATATAATATATATATATATATCCACATTTTGAGCCGCACAAGTAGCCACATTGCAGAGTCTGAAGGACCATGATTCTCTCCCAGAGTTGCAACATAAAGCGACCAACTGCCACTAGAAACACCTGTGAAGTCTTGGTTTTGGGGACGCATGCAATCATTAAAAACCAGCAATATTATGTCAATATATTTCATAGTTTATCTGGCAGTTCTATATGTTCTATGCATTTATTCCCCAAAAATTTCTCATCTTCTCACTACTGCCGTGGCTTTGTACTCAGCAAACTGACGCAACAAAAATTCTCGACAAGGGACCCCATGAGGCTGGGTCTGATGTGTCGATTCTGGCCATGTTGCGAAACACTTCCGACCTGAAAGTGACACAACTGCCGCACTGGCATCACTGTGGTGCCTTAACTGAGGCATCCACATACATAGCAGCGAGATTAGAGCACTCAAAAATGAAGCAATTATCCAATTTTGGCAAGTTTGTTGTTTGGTTTGTGAGTTTTGTTCTTCTTACAACAAAGAATCAAAGACCTGTATTTTTGAAAACACCCTGAAACAATATCAGCTCTTTCCTTCAAATCCGTCTTTGTTGACAAAAAATAATCACACTTGCCACTTGTTTGTGAACATAGCAAATAAAATTGCTATTTCGGGCCCAATGCATGTTGCCACCAACTTCACTAGAAATGTATGAACTAGACTTGCCAAAAAATTGCCAAAGTTAGTGAATTTGTCACATTGACGATGAACTATTGCGCCACGATGAGTTGGTGAATCTTGGAGGTGCTTTTGTTGCCAGGGGAATATTGTCAACTTCCAATGGTTTTCAACTGCTGCGGAGCGGATGCTGTTTAAAAGTTGACCCGCTTCGAATATGATGACGATTTTCTACAAATCGAAAAAAAAAACTTGTTGGGAAAAGCATGGAAAAGCGGGGAAACCATGTTTCCAGCTGCATGGATGTTACCCTTTTCGGGACAAATAATTTCCCTATTTTCAAAAACCAAGCTGTCATAGTGAGGTCCAACTTCAAGAGGGTTTTGAAAAGAAACTTGTTTTTAAACAAGGTTTCCCAAAAGTTTTTGCCTCCTGAAAAACAAGAACGTGCGGTAAACAAAAAGAAACATGTACGAAACAATGCGACCAACAAAAATCCAAGCTTGCCCTTCATAACAACATTGTGACAAGTCATGATGCGCAGGACATGCACACGACTCTTTTTGGATGACTGAAGCAACTTCTGAATCATTTGCTAGGTTCACTGGCAGGAAATAATCCCTCCAGCGCTTTTGTTCCAAGCGTTGGAACAAACAATTTTGCGTTTGGGACACAATTCCAACCTTCTGGTAGAAGAAAAGGAAAAAGGGGGGTTCTATCCTTCAGTACCTGATTTTCACGACACACCACCAGCCATACCTCTTTCTTTTAAAGATATAAGTTGATATGAAAAACAATTACTGCATCATTTCCATGCATTTCTATATCATTACCAGGGGATAACACTATACCCCTCTATACTGCCTCAATCTGATCCATACTGATTCTATATTCCAAATTGACATCCCCGGTTCTATCGGCTGATTTTTTTTCAATGGCTTCTGTTCTTTGCAGAGCCATAGGAAATTCTCAAGTCGAATTGTCCCGGAGCTCACTCAAGGATTTGCAAGCCCTCCTCAATGTGTTTTTCAGCAACTGGGCATTCCCACGCTCCTCACAGGGCGACAAAGGTGAGAAGACTCGACTACTGATTGCTGGAGTCAGATTGTTTGGTATGCCGACCAGGTATCCCGTGTATCTTTTTCAGATGTGATGATGGCATTGTTTAAAGATGACATCATGATACACTCTTCAGATTTCATCGCAAATTTTCAACCACTAAAATTTCTGATCACTCCCTGGACTTGCTTCATTGCTTTTTTTTTCAAGGGAAGCAGCCCCAAAAAGGTAACCAGTACCTAGCTTCCAGCCAAACCCAAACGTCATGCCTTCGGCTCTGCGCCTCGAAATTCAGAGTTTGATGTTTCTGCTTCCTCCTTGCCCGGCTATTGAGCAGTCGTTGTTGATCGGAGAGCGCCTGAACGGGATTGACTCAGCTCCCACGCTTTCCGAAAGTTGCTTGGAACAACCCTCTTTTCAAAAGGTATGATCTGCATTTGGTGTACAACTATTGTTGCAAACCGTTTGCTTTCACACGTTTTTTGCCGTAATATTAAAATTTATACATGAAAAATATATATCTATATCATTTTTAGTAGGAAAACCCATGGTTGTTGGGGAAACCCACCATTTAAGGAAACACCCATATTGAATTCCTGTTCCCTCGTTCCATCCCACTGTTGACTGCTGCGTAGCTTCCGCCTCCTGTATCTGTTGCTCGGCAAATCGGTCTGCTCGGAGCGCACTAAGAAGCTCATCCGCCTGCTCCTGAGGAGCTCATCCGCCCTCTTGGTCCCCAGTGATATGGGTAGGAAACCATAGGAAACCCCTAGAAGTAGGTAGGGTGATAAGTAGTAAAAAAAGTGATAACTTTTCCGGGAAACCCATGAAAATTTCAAGCCAATTTGCAGGGGTCAACAAAAAACCATGCATAACTTGGATCCGGATCCTTTTGGCCCATTTGTAGGATTCGGTCCCCAGATTGTAAAAGATTCCAAAAAATGGAAATCATGAAGTTTGTAGGTTCCTAACGTGAAATTTCACGGGAAATATTTTTCCTGACTTTTTCAATCATGTTAGCCACGTACAGGGAATCTTGGTTACAGCTTTATAGGGATCCACATCATACATATGAATTGAGTCATGTTAAGTGTCACCTGCGGGCGCTTCTGACAAAGGCTTGTCATTTCAGAATGGCCGTCATAGCCACAAGGCCGCTTCGACAAACTGGAAACATCCAGAACTTCCAACATGGAACACTGGAGGGAGATGGTGGGTAAGAAACCTCCAAAGGTGTTGAAAACGCCGAAGGTGAAGTCACTCATCAACCCAGAGACTCCTTCTTTAGCAGGTCACTCTTCTTAAGCTCTCTTCGCAGGAGCTGCTCCTAAGAAAAAGCAAACACAAGAGGAGGTCAATCACAGAGACAGCATACTATAGGCTGCATCAGTGATATTTTTTCCACTTTGGCGGTCTGTACACAAGAATGTGAGCTATATATATATATATTGTGTATCTATATAATGTGTTTGTGCATTTTATACTGTAAATGACTAAGCGATACTCATGTTCAACGTGGATCAATTTTTCGCATGTTCACGTAAACTCGTTCATTACTGCAGTTTTGAGCATCTTGTTCTTCCTGGACACTAGCTTCTTGTGATTATTGGTTTGCTTGGTTTATCCCGAAACAAACATGGCGTTTACATGTCGTTTCTACAAAGACAACACGACGTCCTGCGCCTCATGCATTGACTTTAAAAGCTGCTGAAGCAACGCCTTGCACATAGGCAAAGAATTTCAAATATCCACCCTCCCTAAAACTAACAGGCACAGCGGCACAGCCCATGAGAATAGGCCGAAACCTAAAAGGAAAAAAGATAAAAAAGGAAACCTCCAATCATCCGTTTTCAGGTGCAAACTGTTAGTTTCAGGGAGGGTAGTAACGTCTTCAAGGTTGTTTCCCAGATTATATCACTCCGCACGTCTGGAGTCTTGGCAAGGAATGTTCCATATTCTCACGCACCCAATGACATGATCACCCTGTATGACTGGTGTTTGTACTTGGAACACCTCCAACACTAGGGGCAGGGTGTGATCATTACGTGGTGGATGCTTGATATTTGGTTGATTCTTAACCAGCCATCAGAGTCCCTGAAATGACTTGCAGTACAGCTACTGAAGGAACTACTGCAAACGACACGAAACCCATTCTGATTCAATATCCATGGATATCCATACATTTCATGCGAATCCAGGAGAATGTGCCTTTTTAACAAAGATAAAGATCGATAAACAGCTCTACTGATTGCCTTCTTCTGCAGCAACGAGCTTTCCTGGGGATGCTGTTGCATGTAGCAGTATCTCGCCTGGCTCAAATGCAAGGCTTGAAAGCCTGAACACTTGTTGCAACACAACGGCCTTGCGTGAACATTGGTACGAGTATCCTATCCTTTGGTCGCAAATAACCCTGAAAGGTGCGATAAAACCTGTTTCTTCAAAACTTGGCTAGTGATTACGCCAGACACCTTGATGTGACTAGACGTGTGTGTATATGGGCTTTTTCCGAAATGCCTTTTCCCAGAATCATCTGCTCCCCGGTTTCTGGCACCTGCCTAGCTGAACTATCAAAACCTTGCGCAAACCTTGCGCTGCCTTGCAGTACTACTGCATTTAGTTGGGGGCCCGCTACTAAAAGAAAAGGAAAAAGCATGCCAACGGCACTCAAATGTCGTGTTGATCTATTTTTTTTGTTATAAGAAAGTGCCCATATGTATATAATATATATACAGTATATATAAAGTAATATGGACATGTATAATCACGTGTTTATATGTTTATATACACCTCAATATCTACCAGTAGGTCTGTAATGGTCATCTATCACATTGATCAAGAATGAAAAACATTCCATGTAACAAGCTGCCACTTGCAAAAGCCCCAAAGTAACAGGTGATACAGTGATACAACAGCTATATAAGAATAGCAGCTACAAGTGAAAGATGCAGAACGGTAGAAAAAAAAAACGTATGCATCGCTTGCCCCGCCCCAAGCCGTGCATCTCTGTCATCAACATGCCGGGGATGGACAGTGAATGGCAGCATAAAAACCTGGCATAATCCAACTGAGCCACGAGTTGAAATCCATGAAATACAGCTTGTTTAATGGGGATCCCCACATGACTGGATAGTATCATCCCTATCATAATCCTCACATAACTGCTTATTATGTCACAATCTCCAGTTACTTAAATCCGCAGTTTATGATGATTTATTATCATCCCTGTAGAACTGGGTAGTTGTTCATCCACCCAAAAAAACCTCAACAACCATGTTTCTGTTCATTGCCCAACAGCAAGCAGGGGCCGGCCAAACAAAAATAACATCTTCGTTGTGGAGAAATACTGTAGACTATGGTGAGTGAGGATTCGCCCCATGTCGTCTGAAACAGTTGAGATCAGTTTTCAACTTGGACCCCCAAAGCAAACAAAACCTAATCAACAATCAAATCAAACAACCTCAATGCAGAGCAACCAAACCCAGCCCCCCCAAAAAAAACACATAACTCACAAACCTACCCACATCTCCAAGGAACAAAGTGAACACTAAAAGAAACCCTGCCTTACCAACGTCACCAGCACCTTCTTCGCCCTGAGCATCAAGTCGTACGATTGATGCTTCAGAAATCCGGCGATCACCAGTTGAGGTTGGTAGTTTATCCCATTATTTACAAGGTTCTATTTATCCAAGGTGGTGCAGGATTTCTTCCATCAACAGTATCAGACAGAATTTTTCATCAAGACTAAAGTCTCTTGCTCAGCCGACAGTGTACACCTTCTCCACTCACTAGAGGAGTCGTTCGAACAACATGCCTGTTTGCCTGTTTGCCGAATTCACGAAAACATCAACATGTGACTGTTGACTGCTGCCAGTCATGGCCCGCACCATGTCAGAAGGCTGCCTTCCAAGAATCACATTCTGTTTGATGGGACTGTTTGGTACAAGGTACACTTGTCTCGCAAATGGATGATTGTCCTTTTGAATCAAGGTACAAAAATTTGAGGTTTCGCCTTCAACTCACTCCTGTAGCTTTGACTCAGTTTGAATCTATCTTTGAATCATGTGCCACAAAACTTTTCGGAATGTCTGAAGAACGATAAATAAAATTGATTTATATAAATACAACCCGGGATCAGGAGGCTCACAACAATGTCACAAGAATTCACCCTCGTCCATCTGTTCTCACAATGTGTCAAAAGTGCCTGGTTCCCATGAGTGCCATGCTAGAGTTGGGCGACAGCGCTGTGGAATAGGAAGTCATCATGGATGGGCCTGGCGCTTGTGGGCCGTATCAAGTTTGAAACGTCCAAAAAGAGCATCTGACAAAAAAAAGGGCCGATGGAAACTCATGAAACGAGAAACCCAATGAAACTCATGCAACTATACATGAAACATCATGAAATTATAATATGAAACCTTGTTGATGCAACCCCTCCTTTCAAGCTAAAACTTTTTCCCATAAGCTGCACAGGACCCGGAAAAAAAACCCTTCCCGATGGGTCCACGCCTCCAGTCTTCAGTTCCAGCTCCGTCCAACGACACCAAGCTTCGACAGCTATGGCCAAAGCCTTAGCGAGGGGTTTTAACGTGAAGAAGATGGACGTCCGTTGTTGGTGAAAGAAGATTCAGAGAGATCTTTGGGGTATTTATCTAAAATACACATATCGTGCCAAAGAACACATATATGTATATATAAATATCAAAATGTATCTGTATATGCAATGATATACATGCAGATTTGCCTACATCTAGCAGTGAATGATAATCATCTTACACTATCTTATCAACTAAATATCTAGCTAGATCTATATAGCTATCATTCCAAGTGTCAAAGGTATATTTGGAGATTGCTTTTTTGCAACACATGTCTTGAAGAACATTACACCCTGAAAATTAACATGTCCCCCAAAAAGGGACTATTTCAATAGGAAATACATCTTCCAACCATCATTTTTCAGGGGATATGTTAGTTTTCAGGGGGGTACCTTGAATAAACAATGAAGTTTCCACAGCTTTGAAGCCAACAAAAAAGTGGCGAAAAACGGTGTGCCATTCTCGGTTTTCTCGGCGCGAAACGCCTTCCCAACGTCGTTTGGTAGCTGCCATTTTCGGCAGCACGTGCAGAGCCACAAAGTCACGAATGGCAATGGAAAACCACCATGACTGTATACAGTATACGATCTATTTCCTGTTGGAAAATGAGGACTTCCATTGCTATGTTAGTTCACTGGAGTCTAATCCAATCAGTTTAAAGTAAATGATTGCAATGACTTCTCACCACTAAACTCATCTAAACGCCGCGGAACTGTCGTCGAAGATCCCAGCATTTTCCAAGAGCCGGGCTGGATGAAATCTCTCTTTGAATGATTCATAGGCCTGCAGCTGAAACTCACGGATCTTGGTGCAGCTGCCCAAAAGCTCCTGCAAATCTGGGCTCCACGTGGAGAAGGCCCGAAACAGATTCTTCTCAAAAATCACTATGTCTTGGTACAGCTGCATGTCCACTGGGTTCGCAGGCTCCGAAATTACCAAAGCTCCAAAACTCAAAAGGACTGAGAGACGCACAGTCTCAAGTCGTTCGCTAGGATAGCTGCTACCAGCACTTTCATTGCAAAGCGGATGCATATTCAAGAATATGGTGTTTCTCTTCGACACAAGCTTGCGCATTGACTTCAAGCCCCTAACTCCCCGATCAGTGCTCGTGAAAGTGAGATGCTGCAATGCTGGTAACCGTTGCAAATGATTCCAGCAACGCTTCCGCCGGAGTTTGGAAACGTTGCCCAGAAAAAACAGCTCAAGCTTTGATTCTTCGCACTCCTCAGAACGTTTTTGAACTGCAAGGTCGTTTTCCGAAACATCTTTGTAAACTGGTACGAAGCCAGGCGGCAAATAGCGAACCACGGGAGCTATGGGCTGGTTGACGTGGGTGTAGTCCCAAATCTCACATACACCCTTTGGTGCTTTCACAGTCCTAGGCTCGCTATTGAAGAAAATACAGTACACCTTCAGAGGAGCGAAATTCTCCTTGCAGCGCTTGTAAAACACCTCCTCCTTGGCATAACCGACATGAATCCAAACATCACCTCTCACCACTTTGCCAGCATGCCGAGGATTCATGTTTACCTCAAGGACTTCATATCTGCAAGGACCTTTCCTGCTACGAAGTCCTTGAATTATGGTATTAGACATTTGTTCGAAAATATACGACTTTCGCGACACGTAAATTCGGTAGCTGCTTTTTCTGGAGCATCTGATTCCGGGGTAGCCACATTTTGGCATTATAGAAAGAGGGGACTCCTCTCCTCCTCCTTCTCTCCTCCTCCTCTCCTCCTCCTTTCCTCCTCTCCTCCTCCCTGGTTCTCTTCTCCTTCTCCTTCTCCTCCTCCCGACACTTGGCATTGGAGAGCTGATCTCGGCCATGACGGCAGCCTCCACGTCTGGCAAGCTGGCGTTGGGCAACGCGAGCACGGACACCCGTGCAACACCAGACAAGGGACATTTTGCGAGGTACCGGTTGTAGACAGAAGCTGCCAGCATGCTGACGCAAGCTGAGAGAAGCAAAAGGCCACAGAAACAAATCTTTCCAAACTTTAGAGTCGCACACTTGAACATGAATTAGCCACTGCAGTTCCATGGCTCTTGCAAATCTACGTCGTCCAACATCGATTCTGTCTGGTAGTTGAGATTTTTGGAAAGTTCATGTACTTTATTTCAAAATTACACCATCAAATCAACTTCTGCGATTCACCAGCTGTTGATGGGTTTTGCCTGTTTTTTTCATTCTTATCAGAGTCATGAGGCAAAGGAAATGTAACCATAGAATTTGGAGGTTCTGGAAAACTACGAAAATACTCTTTCTAGTTGGAAACGAATGGAATCTCAGCCCCCGAAATTTTGAGACACAACTCATGAACCGTTCACGGCAACGGGCCAGTGAAAGTGGCGCTTGTTGATTTGACCTGTGGCTGTGACCACAAGTGATTTCCTGTAAAAATGCTATGGTAGCTTCCCAATGTCGACAGGTGAGAATCACTGTGAAAAGAATCTGATCATGACATTTCTTATTTATTTCCGTCATTTTTTGCCACAGAAGTGCCACAAATTGCTAGATGGGAGATGTCCATCAATTTGCTTGCGGCTGAGGCACTGGATTCCCGTAGACCTTGGCAACATTGTTGCTGATTCCGCCACCAAAAATAGGTCACACGAAAAGGCTATGTCTGGGTCCCAAACTGCTCCAGCCAAGACCTGAACAAACTACGACGGACGAAAAGTTGGTAGGAAAATGCAGGGCTTGTTAACCAATCGTTTCCCTTAATAAGGCCGGCTACTAAACCCTTATTTCATCTTATTTCTACGTTTGGGGCGGTTGGCTGACTAGCTGTGGCTTCCCGACGATACCAAGCACAGTAAAGCCTGTGGCTTCTGGTTCCGACCTCAAACAAATCCACACCCACACGATGTTCCCTAAATATGTAGGCATAAGGATACCAAAGTGAGCAACTAGTTGTCATGGATCATGATGGTGATAAAGTCAGATCATTGTAATCATGAATCATGACAAATCACCATCACGATCATCATCGTCGTCGGGTTCGTCGTCGTGTTCCTCGTCGTCGTGCTCGTCGTGCTCGTCGTGCTCGTCGTCTTCGTCTTCGTCATCATCGTCATCATCGTCGTCACCATCATCATCATCATCATCATCATCATAATCATCATCATCATCATAATCATCATTATCATCATCATCATCATCATCATCATCAGAATCAGAAACAGCAGCAGCAGTCAGCTTTGACATCCATTCGCAACCTGACAACATTTGTTTCACACAGTTCAGTTCAGTTGAGAAGTAAAAAGACAAGGTCGTTTGGTTTTTCTGAAGAGATTATATGATCCTATAATTCTTATTCAAATATAATTATATAATCCCCCTTACTTGAGCCCTGGGACCCCATTCATGTCATTATATAGAGGAAACCCTTGTATAAAATGAAAAACACCCAATGACTCTCTATAAAATGAAAAACAAGGTGGCTCTATAAAATGACTTGATTTAAAAAGTCAGTCCAGCCCGGAATCCATGTAAAAACCTTTTGGTGTATAAAATGAAATTCACCTGCACAATCCTAATCAACGGTGAAAAACAGCATGGAAACATCACTGTGTATATTGTGAATTGATCCATGTCATCTTGACCATTTTGAAAAAAAACAACTTCTGGATATTTTTTATTTAAAACATTCTATCAACTGGATTTTGACTAGCGATAGGTCTTGTTACGTTGCGCTTAAAGGTACGTACCTGGGAGGGTATGTTTTGGAGGCGGTGGGCCTCCTGGACGAATCCAATTGGATTAGAAAACATTTCCTCTATAAAATGAACATCATCCACACAACATGCCATTGTCTTGGAATGTCACGCGGGAAACCCCTCATCTATAAAATGAAAAACCTGCAATAGAACTTATTCCTCTATAAAATGATAGATTAATATAGATTACTATAAAATGAAAAACCTCCTTACATGGAAATCATGGTTTTACTAAACAGCACTAATTCCTCTATAGAATGGGTCCCCAAATCATCATTTTATAGAGGAACAGGGGTTTCATTTCATAGACCCATCAAGTATGGGGAATATTATATATATATATATATACATATTGCCTTGCTTCCCCTTGTTTAGTCGGAATGATCCGTCATGGGAATCTTTATGAATTGGCCCAAAAGTCCCAGTTGATTCACATGATGTTAATAAGAGTTCAGGATTCCCAGTTGATTCCCAGTTCACGGAGCCCCGGAATGGACGTGGCCCAGTTGTTGCTTGTTACATCCTGGGTGATGGGATCATCTCGGCCATGATGTCTGACAAATCAGCTGGGCATGCCAAGCCCAAGAAACAAAGCGCTACCCACCAGCAGGACCAACAAACCATACCTGCTGCGAGGCTGCGAATGGAGGAAGTATACACCCTGAAAAACCTAAGGAATGCCCCCTGAAAATCAAGGAGGTTGGAAGATGTATTTACAATTGAAATTGTCCTTTTTTTAGGGGACATGTCAGTTAGTTTTCCGGGGTGTAAACCAAATTCATGACAGGCAAATACAGGCATCTGAGTGTGTTCAAGTTCACAAATGCCATCACTGTGTTTCTGTCTAGTTACTGTAAATCATTCTATATTCTATATCTACTTTGAACATTTGCATAATTCATCCGGCGTCTGAATTGTGTTGTTGCTAAGATGTCTGCAAACGGCAAATCCATCAACGGCGCCCCGCCTAAGGCATTGAGCCATTGCTGGCACTTCTGCCTTGGCGCGATGTTCTTCTTTGCAGCAAAAAACAAGCAGGTTCAAGTCTGCCATGACGGATTTTTTCCCATAGCCTTTTCTTTTCATCTTGTTTCTTGGACCTACTTAAGGTTCCAGGGTTTTTGAAACTCTGTGCATATGTTTGGCATGAAAAGAATTGAAGAAGTCAAAAACGTCAATCACGCCTCCATTGCACTCCATGCCAAGCTCACCTGCACGAATCATTTGGCGCGTGTGTATCTTCTTTCTAGTGACTCTACTTGCGTGTTGATCGTCTTTCTTCTGACTTGACTTCTTTACTCTGGTTTTCAACTGTCCACATTGTCAGAAGGAAGTTAGACTTCTAACCTTCCTTCGATTAGAATTATGAAGGGCACAGCCCAGCAGATACTGGAAAACACAAAAAAAATAAGATTACCAAAAAAAACAAATCAAAAAAACACTTCAAAAAAACAAAAACCATAAAATAACAAAAAACAATAATCCAACTCAGAAAGCCAGGCAGCAGGAAAAAGAGGGAAGTGGAGAAACACTGAAGAAACGTTTTTTTGTGTGTTTTTTTTGATGTTTTTGTTTTTTTCTGGTGTTTGGTTGTTTTTTTTCTTTTCTGGTTCTTTGATTTCTTTTTTGAGTTTGTTCTTATTTTTTTTTGTTTTTTTTCTTTTCTGTTTTTTGTTTTTCTGAAGTGCTTTTTTATTTGTTTTTTTCTATTAATCTTTTTGCCAACGCTCAGAAACTGCTAGAGAGAACGTCATCAGATTAGAAAATGCTGCAGTAGTTGATGGGATTTCCCACCTGTTTTTGGGACAATCGATTGACAACTGAGGTTAGGGTTTTGGACAACACTGAGGACTTGATGGTTTCTCCCTATAGCTGTTGGCCGTACTACCCAACGGCTGAGTATTATATCTGTATCTATACGAAGGACATGGATGTTCTAGTATGAAATGGACAGATATAATAAATGAAAAACAATGAATGGAAACATATTTGCAACTATAAATATTATTGTACAACCCATGAAAGGGAAATTCGATGAAATTCAGCATACCCATCGAAACGCAATCCATCCATCCCGACCCAACTGCTTGCCTCGCAAATGCTCATGCAAAAGATGGTCCCCAAGCAAACGCTGGCATCAAACCTTTGTCAAACTCTAAACACTCAGAAATGATACTACATGACACCAAAGACTTCTACATTCTACTGCCTTTATTTGAGCCCCATGTCGTTTTTGTCAAGGGTTTGAGAACATGTTGCAATCAAGTCCCTGAATCAGGAAATCAATTGCTTCAGACTCGGCAAACTGTCATAACATGGAACAAAAATCCGGACCCGATCCCATTTTTACCAAGATTCCTGTCACTCAACAAAAGTCCCTTTTTTTCAGCGGCTCATAGATGTAGCGTGTGACAAACAACAAACTTCCAGGAAGGGAAATAAAGTGCAGATAACTTCTGCGATTCATAAAGTGGTTCAACTTGTTGGGGCTGTTGTTTGTCAATCAAAAGATAGTGCAAGTTACCAAAATGTGTTGTGTGTGACCCCCTCCCAGTAATAGTGACAACCAGAAATACTACATAATATGTTTAATAGGGGGCCACACCCAAACTATTTGTATTGGTTCCTTTCATTTCCTGTCAGCTTTTTTCCCTTCATTTCCCTTCATTTCTCTTCATCCCTTTCCCTTCCTTTCATTTGCCTTGATTTCCTCTCATGTCCTTTCACTTGTATTCCTTTCCGTTAATATAAGTTGAAGCATTGCCCCACATCAAGAAACAACAAAATGTGTTTCTTAGTAAACCTTCAATTGCACAAGTATTGAAATCAAGCCTCAAACTGATTGGAAAAGGAGGTACACAGGAGGTTCAAACAGTTAACTGGAGGTATAAATAAAGATTCATATAGGTAAATATACACTCCAGCTAACTATTATTACATAACATATCCCACCAAACGGGAATTTCAGGAAAATCATCGACTTCAAAAGATTCAAAAGTGCCTTGTAAAGGAAAAAGGGAACGTCCCTGGAGTATCAAGATGATTCAACTGATTCAAATATTTTGCTTATATTTTCAATCTGATTCTAGTTGGTGGTTTCAACCCACCTGAAAAATCTGAGTAAAATTCGAAATCTTCCCCAATTTTTGCGGGGTGAACATTCCCAAAACATATGCATTTTTCAACCACATCACCTTAAGTGATTTTTCACGGAAACCGCCTTTGGGATTCCTCGGGCTCCATCCGTTTTCGCTTCACCGGCTTCCCCCTGTTGAAACGCTTAAAACACCGAGGTGCGGAGCTGTCACCACACAGAAGCGCGAGCGAGAGCGACCGAACCAAAGTCCTTGCACCTGCAATTTTCCCACTTCGGATGATGAATTCGTGAAGGATATTGGGTGGAACCATGTTGGAAATCCTTGGAAATTTTGTTGGTTTTTTTCTGCGTTAGGTGACCTTTTTTGGGGATGATTCACCTGTTGAAGGTTGTTGGTGATTTCGTAACTATGGTATGAAAAGGTCACGTTGAATCACATGGTTGGCGTTGTTTGTTGTGTTTTTTTGGATTTCACAACACAAATGGTAACCATACAAAAACAGGGACGGACAAAAAAACATATTGCAAAAAAAAGGTGTCTGTAAAAGTTAGGGGCTTGCAAAAGTTAGCGATTTCTTGTCTTTTTCCATGTGTTTTTTCCATGTTTCTTTCTTTCCCACTTTTTTTTTCTTACAGGGAAGTATAACTATCGTAACAAAACCCATTGAACAGCTGTTTTCTTGTCTACCTTGGAAATGTCCCCCACATTTTCCCTTTAGAGGCCAACGAAAAAAAGCGGTGAAGATTCAAAGGCTGTTGTTTCAAACCTTTAAAGGAACATGTGGTACTACGCATCGTGTTTTACCACTTGGGTGTTTCCAAAAAATGGTGGTACCCCCAAATCATCCATTTTAGTAGGGTTTTCCATTATAAAACATCCATTTTGGGGCCCATTTTTGGAAACACCCGCCTTGTTATTTGGATGGCGTTTGTGACCGTCAAGTCGTCGTGTTGTTAAGCTGAAAAAAATGTAAGCAGATCTGAGGTCCAAAGGTTTGATTTCTGATCGTGCCAAAGGCCTTCTTTTTGGGTATATAAATACGGGCTAAACCACTGGGTGCAGGGAAAAAAACACACGTGTTTTTTTTTGCCCGTCTTCACAGTCTTCGAAAATTGCGGATGAGTTTACTACTTACAGATCATGTACACAAAAATCCATGAGCCCTCATGGATAACCAAGCATACCGTAGACCCCTGCGTATGGTGAATGACTGTGAATCCCCAGAAAAAAATGGAACAAATGAAAAAAAGTTCACCAACATACCAACTATATCAATGCTTCTTGGTCCGCTTGGTTCAAGATTGGGTCCGGAGCCTCCAGTAGGATGATGTCAGGTATGATCTCCAAAAAGGGCTGGTCCTCAAGGACTCAAGGGATGGGACGGCATCCATCCGACGGCGGCTTCACAGGAAGCCGAATCTGCATCTTGAATCATGGTTGGAGTATCCCTGTCTGTTTTAATTGACATAGGCTATATAGGTCTAAGTTTCCAATTGATGAAACATTCTTTTTGGAAGGGGAACCACCTCCACTCAAATTAACAAGGGTTTACTAAACCGGGGGTGACATTTACAAATGTATCACAGCCGGAGGAATGGTTGCAAGTTTTCGGTGGAAAGAAGATTGTTATCGTCTCAGCCTCATCTCCTGCGTAAAGAGAGCATTCCAGCTTACCTCAAGATCCCCAGCCCACACCATGCACCACTAATCTCAGAATCCCTGAAATTGTATCGTTTTCCAAACAGAAATTTCATGTATCAATTCCTCTAACAAAATATTGAAGGATCAGTGTGACTTGAAGCAATGTCAACTTTGGGCACATCAAAATCCACCAGCCAACATGGCATTTACTATGCTAGGGTGAAGGTATATGGCACAGCTCCCATTTATTGGTTTCTACATTGGATCTAACTGGCCCCCACCCAAGATGCCAGTCACATTTTTAGGTTCGGGAATCCCCAACCGAAACCTTTATTTGCCACTGTTACTGTATATAACTTGTGCCCATTTACATGCTTATTAAAAGAAAAAAACACCATAAGTAACATGGTGCCCTATAAACCTTCATATCAATTGCTTCTAAGATTTACCACCTGTCAAAATGGATCCATGCTTATTGAAAAACCTCTTTTTGGCGCGTCGTCTCAGGATTCAAAACCCTACAAGATGTGTCAAAATAGGACCGGTTCAACACCCGAACACCCAAGCCACTTTGAAATGGTACAAAATTCAGTATCAAAATGCTATGAAATGCTGTTGAATTGTCAAAACCTTGGCTTTTGAAACGTTTCGAAACTTTTGAAATTCTAAAATAAATTCGATTTGTGTGAAAAAAGAAGGAAAAAAAACAAAAAAAACATGTTTTCTGACACACCCACTTCATTGATTTCTCCCTGCAATCTCAACCCTCAAAAATGACAAAAAAAAACAGTCGACTCCCGTCCTCTCGGTAGTAGCGCAAACCATCGAGGCCCAGGCGTTCCTGGCACACCTTGAAGATGCAAAATCAAACTGTCTCCACCAAGTGGCACACGTACCAGAGGGGGGTTATAAGTTATAACCCCTTTATAGAAATGATGGCGTTATAAATATTCCGGTTCATCCGTTTTTTTTGCTTCCATGTCATTTCTGCTGCAAAACTCCAGATCCGAGTCAAAACCTGAGATTCACCTGGGTACCTGGGTGGGGTTGAACAGTCGCCGCATCTGGGCCTCCCGCCTGCCATCCCTTGTCAGGAATGACTGTAGCCCAGGTGGTAAATCCCTGACAAGTCGGGACTCACATCTGCGAATGGGTCCCTGCGATATAAGTCGAAGTGCATGGAAATGTTGGACGTTGGACGTTGGAATATTAAAGGACATTACCAAGGTCCCAGTGAAGCAAACGCTTACAAGGATACCATCCAAATAATGTGTTCATAATATCATATCATTAAACCAAGCACGGCAGTTCAACGTGGGTCGACAACGTGCATCGCAGGATACCAAACAATTGTCAAAGAATTCCACACCTTTGATTCCAGTGTGATTTCTTACAGTAAACAAAAACAAACAACTCCCAATACAGTAGCTGTGGAAAGTAAAGGTGGGTAAAATGCAAGGAATCTATCTCTACAGATTACCAAGAAATCGAGTCATCCCGGTCGCCAGTGCTGTGGATCATCTGTGCACCTTCAGAGTCATGAGCAAGGCAGCTGCCAACAACGTCTGACACCAAAGTCGTAAGTCTCCAAAGCGCAAGACCTAACGACACTGCCATGAGACTCGATGATGATGATGATGATGATGATGATGATGATGATGATGATGATGATGATGATGATGATGATGATGATGATTATGATAATTATGATGATTATGATGATTATGATCATGAAAATGATGAAAGGAATTCTGATAGAATCAACAGTGCAAAGGGTGTGGAAAAACACATCCGTGATTGCAACACCAGTGAAAGGTCTGAAAATCATCCTAGGCTTTCCGGCGAGACCAATGCAAACAATCTGGCGGCAGAATGCGGCGGAATGTGTCCGGTGAGTTGTGCAATGACAGGTGAACACGGTAGGACAAACTAGGGGGCTGGTTTTCAACAAGCCAAAGTCACTGGTAGCACGTCCAGGAAAAATTCCAAGAGCATCACGAAGAAGTCCAAATCAGGTCCCACGCCCCTCAGACCAGATTTTGCTCACGCCCTCACCTTTTCCAAACAAAAGGGATGCTTGCACCTTCATGCTTGCCAGATTTGTTTAATCTACACATCACCCTTGACTCATACTCACGAGAAATGGAACTTGGAGGCAGGTTTTTCATGAAACATGGAAAAGCACAATGACGTGTTTAAGAGCTTAACATTTCTGTATATAAGCCTAATGGACTAATTGATGACTATGTATTGTTATTCGAAGAATCTACCCAGTACCACGCTGATCATCCGAGAAGGGGCAGTACTCTGCTTCAACGCCCAATTCTTCAGGGTGAGTTTTTTGGCACCAACATTGACCTACGTGGAACATTAAAACATGTCAATGTACCAATCTACCACTTCACCCAGGCAAGTAGATATATATAGATTTCATTAGATTTCAATAGTGCCAGCCCACCATTTTGCTGGTTTTATGATAGGCCCTTTACTAAAGTACCATACTTGTGAGTAGCTACCCCTCTTTGATCAGTCCTTAGATATGTTTTATTATTTTTTTACTACAAATTCCGATAGAGAAAAAGCATCACCATCTCTATCCGATCAGGACCCGCGACCCAGGCTTTGTGGTATTGCCTGGCGGTGGTGATTCTGTTGCGATACAGGCAGCTTTTAAGATCTTTTGAAGCATCGTACACCCGTGAAGATTTACATGGAACATGATTCCCTGGAGGTTTGGTTTTGATCATTTTCCTTTTTCAATGGGTGATTTGTACATTCCATGTTATAATCTTCCAGGGTGTATGGGTTATTATTTGGATCTATCCCCCACTCAGGATGCTGGCTCGTCACCACCAGGATGACTTGACATTTGTAAGATCTGGGATCGAGATTCACAATGCACGATGTGTCAATAGAGAACTGCTGCGGACGAAAGCAGGTCTCCCTTTCAAGTTTCACTGCATTTTCACCCTTCAAATCAAGGCGTTAAATTCATGGCGCCGAAATGCCTTCATAGGCAAAGGACATGGTCTCTGTAGTGGGTCTGTTAGGTCTGTGTATTTCATCCTTGGCGAGCAAACACCCAGCTAGCAGCCGAAAAACACGAGAAATAGCCGGTTCATAATACCCCCCTGGGGGTGGGGGATATATGGTCTGATGGACATCCATCGTGGACTGCCCAAATTTCGGAAACTGGTCTGAGCACTTTGCATGTTATCCACAAGGCTTCTACCCTACATGACTCGTGCTTCCAAGGGACCATCCATCTAACATAGGTGCGCCTGCCACTTGAAGCAACACAAACAGGTGAGGCTGTAGCCATCCAAATTCCAGATGCTGCGACACAGCGACACACAAAAGAAAACATGAGTTCCCTGTCCAGAAATCAGCCAAAAATATGTTCGTCATGACAGGGTTTGTTAAGGGCAAATCCCTCAAAATTCCTCCACCATGGAACCCTCAAACCACAAATCACGTGCCACAAAAAAAGTGAGCCATTGCCGTCCCAGAAAAAAAAAAAACATGCCAGCAGGTAACGTTGCGAGAAACAACCCAACCTCAGGAGATTGACAAGCAAAGTGACCATATGTCACAAGTCTTTGTTTTTTACCATAATCAAGTCGATCTTTGTTGGTAACAAATGGTAACAATGATTTCATGAAAACTGTTATTCACATGTAATTCCAATCAAACAATTTGGGTTCATGCAAGTCTTCCATTGTGATACTCTTGATGTGATAGCTGATAATGTTGAATCATTAACATATATCATTCTATCATATTCCACCATCATCATCATATTCCACCATCATCATCATCATAATCATCATCATCACCATCATCATCATCATCATCATCATCATCATCATCATCATCATCCATATCCATATTGCATCTGAGCAACATGTTCAATAAAGAGTCCCACAAGCAATGAAAGCGCTGGCACAGCCCATCGGAGGGTTTCTTGACCTCTCGATTTCCACTGGTCAAGTCCGACAACTTGAAGCTGGAAATCTTCGAACATTTTCAGGGAACCCAAACGCGACCTTTTTGCAGGGAGATTTCATCGCGGTGGTTCTCGATCGGTCGTTTTTTTGTGTCATATAGCCCTTTAACTGTGTTTTTTTTTGTTGGCACCTTTATGAGGCCCAAAAAACAGCTGTTTTTTTGGACCAAATCTGCTGTGGTTGAAATGTTGGTCCGAATGTGACGTCTACAGCAATTCCCAGCAAAATGAATCAAATTGCTGGAGCGAAAATCTACCAGCATCTTCCTCCCAACACTTTTGCTGTTGGAACCCTAAAGTCGATGGTGTTTTTCGGTACCCCAAATATCATCATCCATGAAAAGCACCTCGAAAGGAAGATCCAGGTATGGTACATTCATCTGCATTTTACCCATAAATTATCCCAAAGTAAATGTACTGCACGTAGACAGACACATAGTAGTCCAATGCTTTGCGGCAAAGTTTGCTTATCCGACTTATCCATTGTTCACCCAGCATATTTCATCACCACCGATCATTCTATCATAGTTCACATCCATTTGAGCCCATTCCAGGGATGGTGGATTGAGAGGGGAAGGGTCCCTACAGTGATTCACTAGCTACGAAATGCTGGAGAAATGGGTCTCATGAGGAATCAGATGAAATCATACCAGAACACCGATACACCAAGCGCCTTCTCTGCTTAAGAAGCGTTGTGGTCCTGCCAAAAACGTGGGGAGGATCACTATAGGCAAACCCAAGCATTCTGAACTGAAATTCATGTCACTTGAGTTCTCGGCATCCAATTCAGGCCATATTTATAGATTAAAAATGATAATGTATGTATATAAGATGGTACAAATATTTTGATGGTTGATTAGTTGATTTGACCAAATCGCAAATCAGAACCAATTGCTCATAATTGCAACTGGGTCAGACCCACCAAGGATTCATGATTCCTTGGAAAACAAGCACAATGCTTTGGGAGGACTATAAGCACATACAAAAAATGCAGTTGTGTTGTCGCATCTCAATATATCTGAATCATCTCAAGCTCCAATCAAATGTTTGACTGTTCCACCCCGAAGCTTTGGAAGTGGACATCAATCCGGCTGAATTTGAACATATTTCACCAATTTCAAGGAATTTCCCTCCCTAAAAAGGCTGAAAACAAAACCCCCAGAACCGCTGTGCTTCCTTTTATTGGAGCTTTGAGGTCATGCATGACACCTCGAATCTCTGGATTTTTTGGGTTGCCGCGGCCTCGACTAGCTGTGCTGGAAGCACTCAGCATGCCCTGAAAGCCCAATCCTGACAAAGAAAAAGGTGATCCCATGGTCAGTATCCTATCCCGCTTGCTGAAAGGCCTTTGTTACTTCGCCATGCCAATGTGACAATGTGGTAAACATTGACAAAATCCCTGCGATAGGAGTGGGGGAAGAAACAGTGTTTTTGATTAATACGAATAGTTTGAATAGTAGTCGCGTAGTAGTAATTATAGAAACATGTATGATGATAATATAGTGATAGTCTCGTTCATTAATCTTGTAAGTATAGCTGATGTAAAGAAGCATCCATCAAAGACCACCGAATGGATCTGATCTCTGCCAGCACAAATAATTCAAAAGACATCAAAAAACCATTACTTGCTCTTAGATTCCATCGGGAAATCCTTTTCTATATGTCTGCAGTATATCTATACCTGCATGCTGCATATAACATATCTAATGTATCTCATATATCATATCAATATGCCTTTATGCATCTTTATGCTGGTTTGTTGTTAGGTAATCATTCTCCACAGTGTGCTGCATGCAACATTCATAAATCTACATCCTATGGGGACGTCTCAAAATTCAGGGACGTCCCAAAATTCAGGGACGTCCCAAATTCTTCAAAAACCTCTAAGTTCAGTGGTAGCCCTAATTTTTCCAGTGTTCATCTCTTCCCATGCCATTCCATCTCGTGTGCCTGTCTCCACCTCGCCTTGTGCATGCCTACAAATCGCTGTGGTGAAGTGTGGAAAAAGATGGAATAACAACAACAAAAAAAAAGCGTCGTTTCCGAAACTCCTGAATTCCAAATACTGTTGATGGTGCAGCAGAAATTCACCAGTTAAGCTTAGGTTTTTAACCCACGGGGATTATATGGATGTTTCCGAAAATAGTGGGTTTTCCCCCCAAATCATCCATTTTAAGAGGGTTTTCCATTATTTTCACCATCCATTTTAGGGTACCCCCATTTTTGGAAGCACCCCAAAATGATCATTTTTAGTAGGAAAACCCATGGGTTTGTTGGGGAAACCCACCATTTTAGGAAACCCCCATATACATCCCAGGTGATTTGCTGCACTTCCCCCGCCTGGAAGCTTGTCTCTCCGATGCGTCCAGCCTGTGTATTCCATATGTCCATTATGGAGTGACTATGGCATGTAATCTAATGTACGTTTACAGTTTAAGTATCTTTGAGAGTTTTATATATAAATATTGATTTATAATGAATTATGTATATTATACATATATATATATATATACAAATACATAAATATATATATATATATAGGTCGAAAGGGAGCAGCTTTCTCCATGGTTTGAAAAAAAAAACCGTGACTTCAACCTGATCAAACTGCCTGTGCTGTGATGAGCTTTGGGCTGATCGCAGCATCCAACCGAAATCGCGGATTTGTTGGGAATTGTAGTTTAAATTAAGGATGAATGTGAAAAATGGCATGTGAAAAGCACCTTTTTGCCAGCTTCTGTTTAAAAAAAGGAAATCATACACAAGGTTCATAGGTTCAAGTATAAACTTTGTTTTTAAAGTGCTTAAAAAAAATGTAATTGCTGCATGTTCCTCATTAAAATGTCACTAATCTAGCTAGAGTTTTCTTGGATAAACTGCTCTTGCAGGAACTGCAAGACTTTTCAGGGGTCGGTGGATGGTTGATGGTTACGATCCTGCCTTAGCATCACGGTAAACTGCTAAGCATTTGCCTCTTGAATAACGAGAAACTGCAGCGAGATCACGGACTTCAAGTTGTTCATTGCTGATGACTCAAGGTTAGATGAAACCGAGATAGAAGTGGGCACTTTACGAAGCTTTGAAACATGGGCAGCATGGGTGATTCCCACAAGCACTTTCTTGAATTGCCTTTGCTGTCTGAGAAATCGATAAAACGGGTGTGAAGTGTCGCCAGCCGAATCCATTTTTGACACGGCCTTCAGAAACCTGTCAAGTGCTACTTTTGATAAGTCAGCTTCTAGAAGCAAATTCATGCCACGTATGATGTGCAAAACATCAAAACATCATGTTTTGATATATTTTTCAGGACAAATCAACACTGTAGCAATCAGTAGCAGGTGCATCACTGTGCAATCCTTGTGCATCTCACCAAGTCTCTCTCCCACCAAAGGTATCCAAGTGTTTTTGATGCCGGGCAAAAAACCCGCTAGGCGAATTTTTGGCGTTTTGCATCTGTTGCCTCGGGGAGACTGCACAAAAAACTGCCCGGAGACTTGCAGTCTCATCCAAAGTGTTCAGATAATGCATACCTACAAACATATACAAACATATATCTATATAAAATGATATAAATATAGATAATGATATGAATAGTCGTGTTTTTTTTTCACGTGAGCAGTGTCAACAAACAAAAAAAAAGTGGAAGTGGATTCTCATCCAAGTGTTCACTGGGGTTCCAGTGCTGCTAAGGGCAGGGCTCCATCACCTCTCAGGGGGGCAGGAATAGCATTGACATGCCGATGTTGACGACGATGATGGTAAACACCAGTTTGTGGTAGGCCATGATTGAACTACATTTGCTTCAATGTGTTTTCAGAATTAGACTTGCAATATGTAAAAAACACAGCAAATGTATGTACATCGTATGTACATCTATACAGTTTATATATACGTCTTAGAGAGCTTCTCACAATGTTACAACTTCAGGTTCGTCTCACCTCAAAGAAAGCCTTTCGGCAAGTCGGTGTTGCAAAAGCTGGCACCAAGGTCTAGTAACAAAGATGCCTATCCAGCAAACAATGAGCTGCACAGTGACAGGGGGACCATGAAATCCAGGTTGCTTGAGGATCCTGAAATGATGGCTTGTGAAAGAATCACCACATATTATAATTGGGTATAGTATAATATTTGGAGTCACAGCCATGGCCATTACATTACCAAACCCAAGAACTGTAATCTTTCAGGCAAGTTGTATTACGCCAAAATTCCAAGAATACGTTTGCATTGTTTGATCCTCCCTTGATATGCGTAATTGAAAAATCTGGAAATGTTGGACAGACACCTCCCAAGAACTTGAGAAATTCTGAAGGATTTCCTGAGGGATAAACATTTGCAAGAGGCACGAGATGGCAGGCAAGTAGGATGAAGAGAACTTGGGGTCAACAATCGTCAACTGTCAACCCAAAACATACTGTATCTACTGCGAATGGAATAACTAGGAGTTTGAACTGAATTTGATTGCATTTGCAACCTCCGGCGTACTTTAAAAAAAAAACGGTACTTTGCACCAATGAAAACAGCGAATTGATGCAAATTGCAAGGTGGAACCAACCCAAAGATCATGTCATCAACGAACGTCAACGGCTTTCCTGCGTACCTCTTCTTCGGAGTCTGTCTGACCGAAGCGTTGCCAAACACCCACCGTGCCACAGATTTGGCCTGTCGAAGCTGCAGCAAATCTGTGGTAACAAGACTTGGGTTATTTCACCTGCCTCCAAATTCCTGAAATTCTGCACAAAATAGCACAGTTTTTTGTGAATTATTCTTACCACACTATTAAAAATGATCGAACAAGAGGCCACAATCAATTGGAATTAGGAATGGCTGGCGAGTGCTCCATTTGAAGTGACGGAGTTGCACAAACATCAGAAACCTGTCCACTTTTTTCGACAACTATCACTCCCATATTGATTCGTCACGATTTGTCCATTCGACTTGCAAAGCCGAGGGGCACAGCTTTTGAAAAGCCGATGAATGTTGGTTTGACAGCTTCTCTGTCCACTCGATGTAGAAGCCATCTAAGGACAGGTCCTCTCCAGAACTATGGTGCATCCATATTCAAACTCAACAGTACTTACTTGATTTACTCAAGCAAGCCAATAGAAGCTAATAAATAGACATAGACATGTGCCACATCAAATCTATTAAACATGTCCAATGGTCTTACCCCGAAGTTCCAAAATCCGCTGAGAATATGCAATTTTGTCGATCTGGTGAAATCGCCAAAATGCCTAACCCCCCAACTCGATTTTTCCAAGTCAGCGGGCCCCCAATCACAACCCTGAAAGCCGACTTTATTCGAGTTCAAATTGAAAGGAAATGTTCTTTTTCATGCTCGAAATCCAACAATTTCATGACAAAACTACCAACCCATTCCTACATATTCCTATAATATATCATGTCTCATCATTCCATGGAATCTCCAAATCTCCCAGTGGGCATGTCCGACAAGGACTTCTTTGCTTGCTCTTCCCATGCAGAATCGCCAAGGTCCAAAGTCTGATACTTCTTTTCTAAACCTTCACTGGGATGACATGTCAACCTGGGCGAAAGAAACTGTTGGAGAGAAACAACAACAACAACAACAACAACAACAACAACAACAACAACAACAACAACAACAACAACAACAACAACAACAACACTAACATGGTGATATAATGGCTACATAAACACGTCTCCGTCAAAACTGCCTTCTTGGGGTTCTACGTACTGCTGGGTAAACCATATATTCCCTCGATACTGTATGTCTATACATATATAATATATATATGTATACGTATGAGTACATAATATCCTTAGAAGAACAGGGTTTCCCGTCCACTGGCTGGGGTCATAGATTTCAGGTGCTATCTTCAATCAGGAACCAAAGTTGCTAATGGATAGAACCCGTTTTGAATTTATCGCCCCAAACGTTTAAATCGATCCGTACACTCCGAAACCTCCACATGGAAGGGTGATCCAAAATCATGATTACCCCCAAGAGGACTATTGAGTACACCTTCCCCATCTATGTGCAGTTTTATCATTCTTTCGGGGTATCCTCCATGTTCATTATAGGTGTACCGTACCACTATTTCGGATACACCCCGGAAACTGACATGACAATGGAACAACAACCATGTGAAGATGTATCTCCTATTAAAAGTGGTGATTTGCCAGCTTCGTTTTCGGGGCCAACAAAAACGCCCCACTACTGTAGTGAATCTTGGCCTTTAACATCGCCGGCTAGACACAACAAGAGCTTCGGTCGCGACTCTGCGGGCGCGGATTTCGCAAAGGCCACAAGTTCAGGGACCTCGAAGGACATCACCAACGCACAGGCCTGACACATTTTGTGGACACCCTGGCCCGTGACAGTTAAATCAAATCGAATCGTTTGGGGGAAGGATTTCTTTTAGGAAACCACGGCTTATCCTAAAATGTTTCAGTTTGTTGAAGGTGTTTTTGAATCTCTTATATATCAAGAGAAGTATATATATACTACATAAAAGATTGCTTTTTCGTAGCATGTTCAAGAGCTTGGATGAGGGGATATGTTGTGTTTATATATGTCGTACAACAGATTCATCGAGTTGTATACCTAGCTACTCTGAAGACACCTGAGCTCCCAAGATTCCAAGAGATTGCTGGCCACGCAGGTTCACCAGGTCACAGGGCGACAATGACACAGCGGACAGGGCTGGTTCAGGGTAATTTGAATCATATATATACATATACAGTATTATATATATAGAGAGAGAGAGAGAGATATTGTATAATATAACGCAATATAATAGATGATATTGATATAGTGATGATATTTGAATTTTGTAGATTTTTCCTGAATACTTCAATGAATGATTCAAAGGAAAAGGTATAAGACATGAAGAAATTCTGTTCACATTCACTTCAATGTCAAAAAAAAATCAGAAACAAATCAATCGATGAACAGCTCCAGCCGCTGAATGTAGAAGCTTCAGGCACCTCCAAAAGTGTTGAATCTTCTGCAAAAAGCTGTGCTACAGCAGAGCCCACTGCCGAAGAACCAGGGCTCCCTTTCAGCTCAATCACCTCAATGACCCAAAGCTTCATTCTGTCCAAAAACGAAAACCAATGCCAACTAAGGACGTTGCAACATTGTATGCGAATTCTACACATGCCACACGGCACTTGACAAACGTTCCTTCGAAAAAACAACGTGCTTGTGGAAATGGCATTAATTAATTTAAATCATGTATATATGTTGGGACAACAACCCTGATGACAACTAACCTTCACCTGACAAGCAACTAAGCGACTACCACTCTTCAAAGCTGCCTTTAGCACTTCTTCCAACAATGGAATGTGTACACCTTCTTGGCATAAGGGCCATCTCTGCAGTTCTGCAGCTTGCAAAGTATTGGCATTTGGCGTAGGTTTGGCCGACTCTTTTACTAAGCGATCCAAATTTGGATCGTGAAGTACTATGATTTTTTGATCCAAGCTTAATCGCACATCACACTCACAATGCCTTAAGCCAGCATTCCAAGCCATCTGCAAAGCAGGAAGTGTGCATTCCAATGGTCGTTTGTCAGAAAGGTGTGGGCAATGAAAACCACGATGAGCTACCAATTTTCCTCGTAGTTCTTCGCTCAACTTTGGAACGAAGCTACTTAGCCAAGAACGCTCTGATGCAAATGAAGCTGAAAGCATGGGAAACGAAACCCAAGCGCAAATACAAAGAAAACGATACATCTTGAGCCAAAAAAAACAGGGGAAGAATCTTCCAAGATCTTGAAATATCTTATATAGGAATATAGAGGATATGTAGGATATGGATCATGGAAGTCCATTCTTGTGAAGACGTTACATAGGTTGAACAATCAATTTAAACCTTCAGGTATGTCCATGCATCCGAGAGACATCCGAATGTTCACTCGAAGATTATTCAGCACTGTATGCCTGTATGCGTATGTATATATACATTTTCGAGAATGGTTCTTTATTCAGTGGGGGAAGTATGTTAGAGTCAAAGTGGTTCAGCTGAAAAAAAGGTCTCATGTCAGGTCAAAAGGGATTAAAATTCCAGCAAAATAACGAAGACCTACATCCTACATCAGTATTTGATCTGGTTTCTTCAAAGAAGGTGCCTTTCTTCAAGCGCACATTGACCACACAGTACATTCCATTGGTAAAACCCTGCTTCACATTTCACATTAAAAAAAACAAAAACATCACTTCCCGACGACAAAAGCCCACTCAGCTACTATTGATGGACGAAATCCTGCACCGCTTGGTATGTATAAAACCTTTGTTGATAATGGGATGTCAACTACCAACCTACTGGTGATCGCCGGATTTCTGAACCATCAACAGCTATCAGCAGCCATCATTCAATACTCCACCGCAATGTTGTGAATCCATTGGGTTCCACTGCCCCAGGACTTCGACCGAAGACTCTTGCCCGACGAGTCCTGAAAGCGACAGCACCTTTCCTGTGACGATCGGTGCATGTGTCCATGTCTGTATCTATTGTAAAACAGTTGGAAAAAGTAACTTAAGAATACTTAAGATATGTCTATTGTCAATGAAAAGTCTATGATTCTGTATGGTTAAACATCACATATCATATTATCATACTAGACTATCAAGTAATAAATAAGTAAGATTCTTTGTGGTGCTCCAACTGGCTTCCATTCAATCCGCTTGACATGTGGCAGCATCTGTCTTGTTTCGGACCGTTCCGGCCTAAATTTTTGCAGCTGCCCAGATCCGCACGGCAGAATCAAATCCCTACTGCTGGAATGCACCCAACATCGGGGACCCAATAAACAAGTAAAATTCCAGCTGGAATCAAACAAAAAAGACTGGTTTTCAAACAGAATGTGGTTAAACTGCAGAATGCTTGATTCCCTTTCCGGTCAACCTCTTTTGGGGGATATCTACTTTCACTTGGAATTAGTAGAATCACCATGGCAACATGACTCATATTGTTTTACACGGTAGGTCAAAAACACTTCGGAGGTGGACTTGAAAAAAGAAACCATCTGCTAAGAATGCAAACACTCGTGCTTCAAAAGAAATCATTCCACCATCTTGGAAAAGTGACGGCAGTGTTTGATCCTTTTAAATTGGAAGCATATCTCTACAGCTTCAAAAAGATGAAAAACATACATTAGGTCTCAACTATTGACTATATGTTTAAGATTGTTTAAGCATCACAGCTCAAACCTAAAAGACATATCCAATTCAAAAAAAAAGCAGTTCAGTACATTATAGACAGACTAAAGGCATCTACATACAGTCTAATTACAGTATATTTATTTGTATCTAACTCCAGCATCTTGGATGTTCATGTCATTTTGACAAAATTCATCTACAAATTGTACTAAAGTTATCATTTCATGTAATGCTTAGCGTGGATCCGAAGAAAAAATGCTCAGCCGCAGCACGCCGGTGCTGCTGGTCGTGTCGCTGATGATTTTGGCATTTCTACGGATGTACTGCCTGTGGTGAAATCGACACATGTGAGTTTGTCCCATAGATGTTTGGCTAAACAAACATTTCCGATGCAAAGATTTGGAATCATCAATTGGTAGCCAACCATTTATAAATGGATGTTTCAACTTCTAGGCGACAATATCTGACTGTCAAAGTTTTCGATGGTCAATATATTCTGTCATGTTTCATTGTCTTTGATAAAATGCGATCCGTCATTGTGGTGCGACTGCTTCTGGAACAACAAGCCAATCTAATATCCGATATCAAACACTATCAAATAGTTTTCCTTGTGGTAGTTTCACAATAGAACTTCACTACAAGTATATACTGTAATTTTCAACATCCGTTCTCTCACAAACAGATCATCCTTAAGCTCATTCGAGCTTGACCACTCAGGACGTGCCTACGAGAGGTTGTAAATTGGTCGGCTTTGGACTGATGAGACTGATTGGTACAAACCCTCTGAGCCCCCAACATACGCTCTTGTTGAGAGATTTCTACCCAAACGAAATGAGACAACAAGATACAACAAGTATACTAGTGCATGTTTCTTAGATTTGTATCTTGCAATCAAACCGTCCTGAGAAACCATCACAAAAAAACATGGATTTGAAACCAAATCAACTCTTGCGAGCCGAGTGAATTTTGAGGCATCAAACATTTGTTTCTTGCATTTCAAGGGGGCGGCTCGGCAGATCTGTACCAAACGAATTGAACCAAACCGAAGCACTGAATTCCAACAATGGCCGAGATCAGCCAAGGGTTGCTTCAGCACTGTAATGAATGTACCTCACTTGCACAAAGAATGATGTTTTGCAGAAAAAGTCCCTAGAAAAATACCAGAAAAAGCAATGACAAGCATGCAGCTGTTCAAATGACACAAATTTTGAACCTTTGATAGATCACGCAGGTTTTAAAGGGATGTTGTCCCTTGGGGCACAAATAGCCATCTTTCGCCCTGTGAGTGGCATATACCTGACGTTCGTTTGCTTGTTTTGGTTTCAGAAGCTCCAAGGAAACACACATTACCAAGGTACATCTCCCAAAAATGATGTTACCTTCTGGTAAACTAATAGCTGGCTGGAATGTCCCCCATGTTCAAAAGGAAATTTTCCATCGGCTCATTCCGGGTTCATTTTCCAGCGTACTGGTAGTTTACCAGAGTGTAGCTCAAACCAAAATGATCCAAACACTTCTTCATCTCTGCTTCCTATCATCGTCCAACTTGTTGGGGGAACTTGGGCAACAGCAATGTGCTGTTAAAGCATCCAAGCACTTCTATGCTAGTCAGCAGTTTCCTGAAGAGGAAGAATTCATAGGTATACTATCTATAACTATACGTACATCTATTGTATGGGTTTATATATCATATATTTACAACTCATATACACTATAATACTCTCCAACACCACGCCTTCAAAAAAAACGCAATGTATACATTACCCTCCCGCTCACCTCAAAACCACCCCGGATTCCAACCACTGGTTGCATCGGTTGCCTGGCTCATGAACTCGCTGGTCTTGGCAGACTTCTTGCTGTTGTTCAAAAGTAAGTACAAGGTCTGGCAGGGCGACCCAATCCCAGACAGTCGTCCAGCCCCTGTAAAGTTCAAGTCAAGTTTTCGGACTGGAAAATCTTGGGAAACAAAAAACACCACAAGGGGAACAGAGAATCAGGAATTTGCTGCGTTGTTTTTGTTGTTGTTGCTGTTGTTGATGTTGTTGTTGCTGTTGTTGTTGTTGTTGTTGTTGTTGTTGTTGTTGTGTGGTGGTGGTGGTGGTGGTGGTGGTGGTGGTGTTGGTGTTGGTGTTGGTGTTGGTGTTGTTGGTGTTTGTTTTTTTTTGGGCCTGGATGATGGTTGTTTGATGGAAGAAAAAGGGGGAAAAGATAAGGACGAAGCTAGGCAGTGGAGGAGCTCTCTCCTTCCAAAGATCGAAGTAGTAGTAAAACATGTACATTTTTTCCACAAAGGTAGCATCAAAAAAAAGAAGATAAAAAACTTGGAATCCTTCTACTCTGCAGGATTTTTTCACTTATTGGTGGCCTACCGGATGGAGTTCTTAGTCAGAGATTTCCAATTACATGATGGTCCCATCTTCCAACCAGGGACCTGTTTCAGGCATGTTAAGCAACTGATGTCACCTATGGTTCAGGATTTATTGTTGATGGTTCAGGTACCCGGTCTAAGGGAGTACGCAAGGTAGACTATAGGTTGTTTATCCCAGCTGTTTGGCCCCTCTCTCAAAATCATCAACAATGAAACCCCTGCTTGGTCTAGAATATATATATATAACTACACTCTGGAGATCTAACATAGATTGAAATTTTGGTGATTCGGGAAGAGGTATGAACAATTCGACAGCTTTCACATGTATCCATCTTAGATTTGATCATCCAAGCAGTGGCCTATGGCCCTTCACTGGGTGAGTTGACACCCAGGTTTCAATGCTTAGAAGAGCATTTCAAGCAACAGAAAATTTGGGGTCCTTGACTGTGGTTTTGGCATCTGAGCTGCAAATGAAGGGATGGCACAGGTTTTTTTGGAGACAAGTTGATAGACAAAATCATGTACCAGATTGGTGTTTGGCGGGAAGACTGACTGAAAAACATACATAGGTGAACATACGATGTTTTTGATGTAAGCAGTCATGCACAGCGGATGTACAAATCCCCCTAAATAGTGAGATAAACCACCCTTGGGCTGGTTAGCATGATGAACAGAATTCCTCCATCAACAGAAGTTGTTGTCCAATTCCATGAGTTCTTCTGATGAAAGAACAGCTTTTCTTTCAGGTCACGACATGAAGTTCTGGTAGATTTTAGATTTTGAGGGTACTTGATGACAACGCAACTTCGGTGTGGGCACTGTTGGGGATATTGATATTGGCATATTGGTGTAACTCGTTGGTGGTTCACCAGTCTATTGCTGTACAGTCCAGACAGTAGGACCTTTTCAGTCCCAGTGTTGCGTATTGTAAACATGAACGTTTTATGTGTTTTTTTTCTGCACGCCTGGCGCGTATGACAATGCCTGTGGTATGAGACTTTGTGATTTTGCTAGCGTCTTTTTTTTGCATTTCCTCTACATGGTTGAAATACATTAAGATAGATCATACTATGGGCATGTTTCTTTCCCAAACAGCCAAGGCCGTGATGGACAACTCCACACGAATTCATGGAAAACTACACCCCATGCACCTTGCCAGCAATTGGAAATTTAGGGGGTATCAAGCAGTTTGTTAGTCAGTTCTCTTCGGGGTTGGTGAGCTTTGAAGCAAGTTTTACCTGTAAACAAATGGCTTCAAACAGTTATTTCTTTTTTTGTCCTGCAGCACTGGAATGCAACTGGCCGCTATAGACGCTTGCCATGAACAGGTTGGCAACAAAAAGGCAGGAACAACAACAAAAGGAAACAACAACAACAAAAGGGATCAGCAACAACAACAACAACAACAACAACAACAACAACAAAAGGGATCAACAACAACAACAACATCAACATCAACAACAACAACAGTCAACAACAACAACACCAGTCAACAGTCAACAGTCAACAGTCAACAGTCCAAAGTTTTGAGAGGATTGCCATTATTACCATTGGAGATTGTGAACTGTTGGTTCTTCGACGAGTGCATGGAGCCCGATGCTCGATTCAGTTGGAAGTATGAGGGAAGCGATGGACACGGTGAACATTGATATGATATAACAGGATTTGTTTTAAAAAAACCTCCATGGAGAAAGCAAAAAAAACAATGGTGGGGAAGTTTCCATGAATTTCGAGTGTGTATCTTTCTTTACCTCATTGTTACATTTGCGTGTTTATTCGCATATTTTTGATATGTATATACATACACATGTTATTTACAACAATTTTTGTTTGTTCATTTCATTCATTCAATCATGACTTGTCATCTGCCAATTGGAGTTCCCAACGACCAACAAAAACATGTTCATGAGCCACTCGGAGGAGCTAAGATCAGTGGATACATGAGAAGCTCTTCAAAATGTACCCTCCTGGAAGTTTAACATAGCCCCTGAAAAGTTACCGGCAAAATAGGAAATTAGTCTTCCAACCACCATTTTTCAGGGGCTATGTTAAACTTCAGGGTGTATATGTTGTTCCTTGCAACTATACATACTTGTGATGGACAAAAAATTGAAACTTCCCAATTCGACAGGGATAGTAAAAATAACCCATGGAATTCAATACGGGTACACCCTGGCAGATGAACATGGAACCTGAAAATGATGGTTTTTTCACACTGATTTTCCTTTTGAATTGGGTGGTTTCTAGGTTCCCGCCGTTAATTTTGCAGGGTCTAATCCAAATTTTAGTTTTTTTCTGGGTCCCAATAGTTTTGGTGTGGGAAGAACTGACGGCAGTGGAGCCTGGCATATCGGATCAAACAAGTTATGCAAAGTTGGTTGGCTGTGAAATGTCCATCTTAGAGGAGGAATGAATATAATTAGTTTTGACGTATATATCTAGATTGAAAACGCGCACGTACTTGGATATCATAAATGTTTGAACACATATGATGTAGACCATCTATTGAAATGCTGGTCCTTCAAATTAACTTGAGTAATGAAACAAATCCTTGGTTGTTTGGGTTGATATAGGGGATTACACTGCCCAGTTAATATGGAGATTATGATAAACCATTATAAGGATCCCCATTGAACAACCAGGATTCAATGGAAAGTAAGATATTTTTTTCCTTGCTCAACTAGTCCTGGGGCCTCATGAAAAGGCGGGGGACTTGGACTTTTTGTGGCTCAACGGGTGTCTTTTTGAGGATCGTCTTTTGAATTGGTGTGTCACACAGAGATGCAACGTATCGATGGCCATGCGCAAACACCTTTGCAGTTGGCCAGGGTTGATGATGCTTGCAGTGCAGATTTTGGGGAAGACCTTGGTTTACGGAGGTAAACAAAAACCGGGATGAATGATAATTTGGAACCTGGAACATGGTCATAAAAACCGTCTTCTTTTGATGGTTGTTTTTTTTCCAGTAAAGATAGTAAAGGACTTTGTTCGGTGGTTTTTTTTTCCCAGAAATTTGGAGACACAGATTCTCAATTTACATGTGTTGCACGCGAAAAGGCGAAAAAAAATATCTGAATGTGTTGCCACCTCCAATCAATTTGAATCCGAATCCTCAATCCAAATAATTGCTGAAAGTGCCAAGGTTTTGATCCAACCTGAGTTTTTTTTCGGCATTTGTGAAGACGCAAGCCTGAACTTTAAGTGAAGCTTTCCCAAGAAGGGATGGCTTGAAGATGTGAATACACTGTCATGAATGGGATATTTTCCCAGATGAACTGATTGGATATGGTACTTCTATGTAATTCTCCGATGATTTAGATGTGTGTTTTAAACATCCCCCCAACCGTTTTTGTTCCCGGATAAATACTTGATAGTCCATTGCACCTAAGACAACGTGCAGAAAACCTCAAACCTCAGGATAGAATCGATCCTGACTTCAGTGAAGAATTGACCCTGGAAGTCATTGAACGTGGCAGCGCCGTTCATTGCGTTTTTTGGACAAGCAACTGATGGAGTGGAGTAAGGAGGATGGAGAATCATTGGTTGATCCTACCTTCCCTGAAACTAACAGAGTAACCACCTGAAAACTTATGGTTGGAAGATGAAATCTAGGTGGTGGTTTCAAAGATTTTTTATTTTCAATCCTACCTTGGGAAATGATCCAAATTTGACAGATATTTTTCAGGTGGGGTGAAACCACCAACAAGAAATTTATTTTCAGGGCTATACTAGTTTCGGGATGGGTAACATATCCAAATTACCTGATCTCCTCCCACACTCATCTATGTCAGTGACACACAAAGATTTGATGAGATGGATCTTTTTTGGTTGGTGCCAACTGTTTTTTACCAATTATGCATAATTATGCAAGAAACCAATTTACACCTGTACTAGTTGGTCGTTCAGATTCCATGTCCTGCGTGATTTGTTGGTAAGAGTTTCATTCTTTGTCATGGTACTTCTGTTCCATTTTAAATGAAACCGAATCTTCCAAATGTTTGAAGTTGTTTCAGCCCCAACAACACCACCAAATTCCCAGACCTTTTCAAATTAGCAAGTTATTTGACACCGACTGGTTAGAGGATTCAGGAAAAAAACGTGCTCACATGGAAGTGAGCAATGAAAAAAGGACCCGTCTGGTTGTTTAGGATATGTAGAGGATTATCCTACCCAGCTATATGGGGGATTGCAATAAAACACTATAAGGATCCCTATGAAACAACCCGGATTCAATGGAAGCAAATGTCAATGTCAGGTAGAATACTGTACATTCCTGAAAATTTACATGTTGAACCTCAAAGTTACCCAAACATGAAAGTTGGAAAGTCATTTCAACCAGTACAATCCTTTGGACCCAAAAACCATGAAAAATAAAGGATATAAAGGTTTGAGGTCCCAAAATATATTTGTTATAATAACCCCTAGAAATGGAAGTTGTGGGTTTGCCATGGATGATCATAATGGAAAGATCTCCGGCCGTTTGTAACCAAGATCTTCGTGTGGCTCAAGGGACCCAACGACTTCAGCCGAGGTTTCGGCCTATGAAGGTGACATTGTGATCATGGGCAGCGATGGTGTTTTTGACAACTTGTGACCCCTTTTTTTTGCGATGGACGGTCCCGGACGGACGGGATTTCTTGAACATTGACTATATATATTATAGGTATATATGCCCCAAAACAATCGCCATGTAAGGAATGCTATGAGAACAAGTGTAGGTGAATATCATACATGGATGCTGTGAGATGAATGAATTCGAAACAGTTTTGTGAATGAAAATGATGACAAGGTTTCTTGTTAAACATTTGCCACCCTTTGATGCATAGAAGTGATTTCTTGGCAGCCAGGGTAGCAACAAAAATGTGTGTTAGTATAGGCTACGCAGGGTACTTGAAACAAAACAAGATAACACCCCAGTTTATCCCACAAAACAATAGGCACCAGGTTTGGCTTGTGGTCGTTTATATGGGTAGCGTTAGTTAATGGTGTTGAAACGACTTGAGAGGTACTTGGATGAAATCTTAGAACTGGCCAATAACATGCCGCCTGGGATGCATTAGCAGGGAAGCGCTGGTGGGATTGTAGTGGGGAGTGTGAGTTGTGTTCCAGCTGTTTGTTGTGATGGGCTGCGTCGTTTTCCAGACATTGGCTGTTGTACAAGGCTAAGAGTCAAGTGAAACAGCTTGGAGGTAATTGTGTTGAATCCCTTGTAACAATGGTTTGTGTTTAATGAAACTATCAACATGTGCTAAGATTGTTTGTCCATTCTATGTTGTTATTTTAGGCTTCCCGTTGAATTTCCGGTGTACCACTTTCCCAGCAACGTTTCCCAACAACTCGAAGGCTTCCACCACACAATGCTGGAAGCTATCCACCTGCAGCACTTCATGCCCTCTCACAGCGAGTCTTGCTCAGGTAAAAATTGGTTGAGTGGGTGAACAAAAATATAGAAGCTTACGCCCCCAAAGCTTACCATGGAAGCTGAACATCAGGTGCATTGTAAATGTTTCAGGGGGCATGTTAGTTTCAGGGGGAAGTTCAACATGGAAGCTGAAAATGACGATTTCCAAAAGATATCTCCTTTTCCAGGGGCTGATTTTCAGGTTCCATGTTCCCTCTGAAAACTAACATGCCCCCTGAAAAACACAGTACTGTAGTGGTTGGAAAATGAAGTTTTCCTTTTTGATTTGGCCCCTTTTCAGGAGACATGTTCTTTTTTTTTGGGGGGGTACCTATTGAGGACGCGGCCCATTGGTCACCACCAACGGGCCAGGGAACTCACAAAATGAGATGATGATGTTGGATGAATAAAGATCTTGTTTTTCATTCCAGGGCTCCATTGGATGTGCAGGGAACCCCGCAGTGATTTTTCTTCTGCGGAAACGTAAAAAGAGGGTGACTCTACATGGATTTTAATGAGAAGGGGTCGGATTTTGACATGCTTACCATAGGTGATTTATTATGTAAAGCTTATAGAGGCAACAATTTGAAGCATCGATAAAACTAAAACATCTCTTGTACCAGCACCATGTAACAATATCCCTATGAATAAAAAATAAGTAAATAATGAGTCACATTAAATAACCTTATGTAAATGAGTCAAAGTTGGCATGCTTTGTGAAGGCACTTCTCACTGCAGATGTCATCAGAAACTCTTTAACGTGGTGGGGTACCCCCTTCCTATATATGATTTAATTTATGTGGCTCTATTATGCGCCCAGCATGATTTCATACAAGACCCAGGACAACAGGATAAGCACCACATGATCAGTGACCAAAACTTTGTATAATGGTTGACATAAGCCATTAATTATAAGTATCCCTATGAGAACCAATCCAATCAGTATAAAGGAACATCAAAGGGTTGCGAATGTTTCTCACCCAAAAAAAATGGTGTTTGAACACTTTTTTCGTGTGTGGCCGGTCTTTGGTTGTATTCTTTGCAAAGAAATCCAGACGTACCGAGGAATCGTCGAGCTTTGTCACGCCAAGACCCGTCCCATGCCAAATGGACTCCTGCCAGATGCGCCCATTGGACGAGGAACGGGAAAAGCTACAAGCTACCAAAGGGGGTGGTTAAGAAAACCACTCCCCAAGAGTGGCCACAGGTGTAGGAGTTACACATCAAACAGCCAAGATTCATGCTCTTGGTGTTTGAGGTTATGTTTAAAGTTTCAAGGCCGGTTTTTCCCATATTAGATGGAGATTCTTCCGCATTTTGCCTGTGTTTGTCCCTCCAACTCAGGTAGTAAGTGGATATGTGGACTAATCCAATCCCTTCTGCCAATTTCAACTTGGGTTTACCATTGGATGTTGCAGGAGGCAAGAAGGATGACACATCCTGCGTTGTGGCCGAAGTGGTTGAATGGACCAAGGAAGCTGGTGAAGTTACATTTTTTGCGGAGCTGCAGTGTTTTGCACACGGTCAGCACCCATTCATGACATGGATGATGATTCAATATGCAATGACAAAGTCGTTTTGTTTGTTTTGTGGCACTGTGCTGTGGCTGTGGTTGTGGTTTGTTGTGGTTATGCTTATATATTGATTCATATTCTATATCTTATATATACATGGTTTATTTTTGTTGTGATTGCCATCCTCATTATTGTCATGGTCGGTGTTAGTCACGTGGAGGACCTGCAAAAACTTTGGATGCCAAAGCAGTTGCTTGGTTTGATTGAATTAGGCATGAGTACATAGAGGCTTTTGTTTTCGAGGCAAAGAGTTTTGATTGCCCTGATTACAGCTCAGAATTTGGTTCTTCAAGATGTTGCTGCCCTAGTTGTTCAGAAGAGCATTTTGAATGCTTGAAATGACCCCTCTATGTTATACGTACTGAAGTCAGGGGGGAGATACCCCTCCCCGAAACTGATATTGCCACTGGAAATTGATGGTTGGAAGTTTATCCTTTTAGGAAGCCTGTTTTCAAGGGCTATGTTAGTTTAGGGAGTGTATATTTTGGGCGCACTGACGGTGCACTCATGCATTAGATTCTCAATGAATCATTTTCAATAAGAAACCTTTGTGACATTTGACGTTTGATTTTGTTTTGAACAAGTGCAGCACAAAGCACAAATGACAGATGCCAGTCTCAAGCGTACAAGTACTAGTACCACGAAAGACATTCTTTGAGATGGTTACAACACACCTGCGCCCATGCACACACACACACATACATTTCGGGTTAATCCTCCTCCTTGAAACGGTGGCCATCAGGATATTACAATTTGTGTCTCCCCGATCCCCCATGTGAATACCCAAACGCATTGTCCAGATGCACCCCTAAAATGTAGCGGCTGGAACCCAAAAAAAAACGGATGGTTTGTAGATTTGTAGGTATAATTTCCCTTTCCGCATGTCACCTGTTGAGTGTCAGGTTGTAGTTTTGGGATGGCTGGCATTACCCGGTTTTTTTTCCGTGGATTTTTCAAGAACCCGGTTACCCACCGGAAGCTCCCAACCGGTTGGAAACCAACATCCTCCCAGGATGCCAAGTACATGGCCCAGTTGGCTGAGTTCTATGGGTTTGGGTCCACCTCATGGTGTTGGATCCATATTAAGTTTGGACAGCTGTCACTTGGTTGAAACCTGGAAAAGGTGACCTGAAGAAACAAGGCGCTCCGGGAGGAGTTTTTGTTGTTTTAGGAGGTAGCTTTAGTTACCTTTTTAAAGAAAATCAGGAGGGATAAAGTCCACACCATATGTTTTTTGGTTGAGTCATGAGGATTTTTTTGATAGTTGACTCACTCAACCTTTGAACTTTTGTGGATTACATACTTAGTAGGAAAAATAACGTCTAAAACTTTAAAGGAATTTCCTGGTTACTTCGAAGAATTTCCTGGTTAAGGTTGGTGAAGTGTGCTCAAAGTCACCCAGACTTGTTTCTTTTCAAATGATCATGTTTTGGTCCATGCAATTTCTTCCGCAAAGGAACACGCCTGAAACAAATCCGTCTCCATTTTTTGCTCCACTTCGATAAAAGTTACAATTATATAGTACATCTACAGTCCTGGTGGCTTGTCCCCAGATTTGAGCTGGCTTTGCTGGCTGCTGGCCCACCAGAAATTGTTGGCTTAAATGAGGGATGTTGGTTCATAACGTTTGGGAAAGGGCGGGATAATTTCATATAGATTCAAAAATCAACAATCACTAGGTGGTGGTTTCAAAGATTGTTTATTTTTACCCCCTACTTGGGGAAATGATTTGAAATGAAATGAAATGATCCAATTTGACAATGTTATGACTCATATGTTTTCCAATTTCCTTGGGAACCAACCACTTCGTTCCAGCCTTTTTTTTTGGTGTTCGAAAACGAGACGAGCTTTGCGTCGTTAAAACACCCACAGGTTGTGTGGCCTCTTATGAGTCGGACAATGAATTCGAATGGCAAGAGATGCCACGTGCACATCGAGCTAAAGGTGGTACCCATGGTCATGAAGAAGCAAACCGAATCTTTGGTTTATGGCTGGTCAATCCAAGATCCCACCCACATACCCCTGGAAGATACCCTGGATGTTTCACCAACAGTTTATGAAGGAATTCCTTTCTTTGTGGGGGTTTGGGGAAGTTTGGGGTATTTTCCCAGGGTATGTGGGCAAAATCATTGAGTCAACCAACAATCCCCCCCCCGATATAAACAATAGATACCTGGACCTTCCAGTTTTTTCGGTGCCAAATGGTTTAACCGTTACAGGGTATAACGTTTACCCATCTAACTTCGGGTTGAATTGGTTGGCACTGTTTTGGAAGGTGCTGGTAGACATAAGTATAAACCCAGAGCCATATGGGGGTTTCCTAAAATGATGGTACCCAACAACCTTTGGTTTTCCTACTAAAAATGATCATTTTGGGGTGTTTTGGGGGTACCACCATTTTGGGGGTACCACCATATTGATATTGGTTGTTTCAGGATTGTTTCGGGTTTTACGAAACCCAGGACTGGCACCACCGGCACATCAGTCCGTGCCACGGCCACCTGTAGCTGGGTTGCATTGGAAGCCTTGGAAGCCTTGCCGCCAGTCCTTGGAGTTTGTGTTCAGAAACACCCCTGGAAGATTAACGGCTTGGAACCTGAGAATATGGGGCCCCCTGGTAAAGGAATACCATTTGAATTTAAACCATCATGTTCAGGTTCCATTCGTTAATCTTCGGAAATTGTCGTCCTTTTATCAGAGGGTGCTGCATGTGATGAAGGTGCCGAGCTCCGCTTGTTTTATTCACTGTCCCGAGGCTGCAAACCATCCTGCTGAACAGATGAATGGCATGAATGGGATGCAACAACCGCAACAACCAATGTGCCTTGAAAATACAATTTTGGAGATTGGCTGGGTTTCCTCATTTGCATCACTGGGGGCACAGGTAACGTGACAGTCCTGGTTGATGAACGCTGGTTTTTTACATATGTTGCCGCAATGCCACGATGTCATATTGCAGCGCCTTCCGAATTTTGATTGGCAACAACAGAAAACACGTGGCATCAAAAATTTGTTATCAGCATACTTGAAAATTGAAAGATTCTATTCAAGATTGATATCCACATTGAAACAGATGTGCTAAAACCAACTTCTGGTTTCTTCCGATGAGTTCATTTTGAATCATATGCTCAATAAAAAAAAACACACCATAAAAAAGTCCCACCATTTTCCTCAGGCAAATGCAAAATCGAGATTACGGAATGCCGCAATCGTCACCCGCAAATCCTGGATGGATGCCACCTGCAACTCGGAGAAAAATCAAGGCGACCCAATTTGGCCCGACCCAAAGTTTGTATATCCCTTGGCGCAAAGATCAAATTCCCTTTTAAAGGTGGAGTTGGTTGTAGTTGTTCATGGCATTTTTTTTGCGACAATGAGTTTGCTGTCGAACTAAAAGAAATTGGATGGTTTGGGGGGGGGAAACGATAGTTTCGGAATGTTGTTGCGCATGTGGATGGACGTTTTTGATTTAGGTTAAATCTGAGGTTCAGGGAGGTTAGGGTTCATATTATCCAAATAGTGAGAGGATGGCTTGGTTTATTGAATTTTGCAACAATCTTGCCACAATGATCCAATACATGTGGGAAGATACGGCAAGACTTCGTGCTTGACAAGTCTTCCCTGCAGCACTCATCAATAGGGTTATGAGACCCTTTCTCTCGGCTGGCTGCAACCCACCCGACCAACTGCATAGAATGTAACAAACATATCATCTATAGACACCTACTAGTTGTTTTATTTCGTAGTGTCTTTGTTTAAATAGATCCTCCTACATTTTCAGCCGAGGCATATAGATGAGATAGTAATCTCTTTAGCATTCTGATGATGCACATCGGGAAACAAACTTGACCTTTTTCGCAAAGGCAACCAATCATTCAATGGAGCAGATCAAGGGGATGCAACAAATGTCGCCTGGGAGTTGAACGCCAGGGTTGTGTGGCTTTGGTAGGGTAGTAGGGCATCACGGGTTATCTTTCCTTGGAGGATTTGCAGGATTTAGAGGATGGATATTGGACATTATTGCCCAAGATAAAGCACAGAAAAACTATATAGATATATATATATAGAGATATGTTGTAGGTGGTAGATGTTACTACACATTGCTGTTTGGTACTGAAGTTTGAGGGCTTCAAATATTTGGCACACCTGACATGCTTTTTCCTTTTTAAATTCTCTTCCCGGAGGATGCTTGACATTATCTCATCAGACGAGTTCAACGTTCAAAATCCCTTTTTGAATACATTTGCGGCAGAAAAGTGGGTTGAAGATACTGTTACACTTTAGATTTAGATGTCATTCATGTCGCACTTCTCACTTCTTATACGGATTGACATCTTGAAACGCCTTTAAATGTAAACTTATATAGAAATGAGCCATGTGGAGAAACATGGATCTTAGTCATTTATATCCACATATTTATATGTTTGCATCCCCGTACCAAAGAAACTGATTCATGACATGACCACAAGAATGGATGTCACAACCAACCCAAAACATCGTCCAACCGAACAAGTTGGACAATGTCCCCCCCCATTGCTACTAAAGCCACTGTTTTTGTTTTGGATGGATGGGTGGCAACTGTGAGTTTTTGTCAAGAAAATCCAGGGAATAATCTGAGAAATTGTAGATAGATGAAAAGATGTGAAGATCTACAGCAAAACTGGATTTTGGATTGCCTAAATTATCATACCCACAAAGCCCAAGGCCAATGCAACGACATTATGGAATACCACAAGCTCAAGGTCCCCAAGGATATCCTTCCACGGTCACTTGGCAGATCATTGATGATCATGGAGATGATGTGATAATGAGATGATGCGGATTCAGAAAAAAACGTAGTTTATTTTCCTGAAGATTTTTTGTGTTTTTTTTTATGTGTTGCTTCACATGTATGATTTTTGGTAGTTCTAATGTACTCAATGGCTGATTGCAAGAGCCAAAATTTAATCATGGATGTTGTCCATCCCTCAATTTTCATACCTCACCATTGAGGTTGTTTGTTTATGGCAATAAAAAAAAGTGATACAGGAAGACTTTGTCGTTTACATTCACCTCAGGTATGGGCCCCCTCCCAGGATGCAGGTTGGGATTTCCCGATCCTAAAAGATCGTGGGTCCATCATAAGCACCTATATATAGTTACATGAGAAATGAAAAATCAAACCCTGGAAGATTGACAGGTTGCTATTGTCCCTTGGTGATGCAGGGTTTCTCCCATTTTTTAGGGTTGTTTGATCCGTGATCATGGCAAACCCCGATGATGTAATGTCATTTGGTCATGGTCATTCGAATCCTGGGAGGATGTTATTCCCTGGGGGCCACCAATGATGTGACCATGTAATTCTAGCAAGATACTGGGGAAAATGTTTGTTTAAATTGAATCTATTGGGTGCACCTGGTGAATGATGTCAAATGATATAAATATCATGTATGGTTCACGTGGTTCGTTATGAAGTGTCATACTTTGGGTTTTTACAGTTTCACGTGGGAAACTGTTACTATTTATGTGCAGGTGGTAAACTACGAGACATTCTTCATTTCGTTTGAATGTTTTTTTTTGTTTTACTTTGCATTATGCCTCATATTCTCCTTAATTGTTTGATCATCATCATCATCCTCATCATCATCATCATCAAATTATATTTCCATGATTTCTTGCCAAATAAATGGCGACCAAACTGGTGACACGGGTTCAGTGATGGCACACATCACCAAAGCATTGAGGCACCAGCCGCAACGCCTTATCGGCAGATGTATGGCACTGCGACCCCAGCTCCTATGGGTGCCTTGGCTTTTTCAGGAACCCATCCAACTTCAGATCCTGTGCTGCTGAGAAAAGCAATAAGTATATACTAGGTGGTGGCAACTCAATTTTTGGTTAATCTTCACCCCAAATTTTGGGGAAGATTTCCATTTTTGACTAATATTTTTCGATTGGGTTGGTTCAACCACCAACCAACATAACAAAAAACAACACATGGAAGACGACTAATCTCGCCGGAACTAACATATCCCTTACACAACTTTGCACTTTTTGAATTGATGATGTTCCTTTTCCCTAAGAGGTGGGCTATGTTCATTTCGTGGAAGGCATGGTTCCCTGTTTGTTGGCGTTTTGAATTGGTTAAAATCTATACACACAAGCCTGTGGACTGACCTGAAAAAATATGGGACCACCTTTTCAATATCATTTTGTTTTGCAAATAAAACATGCATGGATGGATTGTTTTTTTTGCCTCCAATCCAACATCCATCAGTCCTATACACTCCCTGAAATTAACCTAGCACCTGGTTCATAAGGCCTTTCTTGTTAAAACCACCTCATCATCCCCCCGAACCCACGTGTTTCAGCGATAGGGAATGTTTTCTTTTCCCACCTACCCTCCCTGAAACTAGCTAACAGCTCGCACCTAAAAATGGATGGTTGGAATGGTTGGAAGACGATCGTTTCCTCTTGGGGCCCGGCTTCTTCCTGACAGGTGCGAACTGTTAGTTTCAGGGAGGGTAAGGCTGGCAATGTTGTTTTTCATCAAAAAGCTGCTTGGGGACCCCTGGAAAATGGCACCAAAAAATGTTCATATGATTCATATGTTTAATGTATGTGTAAAGATTTATTTATATATATATATGTATAAACAACATATTTCTGTTCAACAATCTTTGCCATGCTGGGGAACGTTCACCTCGCCTGACCTTTTTTGTTTAAGTTTTTCTAAGGATATGCCATGACACCACAGAGCTATGTTCCAGCCTCATGGCCTGGCGCTTGGAATCCAAGCCTGGCCAACCAGCCGTTCCACTGAGTTCACTCGCCTCCCAGAAGCGGATCGTTTTGGAACAAAAAATGCCCCTTTTGACGCCCAGACCCTAAGTAAAGAGAAGTGAGTTGTGAAGAAGTGGAGCTGTTTGTTTGAAAAAACCGTAGGTATAGAAAGGGAGAGAGAGTACATGTTGAGAGGTTGGATACTTTTGCACTTTTGTGGTTTAAAGACTTTTATACAAAGATGATCAGAACGCGTCTGGATGTGTTGTTTCTTATGATTTTCTTAAAGGTGCGATGGGTTTGAAGGGGCCGCGTTCTGAAAACTGCCGCAATTTTGAGGCACAACTTAATTGACGTCTGCAAAAAGTGCATTTTTTGGGCGGTGTGGGTGGCGGAGTGCGTAGATGGGATGAGGTTTCAAGGGCATTCAGAGAAGGGTTAGCCAAAACGTTCACTGGTGACCTATTATGCTGTAGCATGCATTCAATTCGTATTTGTTCATCAGTACTATTGAACTGAAGAAAGTTTTCGCATGATTTACCATAACTACTTCCCACCAAGTTCTACTTTGTAGGGGTTGTATACCAACAAAATCATGTGGTTGTCGTTTTTGTTTTCCCGATCAGCTGGAGCATGTTACTCCATGTGCTCCACAGGAGACTCGGCTCCCCCAACGGAACAACAAGGCAAAAGTGTGGGATGGGTGCTGATGTGTTGCTGTTATGTCAGCCAGTGAAATGAGGATGAGTCGTGCACATTTTTTAGAAAGTAAAGGCTGAAGATTCGGACTCAACACCAGCCGGTGTGGCTCATGGTCAGGTTATTGCAAGATATGTGTTGCAGATGCCGCGATGGAAGAACAAAGTTCTCAATTCGAAATGGAGTATATACCCTCCTGAAATTCAACATACTCAACAAAAAACCTCCAATATTTGAAGCCGGATAGACCTTTTACAAAACCACGTGGAATTCCATTCCTTAAGGAACTCCAGGGGTGTGGAATTCTTCCCCATCCTTTCGAAACGAAAGGCCTCCAAGATGGCAGGTGTGGTTTCGGGTGGATTGTGAACACTGGAACCGCTCGGGCCTGGCATCTTTGGAATACTACAACCCATAGGATCCATGTATGGGATATTTACCTACATTTGGCATGAATTTATGGTAAATGTACGGAAATATACCATACATGGATCCTATGGGCAATGATCACAACTAGGTGGTGGCAACTCAAAGATTTGTTATTTTCAACCCTTCTTAAATGATCCAATTTGACTATTTTCGAAGGGGTTGAAACCATAAGATGTACTCAATAAAGAACTGGTATTAATTTAGATGACCTCCCTCCCAAAAAAATCACATCTTTGTACTTCATTTCAGTCCCCAAAATAGACCATTTCAAAGGAAAGGCTTGTTTTTTTTTAAATCCCATCATTGAGGGGCGAAAAATCTCATTTTCGGGAGGTACATACTTGTTCGACACTTTTTGATGAAGTAGGCAGATCCAACTTCTCCAGATGTGCTTTTTGTTGGTTCCATCTTGTGTTCCTTCAAATAAAGCACAGCTCTCCTGGGACTTTGCAGCGTTCCAAAGTTTGTTTCTTCACATTGATGGCTGTTTAGGTACAACTGAATGTAAAGATTCAAAGCCCAACCTAAAACCAATATCCTGGTCAAACTGTAAGAATAGGAAAGTTGCGCCCTGCTTGTTTGGCCCCTGTGCTTTCGCTGTTATTCCATTGCTAAAGTACTAGAGCTGGAATTGTAGGATCTTGACGCTCCACCTGATAAGTGTTGATGCCTCCAATTGCAAAAACCTCGTCACTACGAATCAATTGCAGTATTCAAACCACTGAAGACCTAGTGAAGCTAGTGGCAATCTTGAATGCTGTCGCTTATGACATCTCATAACAATTCACACCATGTATATGTGATTACAACTTGATGCGTGGAGACTTTGGGACACAGGTGGATGGTGGTGCGCTACAAGCACTATCGACAGCCATTCATGGTTGCTTGGTTTCTTAACGGCTCCCTGGAGCACATAGGTACACCAGAATCTTCCACTCAGGTTTGAGGTTTGTGACGTGTCCGAAGGTGTTGGTGTTTTGGATGTGTTTGGCAATAGTGAAGTTCATCTTGGCTTACTTTGCCAAGATCATGCTATCAGGACCATCAAGATCAGTGATTTTTTGGTTCACAAAAGGAAACGCTTCGGTTCTAAGCCTGCGGTTTCCATTTCCAGCAGGACAATGTCACCTCTCGTGAGGCGACCCATTAATCTTACATGCACCAAACCGAAAAGTGCACACTGAGACAACCAGCCTTAACTTTTGGGGGGTCATACATGCCAAGAATCCGCAGAAAAAAAAAAACGATCGTTGTTTTTGTTTTCCCATTTTTAAATTTCATGTTGTCCAAAACAACAGTTGTTTTTGTTGCAATCCTTTGTTTGTCGCAGAAAATTACCGCCGCTAAAAGCGAGTGGCTTTAGTCAGGTTTCCCCTTTTCTGGCTACAAAAACCCTGAGGAGATCTTTGGACAAATTGGCGAAATCGTTTGGGAATTTGGGCTTTCCATGTGCCAAAGGTGCAGGTGTGAATGGTGGGGATGGGAAGCAGGGGGGCTGGCAGGTTTCTTGATGTTTTCTTTAACTGTTGTCTTTTCATGTAAACATATATCGTTTTGGTTTATAATATATATATATATATGTATCTTTTAGCTGCAAAGCTAGATATATATAATAGCTATATATGATTATATATTTTAATAATATGTGCATTGTGGAATATCGAATCTATGCTGCCATTGCTACCTGTCACTGTATGTTTACTGTTTACCTTATTGAATTGTAGATTTCTATATGTTGCAACACAAATAGGTGAGATGTGTTGAATTTTCGTTACTTGGTTTGCTTGTGTGGCCGACCATTCTCTTCCAATCCAATCCTGCACCACCTCGGATGTACAAAAATCTTGTAAATATATATAATGGGAAAAACTATCTCCATTTCAAAGGTAAATGGAATCATAGATGCTTTGACGTTTAACTTGATACTGGTACCTTAAAAAAAAACAAACAAAACAACAATGGTGATGTGTTGATTGTTCTATGCCGATTTCGTCAATCTTGCGCTGGAAAAAAATCAAAAAAAAGTGCCGCCAGGTATCTACTTCTTCATCTTTTACGGTTGGATCAGCAGATCCTGCGCTGGGCCATATAAGGTGAGTTGGAAGTTTCAAGATGCGATAAAAACGGCTCCTTTCAGAATACCCAGCCAACCCTAAATCTGAGAACGTGCCGGTTTTGGTACGGATTTTTGTTGGTTTTTTCCAGGAGTTGAAAAAAGAGGCCTTCCCCAAAAGTTATCCCAGGAGAAAGGTCTTCCTTTGCCACCCGTGCAAATTCAGGGGCGTTGGCTCTTAGTTAATTGGCTAACATTTTGAAATGAGTTTGAAAGTAAAAATCATTGCGAAAAAATGCAAACTCTCTTGATGTCTTACTAGTTACTCTATAGTTATATACTCGATCTTTTTTGGTGTCACCTTGGAACCACAGGTTGGTACCACACCTGAACCATCTGCAGCTTGCCAAATGGACGACGCGTCAAAATGAAGTGACTGCTGAAATGACGCGCCTTTGCAACGAAGGCAGGAGAAATTTTCAGACCTTCGAGTCGGAGCTTGGCTAGTGGCTAGGTGGTGGGGGTATTTTTCCACTCCCCAAACTAGTATAGCCGGAAGTGACAGTGCATTACGAGAAGATGTAGCAATTGAACCTGTATAGAGTATATTTACATATATTTCTAGTTGGTGGTTTTAAACATTTGTTATTTTTACCTTTATTTGGAGAAATGATTCCCAATTTGACGAGCATATTTTTCAGGTGCGTTGGTTCAACCACCAACCAGATTTGATTGTAAGTAAGTAGGACAAATGCATTATTTGTTTCCCCAGTGATGTGAAACACTAGGAAAGCTCAGCAACTTACCCTGCAAAGTTCCAACCTTGACGACTTCATGAGACAAATGCAGGGATTTATAGTAGTACTTAATACCCATGACGGATCCATGGGACTGGCATATTTACCTACATTTACCATCAAAATCCACCATTCATGTAGGTAAATCTACCAGGTACCAGTCCCATGAATCCTATGGGATAGTTTTGAATTTAGTGGAAATATATGCGCAAGAAAGGCTCAAGGCGATGACTGGTTCTAGTCGGGATAGAAAGGTGTCAAAATATTAGATGAATCCCGAGGCTACGAAGAATCCACCATGTTCCAAAAGCACATCTTTTTTGCACAGCTCAAAGACATCTCAAGCAAGCCCCGCAGATATTTGATTGCAAGTGTTTTCACTCATTTGAATGAATGATTCATGATGATTTATGATTGATGATATTTATGATGTGTTTTCTAGAATTTGTTACTTTAGACAAGGTGATTTAGTATGATTCATGGGCAAAAAATGGCATGTGTTTTTCATCAAAAACTCCAGGTTCGCCCAAATGTCCAATTACTGAGGCAGGGAATTCCTGGTGAAATTTGTGGTGTGGCCGTCGCCTGTTTTTTTTCTAAGAGGGTAATCTTCAGCTGATGGTTACCCTCTTGGTAACAACATATCCCATCAAAAATCACATTTGAAGATGATTTTCCTTTTCCCCAGGTGGGATATGTTAGTTCCCTGGAGGGTAATTGTTGGTTACCGGGGCCCGGTGGTTGTTGATGCCTAGAATCTCCCTATGAAAGGGATTGTTACTTGGGTGTGCCCCTAGAATCCCAAACCACCGGGACCCAAACCAATAATTAACCATCAGCTGAAATCTAAGGGCTAAACACCTTCTCCAAATGTCATCCTCGCCCAATTTTGATTTGGCCTTATGGAGATCTTAAAAACTTATTGACAAGGATCATTTTGTTAAATCACCAACCACCCTCCCTTATCAAGATTTCATTTCTTTGGGGGGGGACGATGGACAATGGGGCTGTGGGCATTTCCCTTAGATATTCCGGATTTGATCCAACCGATCCGGGAGCCCCCGGAAATGCCTCTGTTGGAAGGGAGATCGCCCTAAGCTTGCACAAGTTCTGGAATTAATGTCATGCTATGGTTGGTGATTTTAGGTTCCAGATCTTTCTATCGTGTAATGCCGTTGATGGACAAGATTGGGCGGGTTGTGGTTTGTGAGCGGCATTTTTGTTTAAAATGTCGGCCCATCAATATGCTTTATCAATCTCATTGCCATTTGGAAGGACCACAATTCTGAAGTTGGGATGATAACAACGAAGCACGTAATTAAGTCACTGAGATATTTTGATTTAATTACCATACCATAGAACTGAGTTGGTCTAGTCAAGATACTGTACAATCGATATCTAGTATTTTTGTGTAAATATATAGATGCACTTGTAGAATATCCGTCCAATGCATGAATTCCCAGTGTGTTTGAAACTTTCATCCCAACTGTGTTTATTTAAATGACACTGTCACTGTCCCTTAGCCATAGACCCCGGCTGTGTTTCCCGCCCCATCATCGCTGCGCCAGGCTATGATGGGACCTTTGCGATGTCATTTGCCCGAAAAGCACCTTTGGCAGATGGTTTTGGTGCATGGGGAACTGCAGTGGTGATATGTTGAGACATGTTTTACATTTGAAAAAGTGCCAAGAAAAGGCAATTTGGGTGCAGAAAAATGGGTACAGACGTATTTTCACAAAATGATTTCCTGAATCTCACTTAGATATATTTACATATATGATATGTATATATGCGGTTTGGGCAAATTATCACCACGTCACCCGACGTCACCCCAAAAAGTTAATCCTCCTTCACAGCCCTCAATTCAGCTTGGGAATGATTCCAATTTGCCCAACCCCACATGACATATCTTTCAACACCACATATGCTGCATTTAGTGTTGCGAATAGTTTTAAATCCCAAAACGCGGCTGAGCCTCAAAATGATGGTTTCCAAACCGGCAGGTTTTTTCGGTCATTGGATATTTGAGATCCAGAAGTCGTTGTTTTAGGGGTATTTTTTTGGATCCCGTTTCATACAAACAAGTAGCAACTAGTTACAACATTCCAAGTTACAGGAATCAAAGAAACTTACTATGCTGAGATTTGGATGTTTTTCATTAATTTCCAAAATTATGTTACTTTCAAATTGCAACATAATATTATTCCAGAAAGTAGCACTTTAAATAGATCCAAACCTGTCCATATAGGGATATCGTTTTCTAAAGGATCCATACAAGATGGGTTCCTACCAGTTATCAATGGGGTTGTAACTCCAATCTAGAAATGGCCCGAAAAACATGGGTAACTGGGGTGAAACAAATCCCTGCCTTGAGGGATCAATTACTCCAGGTTCTTATCCGGTGGAGGGCTCATTTTGTAGGGAGTTGTTCGGAGTTGTTTTTTTGTTTGCTTAATCTCTATAAGAATGTTTTTTCTCCAACATGCCAACATACCAACCCCCCCCCCAAAAAAAAAAACACACACACACGATCAAAAACAGTTCAATGAACGGGAATTCCTGAATCATTTGTTTTTTTTTCTCATTTGGACGCCGAATTTGTTAATGCGACCCTTTCAGGCATTATTTGGAATCTGACTGTGGAAAGCTACGGACCTTGGTTCCTTGAGTGTGAGTGCACGGTGTAGTGGTCCGTGGTATGAATGAAGGGTTGATGAATCAGAAAGAAGTGGGCCAACCAAAAAAAACACAACAAGCAACGTGGTAATTGTATGTATTTGTGATATTAGTGATATTGATATTTGTATGTGTTTATATAGTTGATATTTCTTGATGATGCTGAAGGATTCTTGCTGATTGTTGTGAAGTGTTTGGAGAGAATGTTAGCATTGAATGAGACGTTAACCACTATACCAGTTTTTTTGCGGCAAATTGTGAGGAACCAGGGTGATGGGGTTAAACATGCTTGGAATTTTTACCATGTACTTCGGGTAAATGTCTAATCAGGATTGACTATTTGTTGACTGAGCCACTGGAAACCAGGAGCTAGAATACTTTTATAGTGGATGAAAAGAACAAATGAAAATCCGCTGGTATTTTCAATTGGGTGGCCTAACCATCACCTATTATCTCTGAAACTGGAAACATTCCCTGAAACGTTCATGTGTTGAAAGACCGTATGTACATTATGTACATAGTACTAGTTAAACTGTGAACCTTCCAATCAACTAATACAAGCGATTGGATGAATAGCACCTGTTTTCATCAACATGATATCTATCCGAATACGTCCCTAAGATTCTTTACCCAGACACTCAATGTATGGTATATTAACCTATAAACTACCCAAAAAAAAATAGATAAATATACACCCTCGAAAACTAACACGTCCCCTAAAAAGCGATTATTTCAGTAGGAATTACATCTTCCAACCATTGATTGTCAAGTGACATGTTCGTTTTCCGGAGGGTACGGGGTACCATTTTTTTCTGTTTTGGGGATAGGATTTCCATGGATTTCCCAGTGGTGAATTTTGAATCGCTTGGTCGAGGCGGAGATGTTGCATCGCTTCAAAGAGCGCAAAGATAAGTGTGCCTTGGAGCTATCACGAGCTATGTTTGGGTCGTTGGGCAAGGTGGCGGAAAAATCGTAGAAGAAATGTATAGACTAGATAAACAATTGGTGAAGCAGGAGAAAGTGTATAGACATATAAATTAGCACGTTGATGTTAAAAGCAGTTTGTTAGAAGCATATGTTCAACTAAGAACTAAGATGAACTAAGAATAGTTTCCAAGATGTATTGGATTTTGAGGCACAAGTTGTGAGACCATTTCAAGACACACCGTTGTCGTGACCGAGGCCCCTCGCATGAAGGGGGAAATGATTTCCATGGGAATTCCTGGTCTTGTTTCTGGTCCCAGAAAGGTCAGTGGATTCTTGGAATTTGATCTAATTTACCTGTTGTTTGCCCAGAAAATGGTATGATTCCCCGGTGCTCCAGCAACCAGTGACCAGGGATTTTAGCCATTTTTTTGTTCATGATATTGCAGGGAAGAATTAAATACGCTGCAGTTTCTTACGTGAGAAATCATTTTCCTCGTCCTTGTGAGGCTAGGTTTCGATCGTTCAACCAAGCCAATAGAGCTGATGAGGCATCATCTTTACGCAGTTCATCAAAATGCTTGACGTGCTGGAGGCTTTTGTTTCTTGCAAAGACCCGATGCGATAAAACGGCGATGTTGCGGCTGGTGAGTACAACTGCATTGCGTTTTTGATTAAGTCAAGGTAAGCCTCATCTCATCATCTCGCACATCTCCATTTTGTGTGTTTCTCTGACTGGCGCAGAGAGATCTATTCTCCTCGTATCTTTTACTGTAACATGGCAGTGGTCGTAGATCAAGATGCCCATCTCCATAGCTCCCACAATAGAACTTGTCTCTGGAGACTTGAAAAAATTAACCGGATCTATATTCCTGTTCTAAAGAATTTATTTAGTAGAGCAAGAGCGGGTGTGCAGAAACCCTTCTACAATTCTATGGTTGTTGCATTGGCGCCATTTGTGGTTTAAGCCAGTACAAAGAGAGATCAGATTCGTCCATGATGGGGTTGGAACCATCTATTGAAATATCACCAGTTCTTTGATGCAACTCTTGTTGAGGTTTGCTACCATCGCTTCACCTATCTTCGTTTGGATGGCATGGTGAAGGTGCACCCAAAAAAAGGAAAAAGGAGTAGGGGTTTGGGAGGAGTAGGGCCTAGGCGTTAGATTGTTGTGGTTTTATGTTGGTGTTTAATGTTGGTCTTGTTTTTTTGAGGGTGGTTTTGCAGGGAAATTGCCCAACACATTTCACCGTTTCAAGGTGATTGGATGCGTTAGGGATTTACTTGTAGGTAGGTTGTTAGAATGTTTGTTGTGGTTGGGTTGTTGGGTGGTTTAGAAATGAATTTGTCAAAAAGAGCTATCACAGTATGGTTAATTGTTCAGTGCATCTATCCGCCCACACCATCCGAGTATGAACTTGTGGTGACTTTGAAATTGCGATTGGTTGATGTTATGTCTTCTCTTGTCAAACATACTGCTTTTGCCCATCTTTATGTTTTATCTACTATACTAGAAATATCCTTTTCTCTTTGGGTGTGTTGTTTCCAGTGTCTCCATACAACTGATTTCCGGTACACCACAACATCCTTGCCACCCGTTCGCTTCGCGTGCTTCGGGGATTTTGGCATCATCACTTAGCCACGTCGGGTGGCTCAGTCAGTGCTTTGCATTCGGTCAGAATTTCAACCAGCAGGGCCTGAAACTTTAAGAGGACACCTTTCAAGCACCCTTTTTCGTTGTTGTTTTCGTTTTCGTTTAAGAGGGCTTCTTATGCTTCTTGGGAATTCAGGATCATGTTTGTCTTGATTTGGCATATGGTATTCAGGAGCTGTGAATTGATTCTCGATTCTCAAGCATTTGCCAAGAAACGCAATCATTGTTGAGGTTGTTGATTGTATCAGGGCTTATCAGGGGTTCCTCTCAATCGTTCGTTGCCACTGGGTGTTGTGCCCCCCCCCAGTGTCAACAACAGCATCAACGATAATAACTCCGGTCAGTTGCCAAGATTTAAACTCAAAGAAGTAATGTTTTCCCCAAACTGAGCAAATCTTGCTCCTGGTCCTCCATGGGGCGCATTGTCTTGACGTGCGGATTTTCTGGCTGGGAGCTTTTGGACATGCCCATGAACAATCCCATCGCGCATTGGGAGTTTGAATACTCTTATTGTGATTATTTGCAAGATGAGATGTTGGGTTTTGCGTTTGATTCAGAGGACGAAGATACTGAAGATACTGGGCTCCACGGTGTCATCATTGAGCTTACTCAACAAGTGAGAGGAATCACTGCTCGCATCAAGACAAAACTGGCCGAGCACAAGTTCAATACACACAGAATACGGCTTGTGCAAGGAAACGAAACAGGAAACGAATCAGTGGCTTCACTTACAGACTGTGACATTGCCAAGATGGCTCAAGAGGGTTTGTTTGAGATCCCACCAGGCACTATGTATTATGATTGCCATGACGTTCATTTAGGTCTCGTTGTCATGTCAGTGTATGATGATGAGGCTCAGCGCCAGAAGCTCGTGGACTCAGTGCATCAAATGGACACAGCGACGCTGGAAGAAGTCTTGAAAGCTGGGCAAGACCCAAACTGTGTAGACGACTCGGGCCGGACGCCAGCGATGATTGCTGCTGCTCATGGCTACCTAGACGTTCTAAATCTTCTGTGGTTGGCAGGGGCAGATTTCCGAAAGGTGCACGAGGAAACCCAACGAACTGTTCTTCACTTTGCTGCCGAGGTCGACGATCTCGAAGCAGCAGAATTTCTGGCAGAGCAGTGCGATGTTGATTTTATGAAACGTGATCTTGAAGGTCTTCTCGCACATGAAGTGGCATACTTCAAGAATAACTTTGGAGTACAAGCGTGCTTTAGAAAACGTAAGTTCGAAGACGTTCCTGATGAGACTGATGAGGCGTATTCTGTTGATTTGTGGGCCCAGTTTCTTGACTTGATTACTTGACAATTGGCAAATTAAATGTGTACAGATAGATGTGTTGCATGAGTGTCGCAGAGTGTCATTCTATGCTGAAACGCATTGGTGATGTCGCAGACCGATGTCGCAAACGCACATGTGGTTGTTCAGACACTTCCCAAAACGCATACCCCTATGCCGAAACGGCTTCCATCATATGCTGAAAACGCATCGTTTTTTTTGGACAATTGCTGCCACAAACAGGCGCTAGACTTGAGGAAGAAAAGTGCAGAAAGGCGGTTTCACCCAGACATTACACAATCTCAGGTCTCGTGAAAAATGGTTCAGCATCCGTCCGCTCTCTTGAAGAGTCATCAAGCCTTGACATTCAAACATCGTTCCATTCAGAGCATTTCCCCAAGAGTCTTCAAAGAATGACCCATCAGTTGATGTTCTCCACCTTTGCACCGAGGTTAGGAAGACATCAATTCCTTGACCTTCAGGGATGTATGGAGCAGCAGGGTTCAGACGTTTGAAGTAGAGAAGGGTTCCAGTGAAACAGCAGCTCGACATACTTTGACTATAGTTGGTTGTTAGAACTTTGAAGGCTAAAGTGGAGAAGGTTCGTTAGAACAGCATTTGGACCAATTCTCAGAACCCCTATTTTTTTCCATTTTTTCACCCCGCATTATTTTGGAGTCCCTCAAAATCAATTCAAGAGAGAAGTCAAGGTGGTATATATAATTTTTCCATCCCTCACAGGCAGGGTTGTGAACCATTTTTTCCATATCAAACAGATGACCTCGGATCACCTGATTTTTTTTTTGGATTCTGAGTTACGCCCCACTAGTGTTTTGCACAGTCCTGGAAAAAAAAGTTGGTGGACATCACGACGTTTACCAATAGACAGCAGAATCAGGTTTTAGACCTGTTTGTTTCAATGATAGCTTGACGTCCATTTCTTCCCGTTACAGGTGGACACAAGACAGGACCTGGTGGATCGTTTCAATGAAGATGAAACTTGTCGGGGCTTTCAAAGCACTCGTTGATGGTTCTGAAATCCGGCTAACCAGTTGAGGTTGGCAGTTTATTAACCACCATGATCCCTTAATAATCCCTCAATGAGGCTTGATTTCTTGGGGGGGGTGTGGCATTGGGGGGTGGCTTTATCCTATTATTTACAAGGTTAGCACCATCCCAGGTGGTTGTTTGGGATTTCTGAACCATCAACAGTATGACATGCCTGGAGGGTAGATGAGTAGACTTTGTGTTGGCAATTTGGCAGTTTGGCATAAGGATGGAAAACTGGTTAGTGACTGTAGCCCACTTTACATAGGAGGGATCTGCAATGATCTACATATTATATAGATAAGACTGTATCAACCCATTTATGAACTCTCTTGGCACATCCCAGCAAAATGACCTTTAAACGAATTGAGCCAAGCTCATCAACTCGCTTCTTGAGAAGTCATGGTTTTACAACGGTCCAGTGCCTTTTTTTGATCATACCCATTGAGGTGTACATTGGTTAGTTTTTGGTTGATGGATACAGCTGCTGCAGAAAAAAACGGCAAAGAGTTTTTGCTTCCGCGTGTGTTTTATTTGATTCAATAATCGTATTTTGTTCAAATGATGTCACTGTTTCTAGAGATTCTCGGTGGTCTTGGTTTGAAGCATGCTTTATTCTCACCACTGTTTGGGGAAGAATACTCCCATTGAGACTAACTAATCTTTCTCAAATGGATCGGAAACCACCAACAAACGTTTTGCAAGTGATAGTCCCCTTCTTTCAAAAAGGTTCCATTCCAGCAGAGTCAAAATGCCCCCATGAAAAACAAAACCCAAATCACGAAATTGCTGGAGCTGGCATAGGGGTCTTGTTGGAGCTGAGAATGTTGAACTTGAAGTGAAAAACTAGGTGATGGTTTCCAATATATTTTATTTTCAGCCCTACCTGGGGAAGATTCCCATTTTGACTAATATTTTTTCAAAAGGGTTGGTTCAACCACCACCTAGAAAAGCCGAGATTCGCTGAGGATAGCGTGTTTCTTTTTATTTGTTCTACTCGAGCAACTTGGCTGCTGCTGGGTTTGGGTGAAGGTCCATGTGTGCAGAACGAAAATCCAGGTTGTAGGACATGTCGTATCATGCTTACCCTCCAGGGAATTAACATATCCCACCTTGGGAAGAGGAAACTCATCTTCAAAACTGCCTTGGAGAGGGATATGTTAGTTCCCAGGAGGGTAGTACTTAATGTCATACGATATGTCTTCTTAAATTGTTTGATTTCATGACTTCCGATGAGGAATCCTCTATGGGCTCGTTTTGGGGTGGGGAAAACCTGTTTTTGTTTCGCCTGCACGCAGGAAATTTGGAGTTGCCTGTGAAGATACACATTCTCAATGCTTCGACATCAACGTGGCCCTTTTCTTAATATGAAGCAATTTCAGGAAAGGTCAACTGGGTAACTAAGGCAACTATAGGTAGTTCAAATGGCTTACTCAACCATCACCTAGTAAATCAATAAGCATGAATCAATACGAGATAGATAGCAACAACTTCACAGAAACCAACCATTCTTACTCACTTCCTCAGCCTTTCCCAGACCAGGCCGGTGGCGTTGGAATCAACCTTACCAGTGCCAACATTGCATCAGGGTCGCAAGGATGACTTGAAAAAAAACATGGCGATTTGTTGAGCTCAAACATGGCGTACATACAAAAAGGGTCATTGTGTAGTGATGGATGGTTATTCCCAATGTTTGGCAGATGGTTGGTTTGGGAGGGGTAGGAAGATTTTGGGTGGAAAGATAGGAGAATATGTGTGAGATTTGCTCATCGCAGATTTGCAAAGCGCGGTGATGTGTGAAGCAAAATAATTGAAATATGAACGTGTTTGTTGTTTATCGACATGCGCAAACCTTTTCCATTGAGATTTTTGTTGGGGACAAATTAGATTCACAATCTCAGTTGATGATAGTTGGCCAGATGGCAATCATTAGTTGGTGTTGCTTTTGTTTGTCTAGACTTCTAGTAAATCCTGGAATCATCCTATCCGGGTAACATTGGTTAAACGTGGTAACCCTTGTGGGCCAGCAAAGGGCCCGCTACGTTCCGAGGTCATTTTCTATGACTCTGATTGGAACCCAGCAATGGATCGGCAGGTGTCTTAGGGATGATGATAGGTATTGCAAGGTGAGGTTGGATGATATTGAATTGCTTAATATTTGGTTGGTAAAACCCTGGAAATCATGATTGTGCACATCCTGAATTTTGACATTGCATGCTTCTGCAGTATGTGATTTTAAAATAAAGATGCAAAACCAAGAAAACATAGCAATCGAGACCTCTCCTTAGTCTTTCAAAGCCAAAGTAAGAAACAAACATAATAAATACAGTCGTTCATGTCACCACGGTTTCCCAGGAAGGAGGGTGTGTGAGGTCCTCGGAAGATATCTTCTGTACAAACCCATTTTCAATAAAGACCATGCACCCGCTCATCGAGCCTTTCCTAGATCGCGTCGCAGGCAACAGATCGCGCACACCGCATCGGCCAGAAGAGAGAAGTACACATCTATCGTTTGATCAGTGAACATACGGTGGAGGAGACAGAAGGGCAGAGGTTGAGTCTGTCATGACCATGTAAACATATTCGTGAGTGATAAGAGTGGCTCAGCTTGATGCCCTAGTTGGAAGTCACTTAACCATCTAAAAGGTTTCTCTTTCCATCCCAAAGAGGTCACCAGCAGAATTTGTGAGAGCTTTGATACGACCAACAGCAATTTCTTGTTCAGGTGGTTTCAGCCGGACATTTATTTTTCAATAGGCAGCTGTGTTTAGATACTTGTTTGATGACATCTAAGGAAGACCCTACAGCAGTTCAACCCTTTAGATTTGCGAGATTATTTGAACATCAAACTTGGGGTGATGCCCTTTTCGCCTGTACCATAGCCGCAGCCCCTGAAAATTGATGATTAGAAGACGATCCTTTCCTTTTGGCTTTGCACCTATCTTCAGGGGCGAGCTTTTAGTTGAGGGGTCCATTGTTTCACCGTGATTTTGGGTGACAAGACTTCTTCATGTGGGAATACAGGGATATGTAATTGATATTTGGATATATTTGGTGGTATACCGATGCACAGACTATCCCTGTTGGAAGATATCACATTTTATAGTACCCTTCCTCCCATAAACATGATAAACATGGTTCAGTGCAAAAATGGGTGTATCTCCACTGAACCATGATTTCCATGATTATGGGAGAAAGAGTACCCTCCAGGGAACTAACATATCCCCCAAAAATGGCATTTTGAAGATGATTTTCCTTTTCCCAAGGTGGGATATGTTAATTCCCTGGTGGCCTTGTTACCTTTGATCTCTGTTCTGCCTTCTTTGACCTTCATGGTAGCAGGAGAATATGTGGCAGAGGCAGCTGCAGATGCCTGGCATACAACCGAAAGGTTCACACACTTGGTAGAACAATAACCATACCATCCATGGGACTGGTATATTTACCTACAGTACATGACTGGTTTTTAATGGTAAATGTAGGCAAATGTACCGGTCCCATGGATGGTATAACAATAGATGACCAGTTTCTGTACCATACATGGATGGTATAACAATAGATGACCAGTTTCCACTGAAAGGCAACAAGTCTTGACAAGTAGCAGGTGATGGTAGATATTGTCATGATGACATGGTTGACATGAATGAGATGTTTCAGTGACACTTATCCACGAAGGCCGTCGATGTTCTGTTTGTGTCATGATGGTAGGGTCGCAACTCACAAACCGCTTACCGGGTCAAATCTTTCATCTACACCATCAGTGGTAACATTGTAATGTAGCAACGTCTCGAGTCTCAACCTCACTTTGTGGTGATTTCTGGTGAATATGCATTTATACCAGCACCTTCCAAGGGGTGCCAACTAGATCCTAAGGGATGGTGAATTTACACCCTTTTAACGGAACCATTTGGCGCATCAACTCCGTAATTCCAAGGAAACGTGCGCTGGATGATGTGGTGGTAGATCAAGGGCGCTTCAACACGGAGAAGTTAATGACATTACATCAAGAACAAGGCTCTTGGCTGTTTTTTCCCTTTCTATGTAAGTCCATCCCTTATCATTCCTTTTTCTATTTTGGATGAACTTCATGGACTTCATCAACCAGAGATGTGGCTGAGTCTGAGTCAATGCTCAGACTACGCACCTGGCCTTAATGACATCATGAGTCATAGCATGTTTTGGTATGAAAATGCTCCCAATCCTGTTAGTCCCCCTCCAACGTTTGGGGATCAAACAGGTCGCTTGAATCACCGATGGAATGAAACTCAAAAAAAAATCTGGATAGTTGAGAAAATTATCATTTGCAGCACCCCCCACCCAACAGTTGAGGAAGGTGATGTACGCTGATTTTGGGTGGAGTTCTTGTTGCCTGGGCAGGGACCACTGACGGCGCCGATGTGACGGTATGGACGGCCGCCGAGGCCCTTGGATTGGAATTTGGGCTGACCGTTTTTTGATAGAAGAAAGATCTAGATCTACGAGTTTCTTTGTTGATTTTATTGGTCATAGCCAGTTTTTTTTTTTGGGGGGGGGATTCATTGGAAATAATGGTGGGATTTTGAATTTTGATCACAACATCGAATGACGAAGCGTTTGAATGAGGGAATTGTGATGTCGTTTCTTGAATCCATGGACCAGTCGTGCATTAGACTGTCCATACTGGTCAATTCAACGCGATGATTGCCAGAATTATCCTACACGTTGCAAAAGTATAGATAGATTTCGCGCAAAGAGTCGAAAGGAGTTATAGTTGTATGTCCAGTGTCTATCTAAACATATTAGTTACTTGTCTTTTAGGGGTTTGACTATGTCTGACTCATACTGCCATCATCCCTTTGATTTGTGCAGATAGAAAGGTGGATAGGTAGATAGATAGATAGATAGATAGATAGATAGATATAGACATACATGTAGATAGTTGGCTAGATAGATAGAGATATAGTTTTGATATGCCCATAGTTTTTGGGATTTGTATATGCGTATTAACAACCAGCAGTTCTTTCGCCGAGTTTTGTGTCAGGTGAGAGCTTTGATGTCCAAAGATGTGGAGGTCAAGGCGCATATCATGTGGATTTGTGTTACTCCCAAACCTTGGGGAAATATATCCCCATTTGATTTTGTAATATTTTCGGCGGTTCAACAAATTGCAACTAGTAGTTTCAGGAAAAGTCGTATTTTTTTGCCATGTGGGGTGCTACCCCACAAGAAGTAACAATGGGAAATGATTGGTTTTGGGAGGGGATCTCAGCACAAAAAAGGTGATGTCTTCCTTGCGGTTGTCCCAAATTGTATTTCTACATACTTTAGCATGACTTTTCGGGCACATAAACATGCATACGACGAAATATAGTCAGATGTCAGCGTGTATGTGTGTACGTATATAAAATTTTAAACTGTTTATGTATTTTTATATATGTATATACTTTATACATATATGTATGATTTTGTTTATCGGTATATTGACTACTAAATATTGACTCCATTTCAGAGGTACCTGTGGAATTTTCAAAAGTTGTTGGTCATGAGGCACCTGTGGCAGATTCGTGTGATGGAACCCAAGTTGCCGAAGAAGCGGCGTTCCTCGATGACGCATGTGGGGTTTGGGATGGGAGTGTCATATGGCAACTTCAGAGATACTTGTTGCCAATCCGGAAGGATTCCTTTCACAATGCTATGTTGCATACATATTCACGGACAGAAAGGGATTGTACCCATCGGGTCGGTGTATGCCCCAAACCCTTTGAGACAAAGCTGCTTTTGAGCTGAGAAGCAGACAAGACAGGACTAATTTCGTGATGAACCTATCATTGCAGTGGCAGGTGGCAGGTGGATGTGAGTCATTTTTTCATATTATCTAGATATTATGAGAAAGTGGGGCTACCTAGTGCTGTACCATTATTTCACCACCACCAGCAACATCACCACTACCACTACTACAACCGAAAGACGAAGTGAAGCTGCTCTGCCTATCCAAGGACTGAGCCACATAGCATGGCTGAATTTCAGTCCCTTGTCAGCTTTAGAGCCATCAGAAAGAATGGATGAATCGATATCGGTCTGATGTGGTGAACCTGAGGCCCTCCCTAAAAGATCCTAAAAATAACAGCCAGTGGGCCCTAAAAAATAGGCCGAAACGTTCATCTTGGGCGAACTGTTGGTTTCAGGGAGGGTAAGTGTTGGAAGATTGTTTCATCACAATCCGCTTTGCGGTGTTATCTTATGCAGGTGTTGCAAGATGTTTGAGGATGGTATATATATAGTATTGATATGTATATTGAATTTTGTAAGAGTGACCCAGTTTTAGTACATGATACATCATGCACGCACACAAAGACAACCAACATGGAAGAAGGGGAAGAATCATCTTAGATATTAAAAAAAACATGCGCTTTGGAACACCCATTCCTTCAAAAGTCCCAATGTCATCACTGGTACATGCAGGAAATAGAGGCAGTCGCATCACAGTGGCAACAGAAAGTCTACAGGGAAGGTAGCACAGTTGCTGACTAGGCATTGCTATCTTACTTTGCAGATGGCCGTAGATGCTAAAAGGATTTGAAAGGTTATACTATCACTTCGGGGTTGCAGCATGCTCAGAAAAACAGATGGGAATTGGTGATGCTGATTTTGTTTCACCACTTTGTGACTCTATCAAAATTCGTCGAGAGCCAGCAAAGTGTTTGACAAAAGTTGTCCTACTTTCCATCCTTGACTCCAGCACAAAAGCTGCCTACTGCACATGATTGAAAAAATAATATTCTCGGTAGAAAGCTCAAGACAAACAAGATAGTTTGATGGCTTTGATAGATACATAGTCTTGAAGTTATATAACCCACCACAGATTCCTAGATCACAGAAATCCAAAAACCAAAGCAAACAACACTCATACTAGGTAAATCACAAGAATTCTTCCGTGCTTGTTCCTTGGGAAGCACTCAGTTGGAACAACCCTTGGGACATATTATACTAAGCCGCAAAACGTGTAGAAACCCGTGGTGATGTGGTGGTGGTTTTCCCAGGGCTGTGTTGCAGCGGGTGGAAGATGGGCAAGATGCACAGATGGCCAACGAAGCCTTAACGGAGGCCACCGAGGCGGAAATCATGTTAAAGGCCTGGCTGCCTGGCAGGAGGGGGTCGGTTTTCTACCCCCCAAAACCAGTAACAGTTGCCATGGGATTCCCTACGGATTCCATGTGATATTTCTGGTGGTGACTGACGGTTGCAACTTTTTAGGGAACTGCTGTTTTAGCAAACAAGTCCCTGTTGTTTAAGGAGTATACCTAGCCTACTAACCCGTTGACTGATTCCAAGGATGATTCCAAGCGTAACATGAATTGGGGGCATCTCCCAAACATAAGTATGTTGGGTGTTCTCTAGTTCCTGGATCTTCACTCATTCCACTGACAATGGTACACTCCAAAAGTAGTACTGATGCTTGGTGCCAAGGCTTGAATAAATATGCGTAAATGTTATCTTTGGAAGAGATTTGACTTGGGATGACTTTTAAACTCACAAATTGCTACACCTTGTTTGGTGGAGATCCAGCTTTTCTTGGCCCTTTGAATCCCTTCTGGTGGAATGCCAGGGTGAAGTTCATTCCCCTCGCAAAAATGAAACGAAAGAAAGCTCCGAGAAGATGGAATGGTGTCATGGCTGGAGAAACAAAAAACGACAAGGATCCAAACAACTTCAGCTTCATGTGTTTGTTTGTCAGTGGAAAACATCCCATGCACCCCCAAAAAAAAAGCAGCCGTTGCATTTAGGGCAAGGGATTTTTTTCCCGTGTTCAAACGAAGACTGTTTTTGTAAACTTGCAAATCTGTACTTGCAACTATTGGGAGAACAAATGCTGGCATTTGTGATTGTATATACCTTTTGCAATTCCATAAATTTGTGCGAGTAGATGCTAAGAGGCCATTCCAAAGTCTACTCCCAGTATGACATCATAACCTTTTCCCAATAGAGCCAGTACAAATTATGTAAGATGTAGTAAGATCACGACGGAGGGGCTACCAAAGGGAAGGAGATTTTTGCAAGCTTTGGCTTCAGTGTCACGAGTATGTATGATTTACCCAGAATGAAACTCAATGAAGCAAAGGTTGTTGACTGAACCATCAACGTTCGATTCATAGCAGGTGTCAGCAAGTGTGCCACCAACTGGACTCATTCAAAATTGATTGAAGAGGTCAAACTACATAAGCATCGTCAGCAAGCATAGTTGCCTAGGACGACTACTTACCCGGTTCACCGTGCTTAACTGTTTCACCCAGTTTTGTGGCAGCAACAAAAATTGAGGAAGCACAATGAATGACATGACATGACTTCAGAAACCTCTTGTTTCATCTATGACTTTTGCATATTCTTCTCCCGCGGATCTTCCCAGCAACCTGATTGGGCTCTTGCATTCACACATGAATCCATCCAAGACACCTGAGAACAGCATCCGAACCGAACCTGAAGAGTTTGCTGAGATATTTTTTCTTGAGCAACTGTTGGGTTAGTTTTGCTTAGCTGCTTAGCTTATGCAGAAACCTTAAGAAACCTTAGCATGCTGCTCTCTGTGCATCCCCGAAAAACTAATATGGGACCAAAAAATTAGGAGAGAGTAGTCGGTGGTTGTTCTTTTCCAAGGGACCTGTTTCAGGTTCCATATTAGTTGTTTGGGATGTAGATGTGTGTTTTTGATGATCTTTTTCCTATTATGTCATATCAGTCATGTCCTCTGCTCAATGAGCAGGGAGGTCAAAGCAAGCAAAGCAATGACAGAATCAATCAATCCACCCATCCACTCTCCATGGATGCCTACTGGAAGGGACCATGGCGACCATGACAGTTCTAAATCAGGGTGCCTTGAAAGGTTCTACAAATTTTCATCAATGTTTAATTTACGTAGATCTACTTCTATAATTAGTGGTTTTGTCCCAATCTATTCTGTTTGTCATGCCTCGTTTATGGTTCTCAGGTTGAGTCTTCCACGTTTGGTGCGTTGGGGTGTCCATCGTGTTCGACTTCTTCAAGTGGAGGAGGCTTTAGCGCACCGCCGCGCGATGGCGGGACGAAAGATGGGCACCAAACGGAAGCGCGGGCCCAATGTGCCTCGGTATTTTGAGTTGGGAGGAGGTCAGTGAAAATATGAAAAATCCTATCAAAAACTATACCCCATAGGATGCATGTATGGTATATTTACCCACATTTACCATAAAAGTTAATCAAATGTGGGAAAATATACCAATATATATGGATAGTATGGGTACAGAAACTGTTATAAGTTATGAGCTTTTTAGCACCTGGCTTCACTTTTAGGGTTTGGTAGCATATGTTCTGCTGCTACTTGGGAACGATGCGATGAACGGAGCAGAAATGTTTATTGAAACACCTCCAAGCAGAATGGTAAGCGGTTTGGAGCTATCCCTGGCTTTCCGCTGACATTTTTGAAAAGTATACCTCTTATTTCTAAGGCTTAAGTGGATTGAATGTACTGCTAATATTTGCAAATTGGGTGATTATAGATATGAGCTTTTGTTTCAAGAGTCTGAATCTCCCTTTGAGATTCCACAATGCCTAATGCCCCAGGACAGGAAGATGAGCCACAGGTGGATAACACAATGTTACACTTCAAAAATGCGTATTGCAAAAGGGTCGAAGGAAAAAACAGTAGAGTGATGGAACTTGAGTCTGTACCAAACATTAAGTTTTGGAAAAGGACATTTCGATCAAACAGCTGGGAAATTTGAGTATTGATCCATGTTTAATTTCAGGTCTCTAGAGGTTTGTTTGGAGATGATGTTCTTCACCGATGCACAAGAAGAGGATTTGCTGTTGGGGCGACATGATTGCCATACTCACAAATGGCTGGAGAGTAAGTAGTCGTGGCAGACCCATGAATCCTCATATCTTTTGCCAGCCATGCTGCATGAATTCATTAATGGAGTGTGAATCTGAAAGCAACTGATGCAAGCAAACCAAAAAAAACAACGCCAGCATGTTCACTGTTCCCACCAGGTGGCATGAGTTGGAACAATCAGAAAAAAGCAGATTGGGCTGGTGCGCCGCGGCGCCTTCATCGGGTGCTTGTGTCTTTTGGGGGTCCAGGAGTTGATTTTCGCATCTTATCTCCTTGGGATTGGAGGATTCAGCTTAACATATTTGTTGGACACTTGCACTGCCTAAATCTAGTCACCTATAGTCCAATACACGTAGGTTTAATGTAGCAGCTGTCTTTTGGCCAGCAAGGTCTTAACTTGTGACAACATCAAGCAATATATTCGAGGATACCCTATACTTTGGGACACCTGATGTTCATGATTAACTATATAGTAGGGTGGTGGTTTTTAATATTTTTCTTTTTTCACCCCTATATGGGGAAATGATCTAATTTGACAAACATATTTTCCAGATGGCTTGGTTCAACCACCAACTAGGTACTGTAACCATTGGGATGATGTTTCCCTGACTCCCGGAGCTTTGATCATTGATTCCAACTGATCCAATGGTGGCTATTGGAGGCTGTGGTGATCCTGACTAGCGCGATTATTTGCTGAAAACAAAGCTCTGACACCATGGTGAGTGACGTTTTTGGAACATGTTCTTGTCATGTTGTGGAAAACAATGTCATTGTTCCTTTACGAGGTGCATGCAAAGGTAAACAGTTAAAAAAACAACACTATGTTGCTGCTTGGTTTCAGAGGCACTGGCTTGTTTTATGGTAATATCATTCATTTCACTTTCTTTAGTCAAGCATCATTGGGAGTCACTTCAACCTTCGCAAGCTCTAGCGAGGTAAATGGGGAACAGGTTGATGAAAACTATTCGTATGAGATGATCAAAGTGGGATGCTTCAACTAACTTGTGATGTTGGAGAGGCAAGAGTTACATATTATATATGAAGGGAGGGTTGTCTCCCTACAATCAGAGTTTGCTCCAGATCGTTTCTTTTGTGGCCTATCAGAAAATATAGCAGTGATAGTTTGCACTTGCGTGTGGCATCCAATTCTTTGACCATTTTAGGGAGGGATGGGGGATGGGGATCTACTGCATGCAAACGTTTTGTAGGATTTTATTGCCTGAAGCTCAGAAACAAGATAGACATGTGATATGGGCACTGCACTTCGGATTCATGTGATTCTTTGGGATGTCATGATGGTGCACAACATTTTAGGAGTTTCGTTCTATCGGTTTGGCTATAGTAATTACAGCCAAGTCCTATGGTGGATTTTTCCGCATGACTATGACCATCCATGTGCATTACACAGTTTGTAGGAAAAGAATTGAATGGCTATAGTAGACCATAGTAGACCCGAACATAATATTTTCCCATGATGTGCAACGTCAAACAATCAAATCTCAACTTTTTGTTGGGGGCTCAAATCATTTTGGGGGTTTCATGTTGATCTTGTCTTCTGGGGCCTAGGATACCTAGGACAGTTCTGGTTGCCAGGAGCTAAGGTGCAAAGCTAGAGAAGTCGCCAATTTTGCCTCAGTTTTCGTGGCTGAAGATACCAACCATCCAGGGCTCACCTGGTTGAGGTTCGGTATGTGGACCCCCCCAAAAAAATGCCTAGAAATCATGAAAACCTCAGGAGGTATGACTGGATGTCTAGTAGTAGATCTAGTAGTTCATGAGTTTTTTGCATAATGCTTACTGATTGGACCCATTGATGCTGATGTTTTTTGTTTACATGATTTTACCCTACATGTCATCCAGCCCCAAAAAAAAGGCTCTCCTGAGACTCATAACAGACCAAGCGAAATTATCCAACAAATCACCTTCAAAGGAGATTTTAAAGACTGCCTTAGTTGTTTTCAAGAAACAACTCCATGATTTTTTAGCCACCGCAGCTGCAGTTGGCTCGGTAATAGCAGCCAAAATAGCGAATAGTTGGACCGAAGTTTGTCCGAATCTTTGATGGACTGTTTTGTCGCAACCGGGGGGAAAGGGGTTGTTGCAATATTCCAACAATATAAGCTTGAGGGTAAATTGCTATATATACATACCTTTGCGAAGTCTAACAACTCCCCGAAAAATGATGGGAAAAAGAATCGAAGAAACCTTTTCTGTTGCGTCCGGGTTTTGTCTTATTTTCGGGACGTCTGAATAAGCGTAGTAGGAGATAGTAAAAACGAGTTTCGCTCCAGTTGTCTCATGGAAATGAAAATCATTTGCAATCAGAAATCAAATTTTCCAAGTATATGTAGCTATTTCTGCCAGGTTTTGGGACAAATTGTTGATGGTGCAACTATTTGGTTGGCTATGATTGAAAAAGATCATTTCAACTCTCAAATATCCGGAGCAACTTGCCCTTTATGAGCGATTTCGGGCTGGGGAATCAGAAGATCTTCTAAGATCTTTTCAGTGGTGTTTACCACCCTGACATTTTTAGATACTGTAGTTAATGACTACTTCAACATGATGCATGAAGACTTTGTGAATATTGCTCTGGCTGGTGCGAATAGTGATGAGCAACTGAGCAAAAGCTGGCCATTTTCCTTACTAAATGGCGAGCAAATGAGCAACTGGTAGGGGGTTGATATTCCGGGTTATCCATTACTTTCAAGGCTGGAGGTTTTCAAAACCCTTAAACAAATCCCCGCAGCTGCAGGACGTTTGTTGCAGCGGAGACCGGGAGAAAACCTTTCAGCCTGAGAAGATATCTCAGCATCCTGGCGGTGTTTTTTGTGGAAAAACTTGGGTCAACTAAAATGCCTAGAGATTGGAAAGCCCATCAACTAAAATGCCTAGCTTTTATCAAACAGATGTTCTACTAAGAAAAGCAAAGGTGGCGATGCAAAACTGGCCTGTAGCCTTGGTCAATCAAAAAGATCCATTGATTCCAGAGATATTGGTGTCTATACCGGTGCTATAACGGTGACAATTTTTTTCCACAACCTGACAAAGCAGGGCCCGTAGGGTGAAAACAGTTTGACACTCAGAAGCCGCGTATGTGATTTCATATTTGGATTAGGTTGTCAGGTCATTAACTAACACGTCCCTTCCCAAAGCACCCCTTTGAAAATGCTTTTTCCAAAGTCCAACGTTGTTGGATGTGTTAGTTCCTTGGAGGATAACCTAAAGTAGTTGCTTAACAAAATGTAAAGAAAACACAAGGGAACAGAAGTGTCAGAGTTTATTGGCCTTGGAACTTGTCCATTATTGACTTCAATAGCCTGGCAGGGGTGTTTGCTGTTAGTTTCAGGGTAGGGTATGTCTTAAGCAATCTAAGGGATTTCCATGGACTTCCCCTACAATCCTACTCTGAGGGATGGGATGTTTCGACCATCAATCGTACTGTAGGGAGGGGTCTGGATTGTTAGTTCACCTTCATTTCCCTCCGAGGATGCCGCAGACGCGCTTGGATGGCATTTTGGATGAAGTGCTCTCTTTGCACAGTACGTGCGGTGTCACAGTTTCACAGTGTTGGAAAGAGATTTGTTTGTTTGGAGAAATTGCTATGTTTCAAGAGTATATATATGTTTCAAATTAAGATGACTCCCCGAAATTGCATAGTTTGTTGATAGATTTTAGTATTTAACTATATATATATATATTATATACATGTAAATATGATGTACGGATACAAGGCAGCTGACATACCGAACTAGAATAATAGGATCGAAATGTTATGGAATATTTACCGAGTAATTTACCATCTAAAATCAACCAACTATAGGTAAATGTAAGTCTTTCAAAGTAGCCAAATTTTACAGGTAAAAAATATCAACAAAAAACATGGTGATCCTAGAGTACCTGGGTTCCCAAATGACCCATGTTTTACTTGAAAAAAAAGGGCCTTGTTTTTGGAGGGGTTTCAGGTTTTGGCCCCCGTTTTATCAGAGGGACAGTCCTCCAGGTAGTTCCAGGTTGGAAATTCCTCGGGTTTTTCCAACCAAAATTCTCCTAAGGTTGGAGCCACCGGATGATGTCATTGCTGGGATCCGAGCTCATAATCTCAGTCTCGAGGTCGGGAAAACGGAAAACATGCCCAGTTTTCCGGAGGAGGGAGAAATGGTGGGTGGGTTGAAACAACCATGGGGAAACTCACCATTTTGGAAAAGCACATTTTTTATAGGGATACTGGCTATAGGTGGTGGCAACTCAAAGATTCTTTTTATGTTCATCCCGAAATTTGGGGCAATGATCCCATTTGATGAGCATATCTTTCAGATTGGGCGAAACTAGATGGGGATACTGGTTTATAGGGATCCTTATAGTGGCTGAAAAGTTATAATCCTCATGAAACTTGTATACACAGCAAAACAACTAGGGTTTTGGTCACTGCGCATGGTGTCACTATACTCTTTTTCCAACAATCCTGGAAGTGCAAAGTGGCCAGATTCGGAGACAAGCCAATCATCTTCCATGGACCCATTTTCCACTGAACCATGATTATGGGGAGGAAGAGCCGGGGAAGAGGGTTTTATGTGGATTGGTGAATTATTATACCGAGATGTATCTCAAGAAACTTGAGCCACAGCGATCCACAACTTTGTCTAATCTCTGTCCAATGCTGGAGATTTTTCCTGAAAGTTCGTATAAGTTTGGTAGGATTTGGTGGGTATGCCGCCATGTCTCAATGGCTCCACGGGATAAAGTAGTCACACCTTCACACAACCGGTGACACACAAACCCCCACGTTGAGAAACTGCAAGTGAAGATGCAAGCTGAGTTTATATATATATATACATATTATTTCGACAGCATCACTAGTGGCCAATTCCCCCATAAAGGTCCTGTTAGATTGGAGCAATCTTCCCAGAAACAATCTTTGTTCGGAATACCAGAGGTCAATGAAAAACATATGACTTGTTTATATTTGTTTATACCGTACCGATTTATACCCATGAAATAGGAATGTTAAGTAAATTCGACCAAGGCAAAATGTTTCACGATCTTGCAAAGAATAAGGGATGGACCCGCATGTCATTGGTACTTTTCGAACAGGAGGGCCAAAGATTTGGGGTAATCTGCATTGCAAAAGGATTCGGAACATGTTGCCACAAAAATATGGAGGGTTATTTTTGCTTAGGGTATTTGTCCTCTCAAAATGGTGCTTCTATATTTCAAGCCTGATATATCTGGATTGTCCATGTATACAGTAGTATGGCTGATCTGGAGATCTTTCTGTCAATATTATCTCGTTGATTATCGTAAATGTTTCAAAATGAGCTCTGTACGACTGGTCAACCTTGTGTTTGTGATGTTTTTTGTCCCCACCCGCATCCTACATATGGAGACCTTTCAAAGGGAAAAGGGGAAATCATCATAAATCACATACAACAACAGGCACATTCAGGAGATACAGTGGTATACATCACGCTGAATGAGTAGAATTCTCAACCTTCCACCACCGAGTACGACATTCACGATGATTCATCTACTGTTGGGACTTTTCGAGATATAAAAGCCCTCAACATGATTCAACATAATTCATAATTTCAAATGATGGTATTAAAATATGTTTTAATATTAATATTAATATTAATATTAATATTAGGTTTTTAAAAAGCCCAATATATGATATGTTATCATGTTTCAAAATGATGGTATTATTTCAAATATTAAATGCCCACCACAGTTCTATATATAGATATTATAAATCTATATCAACCTCAGCCAAAAGTGCGTGAAACCTCCGCCGCCAAACGGCTTCCTCACGCTAGGCTCATTTGAACGACTTAGATAGCTTCGTTCACCAATCCAGGTCGTTGGAAGAAGGGGGCGCGGGTTTTTCAGGGGACCCTGCGTTTGTATTTTGTAAAGGTTATGAACTTACAGTAGGTGGTTTCAAAAAAATAAGTTCATCCCTAGTTAGGAAATGTTCCAATTTGACTCAAAAAATTTGAAACGGGTTGAAACCACCAACCAGGGAAATTATGAACCAATAGACACTTGGAAAACATCATGTTTTTTGTGCTGGCATGGTTTTTCAATTGAGAGCTAGAGAATTGTTGTTGGTTTCATTTATCTCAGCTGGTCTAGGATTTCTGAGAAATGAACAGTATGCCTTGGAATGTACCCTCCACCCAGCAACAATGGCAAATGAATGTTTATAGGGATTCCCTCCTAATAATGTAATACTCCTGGTGGTGACTCCTACTGAGTCGGGGGTAGATCCAAAGTATGACATTTTTTGGTTGGTGTTTTTTCTTATTGTGTGTTTTTCACATTATTCTGGTGTGTTTCAATAGTTTCATATTGAGTTTTCCAGAGTGTATGTTTTCAACCACTGAGATCCCACTAAATATCACCATCCTTTGGTCGAGCTGACCTGCTTGGAACATCGGATCACCCATATGATTTACCCAACATGTGAGGTAGTATGCTGTGTATTGACAGTTCAGATGGCCGTTAGGATCGTTAACCCCCTTCTTGGGGTCTAGGAGGGAAACCGTAGGTTTTCCATTGAAAGGCAGCCGTTTTTCCTTTTTGTTCTCAATTGTTTATCTCTGGGAATCGGATCCTTGAAAGATTGCCCAAATCTCTCTGCCTCCCCTAGGCCTTTTTTGTTGAGCAGTGATAAAACTGGCCGATTGGGGTTATATAGATATGTATTTTTGAGTAGATATACAATCAAATACCTACATACACACATACATATTATCAAAAAAAACAGTGTAAAAATCTCTAGGTGGTGGTTTCTAAGATATTTTGTGTTTTCACCCCTATTTAGGGAAGATTCCCATTTTGACGAGCATATTTTTCAAAGGGGTTGGTTCAACCACCAACCAGATATATATATATATATATGTATCTCAGGTGATGAAAAGGGCTCACCAACACATTGATTTCGAAATCTTCCATTGGATAAAACAACCAGGCAAGCGCTGCAAAACTTGGCGGAACGTCTTCGCAATGAGCATCATGGCGTTTCAACGGCTTGAGGATGTGATGCCGGTGAACCCCCAACATAAGCCAAGCTTCCATAGGAACGGTAAGAGCCAGCCATCCTTATGGTTAAATGCTACCTTTGCAGTGATATGGATGAGTGACTAATAGATAACTCCCACCCCTCAAATATTAATAGGAGTGAGCTCACTTCATTTACAGTACTACCCATGTATTAAACGCTTGTCCACATTACTAGCTCGTCTTTGGTTGGGACTTGGGAAAATTGATAAGAGGCTGAGCTGCCAAAACCCGATGAATTGGATGTACTCTCTACCCAGACACCAACCTTGTGCTGTTGTTGGTTGGTTGGTTGGTTGGTTGGTTGNGAGCAGCACCAATGGATATAGGAGCAATCAGCAAAGGAAAGTACAAAGGAAAAGGAAAAGGAAAACACAAGGGCAAGAAAGGCAAAAAGGGCAACAAAGGAAAAGGTTACGGAAGCTACGGTCAACATCAACAGGGAAACTACACCTCACAGTCAACAAAAGGAAAAGGAAAAGTTGGACAAGGAATGCCCTTCAAAGGACAACACGACAAAGGAAAAGGAAAGGCCTACAGCAAGTCAACAGGACAAGGAAAAGGACAAATCATTTGCTACAAGTGTGGACAACCAGGCCACACAATGAAGAAGTGTAGGGTCCCAGTGTACAACATCAATGAAAGTACACAGAACAATGATCAGAACATCGATGCGACACAACAGTGGTACGAAACATCCAACAATTACGACACACACTGGTGGAACAATGATCAATCACCATCACATCAGACACAACAAGTGGTAACTGCAGAGCAAGCATCATGCCATTCCTCCCATGGATGCAGCCTCCCAATTCCAAATTTCAGTCTCTTAGTGACGCTATCCCAATCTTTTGGTGACCTATTTTGATTGGAAAGTGTTGAAAAAACCCTTCAAATACAAAAGGTTTTTATTCCCAACGGGCCAGTTGGCCAAAACTGGTCCCTTGTTGTTTCCATTTTGATAAATATTGATGTATATAGATATGATATACATGTAGATTTATAGACATATTTTTTATATACACATATAGTTCATATAATATATATATATATACAGTTCCTTCCGTCCCTGCAAGTGAAATTCTAAGTCAACCAAGGACGTCTTGTGGCAGCGTGGAGCCTGGCATTTTGCCAAAGGATTTTGTAAGTGCCTGGGATGCATCCTCAAACCCGACAGGAAAAGCAGAGCTGTCATATATACATAATTTGAAGCCTCGCAAAGTCAAAACAAAACAGATATGAACATGTTTGGTATGGTCCAGTGATAGTCCAAAAGACATCCAAAAACATATCACTTTTGTTTGGTCCAAGCGAGGCGTTTGGTGGACTCACCCGTCTTTGAAGGGGTGTTGTCAGTGATCATCTTCGAAACTCGCCAGGAAAGAAAGCACCGTTTTGAAATGTGAGTTTTATGAGGTGATTTGTTGTGTTTTTTTTTGAAAGATGTTGGCCTTGGCTGCAAACAGAAGATGCACCGACCAAAGCGAAAGAAGAACAACAATTTTGGGTTGCTGTTTCTTGAAGAAGGTCCGAAGATTCTGACTAAAATGGTTCAAACACAAATGTTATTTTTCATGGGAACCTAAGGGGACAACCCCAAAACCCAACCCTTCCCAAGAAATTAATAAGCCATTTTTACGGAACAATGGTGGCTAATAATCCCTTAATGGATTGATGTTTTTGCACTTCCGTACGCCCCGTAAGCTGACATGACAGTGGAAAAAAAGCCAACCATTTGATACGGTGTATGGTCCAATAGTGTGATTTTAACACTTGCCATGTTGGTAATACCAGTTTTTTGTGATCCTGTTGAATGATGTTTGGATGTTCATCACGTAGGAAAATTGTGCAACTTCTCGTCTTAGGTAACTCCTCCATGTTCATTCTCATACAAAAAAACAAGTCAACTTATCACTCTTGTATCCGCATCATTTGTCTCAGTCCCAACTAGATCATCTTTCAGGGCCTTTCGCTGTTAAACTTTAGGGATGTTAGGGGTTGTTCTCAGTTCCTCCACTCTTCCCGCTTTGATCCCTTCCTTGCAATCATAGGGCAAATGATGGGGCCCCTTAGCTGTTTAACCCCCCCAAGTACAACAAATAAATATACCCACTATATAAGGTGTATGTGGGGTTGATTATTTAAGGGGCCCTCATCCCAAGGATACTACCATTTTCCCTATGATACAAGGTTGATATAAGTTTGGTACCACCATTTTCCCTGTGATATATGAGGTGTATCCCTATGATACAAAGCTTGACACTGCTTCCAAAGCTACCATCCCTTTCAGGTGAATGCCATTACAATTGGCATCGAATCGGATCTCAGCATTTCTGGTGCAGAAGAGGATTTGGTTTGGGCCTCGCGACTCGCCACAGCAAGGGGTTACAACCCCAGATATAACTGGTCACAGCAGATTTTTTGAAGGTAAACTTTTTGGTGTTTTGGTGATATGTTTCGTTGCAACCCGGGAATCATCTTGGAAAAACATGTGAGTCTTGTTAGATTTGTCAAAGTCCTCCATTCAAGTTGTTTCAATGTTACTGACATGTTTACCATGTTTTGGGTATAGCACCGGTGTTTTTTCAACAATGTAAAGATAAACATTGTCATGAGGCAGATCCTTTACTATACATCAATTCAACTCATTGATGTTAGCCTTAATGGTGTATCCAATGGTTCCAGTATTAAGTTGGCAAATCAATCCCTTGCTGCAAGTCCCAAGGGTTCATAATATAGAAACTTATGAAAACGATCTTCAAAATCCTGCTCTACCTGGTGGTCCTCCTGGTGCTTTTTCCGGTGGTCTCATAAATAAAGAGAACACTGAGCTTGCTCTTTGGGATGAGATGGCTTCATGAAATTCCCCAAAAAAAAAACCGCCCGGATTACGCCAGAAATCAATCCTTAAATGACTCATGATGTCATGAGGCTACCATTGCAATGATAGCCTCCGGAAATGTTTAAGGCATCAAGAAACTGTCTTGGGGATGGTTCAACAATCTTACTGGGCCAATTGAATCGTGACCTATTTGCGACCTCCCAAAATGAAGCTGTTTGAGAGGGAAATGGGGGTTTCCCTTAGAATTTGGACTGGTATATTATATTTACCTAACATTTTATCCCATTAAAAAAAAAAACGACCAAAATCACCTACATTTATCAGATAAAAAATCAACCCCAAATCATGGAGGTCGGTAAAAAAAAACGTTCATCCCGGATCTGATTTTTTTTCTTCAAGGATTCTGGAGGTGGTCTTCCTGACGATCTACGTCATTGCAGCTTGGTCTGCTTTATCGGTCCTTGGGATTCTCCTGTTGATGGGTCCTGTGGTGGGACCCAGGGAATGTATGCCATACTTTGCCCATATTGTTTTGTTTGAGGCTTCCAGGGGTACGCAATCATTTTTTTTAAGAGATGATTCATCTTTAGTACCCACAAAGCCAATGCAGTGATCATATAAAAGAATCTGTTAGGTAAGTTGTAGTGTGCGATGTGGGTGTGTTTCTTCGTACTCTTCATGGTATGTACCAGCTTTGTGGGACTTCGACGCACCCAAGAAATACGTTGAGAGTATGATGCCGGGATGTGGTTTTTAAATGATGTTTGAAATTGTTTGCCACTCCCAAAAAATGGGCAAGTCTTCCCATTTGATGCGGAGTAAGTGTATTTTGCATTTTAGTTCATATAACTTAATATACTTATATAAATATATATTAAATATATAATATCTAATTTCCATTGGATTGATATACGGTTGCAACATGTAAAAGTTCAGATGCGGAAATCAAGGTTGTTTTGCAACTCATAGCCAACCTCATCCCCAAGCAAAGCCTTCTCATAGGTGACCAGCTCAAAATTCGACCCGATTAGTGAATCGAATTTGATGGAAGNACATCACCAACAGATGTATTTAGTATACTATGTTTGTGTATATATATATATATTTATTGTTTTGTTTGAAGAAAATAGACAGAGAGACATGTATATATATATATATATATTGATATTATATTATATTGTATTATATATTTAAAAACATGCAGGATACGTTTCCATCGGGAGAGATAGAGTGTGGGTGTGTTGTTAGCCATATAAGATTTTTTGTCCCTCAATTTGGGGTAAAACTGCAGAAGAGTTGGGGACCAAGGAGCTAGTTGTCCGATTAGTGGCTCACCAGTGGTGCTTTGGCGTGTCGGAAAGCAATTCCGATGTGCGGGGCGTGGTGTTGAATTTTCAAAATTGATTGATCATTTAGATGGATCCTCTGTCTTTTTGGGTGTCTGATTTGCCTAACTGTACTGATTTGATATCTGAATCCCGGCCGTTCATGACTACCCCTCTTCAAGGGTTCTGGGGTCAATGGTGGAGGCTTCAAAATTCCATCAAACATCATGGCACAGACAGTGGTTAGTGGCAGGGCTTATGAAGTAATAGATATACTGATAAAACCTTGTAAATAATGAGGTAAACAACCAACCTCAACTGCTTAGCCGGATATCTTCCAACAGTATGATTGATATGATACCCTCCCTGAAACTAACAGTTTCAACGCCCCTGAAAATGGATGGTCGGAGGACGATCCTTTCCTTTTCAAAAGGCCTACACTCTGGAAGATTAACATGGAACCTGAAAATGATGGTTTGGAAGATGATTTTCCTTTCCAAATGGGTGATTTGGAGGTTCCATGTTAATCTTCCGGGGTGTATTTTCAGTGGCTTTTGCTGTTAGTTGCAGGGAGGGTAGTTGCTTGGATCAGCAGTTCAAAGCTTGGTCATTTGCATCTCTTGGCACAAGTTTCTCAGCGAGTTGGACTGACTAAAAGTCCCATAAACTGATGTTTGACGTTGGCACCATTTAGGGTACATAGGGGATTAAACTACCCAGTTATATAGCGATTATAATAATATACCATTATGAGGATCCCTATTACACAACCAGTTTGATGGAAAATAAGTTTTTTTTTGAAAGAAAATTCGGAGCTCAACTGTTTTTGACACTGGGACTTCTTTGCAGGTGCATATTTCAATTTCTATACATACAATTTAATCCTGAACTACATTGGAAATTGAATTATGTACCCGCCCAAAGGAAAGTATGGTAGACCGATACAAGAATTGATCCGATTTTTCCATTTAAATATGACTCCATATTCTTAAACAAAAAGTCGGGATGACAACCAAAACTTATCATCCACAAAAAATCCGGACAATATAAAACAATTCCTGACCTCTCGCTTTCGAATATGTTTTATCAGGGGATAGTTGGATGTACCCCTATACAAGAAATCCATATAAGCCCTGTGGCTACACTATTAGGGGTACCACCCCCCAATTACCTCTTGATTTTAAGGAAATGCTTTGAGGATTATTGGTTTCTCTTCGATTTCGTCTTGGTCACCGTCTCTTTAGTGGGACAAATCATGACCAGCTTCACGACCTCCACTGGATTCATTCAGCAGGCGGGACCGGGGGACCGATTGGAAGTCGCCGTTTTTGGGGCATTTTTCAGAAACTTGCCCCCAAAACCTCCAAAAACATGGCAGGAAACTTGATGGTGTTTTTTTTTTTCAAAAAACGCGTCCATGTGACAAAAAGAAGCTGCAAAATTTTAGATTGGGAAGATGAGGGGGCTGGTCTTGTGAAAGCTTCCTTTTCATTTGTGCCATGTTGGGCCAGTTGGGAGTGTAGTTTCCATATATACCTCTATGTCACTCCCGATACCCTTCTCGAAGCTGAGCTGGGTTCCGCTTGCATTTTGGATGCTTATCCCCATCCCATGTACCATCGCAGAGGGAAATTTCAACTTGCAAACCCATGGCAAAATTACAGCTGTAAAGCTGTCAAGTTATCAACCGTCCATTAAAAAAACGGCCCAGAAAGATATTCAATCACTCGGTCCAAGTCTAGGTTATCTTCCAACTGTTGATTTTCAGGCTTTTCGGCCAGGGTAACCCACTAGGATGTCATTACATATCCTGGGAGTTTAGCAGCAAAAGCCCCTGAAAAGTTACAAAATCCCGAAAGACAAAAGATCGTTTTCCAATCATCATCTCCGTAGCGGGGGCGGTGTATTTGCTTTGCAGTGACTTAGACATCAATTTGTCAATTTTTATTTTTTTGTAAAGGGGAATATTCCCTGTCGCAGTTGGGGACTTATGATCACATATCACCAGATAAAAATATCAACTAATTGAGAAAAGTAATGTAAACGGATTATATCACAGTACATAATTATGTCAAGAATATCTTTAAATTTACCCTCCCTGAAACTAACAGTTCGCACCTGAAACACTGGGGGTGGAAGATGAGTTTCCTTTTGGGAAGACCGATTTTCAGGTGCGAACCGGTAGTTTCAGGGAGGGTACCCCAATGGTCAAAATATATGGCTAACCGTCCCCAAAAGGTAGGTTAATACATGGCAAAAATATAAACCAATACAAGGTGACTGTGCCGTCTATACCCCAAAAATAGGGGTTTTCCCCCAAAATGGATGGTTTATAATGGAAAACCCTATTTTTTTATGGATCATTTTGGGGGGGAAAACCCACTATTTTCGGAAACATCCATAATATGCCATCACTGTTCCAGTTTTAAAGCCACCTCATTTGAAGGGAAGCCTTTTTTCTTCAGGTCTTGGTCCTCCGTGCCCTGCGCTTGCTTCGGGTCATTCGAGCCTTACGAATGCCCCTTGAAACCTTTTTCAAGACGGGGGCGGGCTACCGTTGAGGCGACCATTATCCACCGGAAAAATCGGAAAAATGTGAGGTTTATTTATTGTGTACTTACCCTCCTGGGAACTAACAGTTCCCCCCCTTTGAGAGGCATTTTTTGAGTCGATGATTTTAACTGAACTTCCCCAGGTGGGAAATGGATTCGTTCCCTGGAGGGTATCTCAAGTTGGTGAACGCAATAAGGTTTTTTTTAATTGACCAACATGAATTAAGTTGATCTATGTTGATCTTATTTTATGTGTAGTGCATGTTGTTTGTTCACGGAGCGAATACTGAACTCAATTGAAGGATGATTCCAGCAATTCCTGAGGCGTGCAACTCTGAGTTTTTAAACTACAACGGAAACTCGCAGGGCACTCTCTCTGGGTATTTGGGTGGTGTGTTCAAATATTGTTTATTTTTCCACACCTATTTGTCCAACAATACCTACTTGGTTAGTATGTTTCAGATGTGTTGAAACCACCAACTAGTCTCTCGTTTGTTGAGCATCTTTAAGAACCAACTCATTTCTACTACTTGACTTCCAAGGTGCTTGAAAGAGGGTTCCCAGACATCCCCAGTCAAGGATCAAACAAATGCGCGCAGTGTGGCGCTTGGTGTCTGGTTTGCTGACGTCTTGCGACTTGGCTACACCAGCGATGATATGTTTCCAACGTGTTTTGTTGGACACCAAATTGGTCCTTTCATACATGATCATATGAATCATATGTACTATCTATATATAATTCAGGTTCGTAGAAACTGTTACTGTGATTTTGATTCATTGTTTTAGGATCAGAACTACAGGTGTCCTATAGTTCCAGTAGCGGTAAGATAATCAACATGTTTTGTGTTAGTGCACTGTGAGTGGGAAGGTATGTTGGCATCCAGTTTTCATCAGCTATATGGTGGTTCGGTGCTTGGTTGGTGGCTGACTTTTCTTTGCATAGCATACAACTAGTTGTTACTTCTCACCTATTGGGTGCTTTCATGGCGCATCACAATCGATTTTCTTCAGCAAACGATGACATGGTGGCAAATGCCTGGACCAATCCGGCACATGTTTTACACAAATAGATGATGTCCGGAAGGTGGCGAATTCTCAAGCAGCCATTTTTGGCTGCAGATCTTTCAGCAAGTGATGTATGATATTCAGATTTTCTAATTTAAGGAACCATCCACGCCACAAGTAGTTTCTGCAGTGACTGGTGAGCCAATTGCTGCTCTTGAAAACGAGGACTTTGCAGAGGCCTCAGTAAAGGCATTAAAGCAGCGCTTGGCACAGAAGATTGGCCTCCCACGCTTCCGACTACGGCTCTTCCAGGACAATTGCCCAATGGATGACGATCAAACCTTGGCCCCGCAAGTTGTCCAGCTTGTGATCCTAGAGTTTCTGCCTGCTGATGCAGAACAAGATCAGGGAATCATGGTGGCATGCCAAGAAAATGATGACAAATTGCTTGAGCAGTATTTGAACCAGGCACGAAACCCCAATTTTAAAGATGCAATTGGAATTACACCATTGCATGCTGCAGCCTCCAACGGAAGTCTCGAATGTGTACTTCTCCTGATTGAAGCAGGAGCGCAGAAAGACACAGGCCGGACAGGTGTTGGACAAACGCCGTTGCATGCAGCAGCTCAAAACGGGCACCTGGAAGTTGTGAGATTTTTAGTTGAGTCTGGTGCCAACAAAGACCAAGCCCGGAGCGATATTGGAGCAACACCTTTGTTCGCTGCTGCTGAGAATGTACACCTGGAAGTTGTGAGGTTTTTAGTTGAGTCTGGTGCCAACAAAGACCAAACCCGGACAGATATTGGAGCAACACCTTTGCTAATAGCTGCTGTGAATGGACACCTGGAAGTTGTGAGGCTTTTAGTTGAGTCTGGTGCCAACCAAAGACCAAGCCCGGAGCGATATTGGAGCAACACCTTTGTTCGCTGCTGCTCAGAGAGGACACCTGGAAGTTGTGAGGTTTTTAGTTGAGTCTGGTGCCAACAAAGACCAAACCCGGACAGATATTGGACAAACGCCATTGGATGCAGCAGCTCAGAACGGGCACGTGGAAGTTGTGCGCTTTCTAGTTGAGTCTGGTGCCAACAAAACTAAGACCGGACCAATACTGGACAAACGCCATTGGAGACAGCGGCTCAGAACGGACACGTGGAAGTTGTGCGCTTTCTAGTTGAGTCTGGTGCCAACAAAACTAAGACCGGACCGATACTGGACAAACGCCATTCGATGCAGCAGCTGGCTCTGTGGGATCTGGCGTTTTTGACCAAACGGTGGTTTCAAATATTTTGTTTATGTTGACCCTTCGTTGGGGAAATGATCCAATCTGACGAATATTTTTCAGATTGGGTTGACACCACCAAGCAGACGAATTCATGTCCACCCTTTTGAAAATCTGTATACCCTGGTTTTTGTTAAGCTGCAAAAAGCCTTGAGCTCCAACCATTCGCTGATTAGGTGGATAGACAGACAACATGGACCCAAACCTAGTGGGGTTTGGAAGACTAGTTTCCTTTTTAGCACATCAAAAAACTGGGCTTGGAAGATTGAGTTTCCTTTTAAAAGGGAAGGCCTCCTGCCGGGAGCGAGGTTAGTGTTTGGGAGTGTAGACTCTTTGGGAGTGTCAAACTGTTGATTTCCAGCATGGTCCTTTGTGCCTTTGTCTAAGGTGACACGATGTTGTCGACACTGGCACTGCTAGGATTGGCTCGGAGAGCCAAGGGGTGGTGGATTTGCAACGATTGTGCTGCTATTGATGTGGTTTGTGACAGTTAGATAACAAATATAGCAAATTCTCTATGAGGAAAACCTGGCAAAAATATGAACTATCAAACCCATGATTAATATACTAAATGTGAATCTATGATATCTTACGTTCGTGATCAGGGCATTGTGGGGATCCAATTGAAAGAGTTCGGGCCTAAGGGCACTTGTAGCATCACTTGTCATGATCCCCCCCAATCCAGGTGGTCAAGGTAGCCTTGGGAGGGCTATCAGTATCATCAAGGGACCCAACGGACAGGCCACGAGATAAGCAGCTCATACAGAGAGGAATTCACCCTTCACAAATGGTGGAACCTCACCTATATTTCATTGATAGATTTGTGGAAATGTCTAATGACGATACTCCATGCTGCCTGTTGAGTGTGCTCCCACACACACAAAAAAAATTGTGATTCCACGATCATTCAGCATCCAAAAGGTTCGTTTTTGTGCTGGCAAATCGGCTTGCACTCCTTAGGTGCTATATATTTTTGCTGTTCTTGGCATCTCGTGCTGGGTTTAAAGAAAACAGCTTGTAGAGACAGGTGGTCATGGGGGCATGCCATGAATCATCGTTTTAGTTGATGAAATGACAGTATACTTTAGGTTGGAACGATTGGAATTCCCGAACCTAAAAATGTAACCATCCTGGTGGTGATGATTGCATCCTGGGTGGGGGGGGGTAGTTCGAAACAATAAATATTATTTTGTGCCGCGAAAAGAATGGCATCAAAGAGTTTGGAATGGATCCAAAGATTTGTTGCAGAAGATTTGTGGAAAACACCCTGTAGAAAGCACTTGGAAGATAAAGGATGTGATTCCATGAGATTTCCATGTCCTGGTTTTATGGAGATCCTTTCATTCTCTCCTAAATATTCATACATTACGTGGTTGAGATTAGCTAGCCAATATCCAACGTGCACCGTAGTTCTCCAAAGTCACGTCCCATCAGGAAAAAAACGATCAGGGAGAGACAGACAAGGGAGGCATGAAACGATCCTTGCGATTCCGTTTCTAAGGAATCGAGATGATTACCAAGGATGAATCATTGGAGAACAGCAGTGTCACCCAGACAATAGTGCTTGAGAACTTCAGCACTTTGGCGAAAAAATGCCAGTTTCATGATGGCTCTGGTGAATTTCGAGAATGACTTCGGCACCCCTGAATCTTAATACAGTAACTTACCACAGGATCCATATAAGATGTGTGAAAACACCACACCACAACTCCTGTTTTTTCAACATGGTATGTGTTTATATATAGATGCTGTTTCCCTTGATCTCCGAAAGGGTCCTGGGAATTGGAGGGTCCAAAAAAAAAAATACGTCAATCGGTACTGAGGTGGCCTTTGGGTTCCCTTGGCAGCAGAGGGGTTGATGAGTTGGCGTCCAAAATGGTGGATCTTTTAAGTCAGCGTATAGATTAACAGTAATGAAGGGTATAGAGAGGTTGACACATGCCAAGAGTTCACACCGGAAAGAAAAGGGGAGTCAACCATAGTCAGCCCGTAATACATTGATGAAGAACTCCAATGATAAGACGATAAATCATTAAACCAAGTCCATTTTGTTTCCACAACCAACTGACCCCCTGGAAATCAAACACCGAAACCCGAAAATCACAAGTAGTGGGAAAGGATATTGATATCATTTTCCAAGGCACCTGTTTCGTGGTTAATGTTAGTTTTCCGCAGGTGTATCATATGCCTGACGCCTTTGTGAAACACTTTGGCCGTGGCATGATTTTTTGTTATGACTCTGAGACTGATGTTCCACATCAAAATACAGGCCTGAGGTCCACCTACAAATTGCTTCCAGATTCATAAGAAATCCTGTCGGTTTTTTTAAAGTGATTTTGAATTTGCAACTAGCATTTTGCCCATCAAAATTCCAAATTTCCCCTCCTAACTCAACGGCATTGAGTATTCAAACCGGGAATGGATGGCCGCCTGTTTTGGTGGGGTGAAATGCTTCACAGCCAGGACCTAATTCCAATCAAAATATGTCAAAGAAACAAGTGCCATGGTATGTCTCAAACAAACAAGAGTATGCTTGCCATAAGAAAATTCCAACAGACCACTGGAACATACCCCAGACCCTCAGCCACCTGTTTGAATATGGAAATCCTTCCAGATTCCATATTTGTATTTTGGGCTACCGAAATGGGTATGTTCCAAGGGGTTTGCTGGAAGCCCATGGCTCAGCCCAGATGGAGAGCCATGGGCTCAGAGGCTCAGCCCTAGTGAGCACTCAGGTCATCATGATGACGCTCTCTCAATTTGTGCCTTGCAGTTTTCAGGTGGTTAGAAGTTCCAGCAAACCTCCCACCTGATCAATCAAACCTTTTATATATAGGGGGAATGCCCCAGCATACAAGAAATATATAGTCGAATCCAAAATCTTGTTGCCAACACATTTGAATGTGGAATTTATATAGTGAATGTTTTTTTTTGCCCTGTTTCAATAGCAAGATACAACTACAACCATTAAGGGTCAAATGGTTGGGAAAAACTCCTCTATTGCTCAAGTTATTCCACTAGCTTCGTTTGCAAGTACCGGAGAGTTGGCACAAGGAGGGAGCTATACTGCAAGAGAAGTGATGTGATGATCATTTTCCACATATATCATATGCTCACAGTAGTTAGTGAGCGGTTTTGAAGAAAACATGTTTATGTTCATCCCTATTTCCAGCCATATTTTTCGAAACCACCAAATATTGTAGACAAAACATCAAGATGTATATCGGCAGGCCCAATTCAAGCCAAAGTCCTTCACTTTCAACATCTCAAAAATCTTGCAATATGAAGATATATGAAGGTGACGCATTCGTAGGATGAAGGATGATGGTGCATTGTGCATCATGCAAGGATACATAGATTGTACAAGGTTTTAACCCACTTGTAAGCAGTATTTTCTGGTTGTAGCCTTTTACCATTGAAGATCCATTGATCAGAGTTCCATGGACATCTCAGCATGGGAGCTTCTTAATAAGGTCACGATGGACTCTATTGCATCTATCTATGCATCTTGGCGTGACATAAGGGATGAGCAACACGTGGATTCTGAACAAACACATTTTTCGAAGAAGAGGTCTGAGATGGCTCTAGACTAAATGTTTTTGATGCCGTTGCATTGTACAAGTTTATCTCGGATACCTTTGTTTCTTGGTACACTGCTGAGAACTCTTTACATAGCCAGACTATCGTCCAGTAATTATCCCCTTCAAGCATGTGGTACCACCACCAAACACGGAAGGTAGACATATTTATACATATTTACATACATCATACATAGATATCTTTACAATTCTTTTTTATTTCTACACAACTGCCCCATTTTGTCTAGATAGCACAACATGTGAGTCGGGAACACTTTAAACTTTTGTGGTACAGTACTACAGTACCCAACTCAAAACCTGCGAGAGTCGACACTAAGGTCCCTTTGATCAAGACGAAGCCTTTGTTGAGTCTTTACTTCACTGCTTTGGTCATCATTGTCCCTTGGCCCCGGAGAAGATCCCAATCCAACTGCAACAGTGGTAGGTGGTTGGTAGGTACCTATTGCAAAGTTACCGTTTCAGTTGAAGTAGAAGAGGTGGATCCTATATGCAAAATGTGTCGGAGCTGCCTTTTGTTCACAAGTAGCATGGTGCAATTGCTAGCAATGAGGATCACAGCATATATGACAGAATGCATGCTACCAAATGATTACACATTTATAGATATCAATCATATGAGTGAAACTCAAACAACATGCTTTTCGAATAGATTCAAAGGAAATTCCATATCTCATGTGTTCGGTAAGGTCGACATGAACGTTATAACCTTGACTTCGGCCCTTTGAACTTCGAGGTGGAAATGGCACCAGGAACCCCACGTGGGTCACGCTGGAACCCCCCCAGTGCCGAGGTCTCTATTTCGTTGATGAATCTTGTCACCGCTGTTCTGGTCGAGGGTGCCCTTGAACATGCCCGGCAGGAGAAAGAGACGCTCGGAAGAACAACAAGAACAACAACAACAACAACAACAACAACAACAGCAACAGCAACAGCAACAACAACAACAACAGCAACAACAAGAAAACGACACAATGGCGGCAGGCAAGTACTTGTTGTGAGACATGTTTTTGCAATGCCGGTTTGTTTCGTGTTTGAATCATTCATGTCCTTTCATCCATTCCTAGCTACTCAGCACTGTCTTAGCACCTCTGCGTGACGATTCATTAACTGATCCTTCCTACCTCCTGCAATTGTGTGTTCAATAGATCCGGTAAGATCAAAGGTTTTTTGGATTTTTTTGGGCATGCCTTTTAAGAAGGGAATGCCTTTCAGACCCTTGTTCAATAGCATTTGTTTGATGCCTTTCCTCAGAAGTGAATCAAACATATCAAGCAGTTTGACGAGTCCTCAATGGCCCATCGGCCCGATGCGAAAAATGCCCGCCAAGGGAAGAGGTCAAGTTGAGTAACAGCAAATTCAAGGATATGATTCCGGAACTTCACGAGTTTCTTGGAAGAATGAATCTATGGCATATAGATAGTTTCCTACATTTATCCATATCTATCCCATAAAAATCAAACAGATGTAGGTAAATATACGTACCATACATTGGGTGGTATGGGATCGTTGAACTTTGAAAATGTTGAATCATCCGATGTTGCAATGACACACTTATATATATATATATAAATATATATATATGCTTTTTGTCGTGGTAACGATGAACAGTGGGTGTTTTGGCTTACATTTGCAGGACTGAATCAAGTCCTTTGTGTGCCGTGTTTGTTTCAGCTAGGGGTGTCTTGATTCTTCGCGATATATTTCCAGGTCCATTGTAGCAATTCATGTAGCCATGAGTGCAATTGGTGTTCAAGCAGCTTACATTCTTATAATCTATCCAGGCATTTGTTGTTGCACGTAGAGATGTCCTGCAGATGTTCCATGTTTTGTTTGGGATTGAAGTTCGATGAAGTTGTTTATCAAGGTATTTATTTGCAGAAGCCAAAGGGCCAGGGATGATGTATGGTGATGAGTATTTGCCCAATTTTTCTCCTCAATATCGGGAGTCTTCTTTGGGGGGATATTCAGAATTGTCCATTCAGCAGGGACTGCGGCTATCGAGTGGTCTTGCGGTTCACATTGCTCCATCATCTTCACCCGGGATGTTCGAAAAATCTGATCCAGACATCCATGAATTTTGTTGGGTTCGGTGGAGGTGTAGGTGAGGGAATTTAAATGACTTCCCTTTTCACCTAACATAGGCAGAAGTGTTTCATTAGCAATTGTGCATGTGATGCATTGTGATGCATGTTCAGTGTTTTTTTTCATCATTGATTTGGGTAAGAGGTAAGCATCCCCTACTTTTTTCACCTTTTGTAAACACAAGGGGAAGGAAATAGGGTCAGACCGTCAAGATGGATTAAACATCGCACTCGGATGTCAATGAAAAGCTGAGTCTTTTCACAACGCTGGATACGGATTCTTGGCTCATCAGTCTGAGGCGGAAGGAGCTGGCTGAAAGGATCATGAGCTATTGAAAGTAAGCCCTAGCACAAGTGCATCCAGCGTTTTGGTTGTTTTTTTGTTGCCCATGAATGATTGAAGTTTCTTCCCTCCCAGTTCCTTTTTGCAATTGAAGAGTTGGATTCTTAAACAACGCAACGCATGCAACGCAACGTCAGGATAACAGTGGTGTTCTTCAGCGAGATGAGTGACTTGGCACTGGCACATCCAACTAAGACTAGGGAAGTTGAGATACAGAAAAGGAAAAATATGGCATTTTTCAAAATTTTTAGACCGCCATGTATGTAGCCTTTATGCTCCAATCCCTTCTGCAAGTGGTTTTGGAGTGAGTTTTGGGTCACCTTCTAACAGGGTATTTGGAGCACTAGGGTAGCTTATAGATGTTCAATTATCTATGATACATGTGATGCACACAGTAGTGTTGAGTTCAGTCGCGTCATGGAAGGTGATTATGATCTAGATTGGCATCCAAATTTGGTGGCGGTTTCGACATTGCTTTTTTATACCGGGTTTTGTAGAAAATGCTGCATTTTTAAGATCCATTTTGAGATGGGTTGAACTTGGAGTTCGATGATATTGACGAAGTCTAACCAATGGATTGATACTGTTGATGGCTGAAATCCTGCACCACCTGGGATGGTGCTAAAATGCGGTAAATACTGGGATAAACTACCAAAACTACCAACCTCAACTGGTGATCGCCGGATTTCTGGTTGCCATCAACAGTATTGCCTCTATATAATGACGATCAACGGCTCACAGGATCCACCAAAACGGGGTATGGGCGGCTGTGTGAATCCTTGGGTTGGTGAATCGGCCATTATAAGCCTTGTAGGATTTGGTTCCCAAGTAATTCAGGAGTCATGAAGCTATCCATTTTGCGGGTCATTTTGAGGGATTTCCCCTAGAATAGTGGATTGTATGGTTTGGTTATGTATATATTTAACATACATATATATGTATATTATACATATTGATTGACCCCTGTAACTAGCCTACCTCCTAGGCAAAAAAACAAGATTCGAGACGCATCATGGGCGATAGACTATTGCTTGAAAGGATCCCCAAACTATAACGGTATCATTAAGACCTTTATATATTTTCCTTTGATATAACCACATGGTCACAGAAAATTGTAAGTCTTTTTGCATAAGTAGCCATTTTCAAGTCACTCATCTAACTGAGGATTGAACAAGCTGAGAAGGAAGGTCGTACAAACATCTTTCCTTCTGATATTTTGGTGAAAGCCAATGTTGGAAGCGTCTTTGTCATCAAATGATTTGTTCAGGTGTCTGTTTTGCTGTTTGACTTTTTGATGTTTGACTTCGAACTCGTGTGATCATGTTATACAGGACTCTGTTGGAAGAACGCACTGAGGTACTAGGGGTTTTCTAAACATGAAAAAACACAGTCCTAAGATAAAGTGTGACCCATATGTTCCTTATGTATATATATATATATGTGTGTGTGTGTGTGCTCCTCCTGTAACAGTGGAACATGAAGCTTAAAACTGATCTCCTGAGCAAAATCCTGGTGGTGACTGCTTGTGTGTTTGGAGCACCCAAACATGATAGCTGCCCTTGTCATCACTTGGCAACTCACCACAAGCGTATCATCCAAAATCCTCTCTGAGGGTCAGCTTGGGAACCATCACCTTGGCATATACCACACTGTTCCATGGGTGGAATCGTTTCTTTTTCTCCTAGTCCTACATGTTTTGAAGGGTAAAGATCATGATTTGCAGGCATACATCGAGGTAAATCTTGCAAAGTGTTGCTTTCCAAAGTGTGCCTGCGTCAACTACGACTGTGTGCTACTGTTGATGGAAGAAATCCTGCACCACTTGATAGGTAGTTGAGCCCATTATTTACAGTGTTTTTTTTTTCCATGGCCTAATTCATGCGCTTAGACCTGGTGCAGGATTTCTTCCATCAACAGTATGACCTACTGCAACAGGAAATGTGAATTTGCTTCCTGAAATTGGGACGTTAAGGACGTTAAATGATGGTTTTCAACAGTGAGGTGGGTGCGTTTGGTGCAACTGTTTGGTAAAAAAACGAATCTTTGACCTTTTTTGAGTTTTTTTGAAATCATCCACCAAAAGTGGACTTTTGTGGCAGGGTACCCTTCGGCTTTGCAAAAAATGAAACGAATGTACTTGTTTCTACAAGTTGCCAATTTTTTGGAAAAAAACATGTGGGTCTTCTCTTAATGTTGTTTAAAGGGATGTGGGATATAGGTAGAGTAGTCAACCGGTAAGTCTTTGCATCAAACCAGACAAACCCCATGGGACTGGTATACATATGTATATATATATATATATGTTTACCTACATTTACCACAGGCATTGACCAAATAGAAGGTAAGTAGAGACCATACACTTTGAGTATTTGGGAACATGACCTACCATTGGCCAATTTTCGTTGCAGAGACGTGAGGTATTACCGAGTTGTTTGAGAAGTTGGATGTGGACGGAAGTGGAACATTGGATAGTGCCATGGATATGACGGTTGGACATGGGATTGCCATTGAATGGTTCATGTGTTACATCTACCCAACTGAGGTTGAAAACTAGTTCTGCCTAAGTATAGCAGGAATATTCAGATGGAACCTAAAATTCACCCAGTTGAAAAGGAAAATCATTTTCCAAACCTCCATTTTTGGGTTCCATGTTCATCTTCAAGGTGTGAACTATATCACCATAATCTCATAGGCCTTAATGATACTGGACCAGGACCATTTGGTGATTGCGTGAATGGGATCAGGTTTCATGTCAACAGTTGACAGCTGCTACACGACTGTTTTGTGCAAAATGGAACGTGAAAAAAACAGGCGGTTGGAAAACGACATGTTTCTGAGAGATCATCATGTTCAGCTTGGATATGTCAGTTTGTTTGTGTATTTAAACCTGTATATATATATATATTTATACATATATGACCCCTTGGTCACCCATATGACAGTGAATACAATGATATCGAACGGTGACCGGTGGCCACATAATATGTCCTTCCTTCAATGGCAACCTCCAAGGAAAGTCCAGCAGACTTACACCTCCTGAAATTAGATAGCATACCTACCCTACCTCAAACTAACATAGCACCTAAAACACTCGGAATTGGAAGAGGCCTTGCGGTCGGTGCTATGTTAGTTGTTGGAAGTGCAATCTTGAATCTGAACAAACCTGTTTCAAACATGTGCGGGCGTTTATGCACATATTTTTTTTACATATATATATTTATTTATATATATACATGACGTGTTTACAGATTTATTTGGTGTTTAAATACGCAGCCACCAACCTGGCACCTGGTTCGACCCAAGGAAAGGAGTTTATCCATGAATGTATGTGCCTTGGAAAAACCCACCCGAATTTGACCCCGAGTCGGACCCCGGAAAAACTCCATATCGTTTACTCGTTTCCCGCGATGTTTTTTGTGTGATTGTTTCTCTGATTTTTTGTGCGGTTGAAAGGGAAAGGGTTGATGACTCCACAATCGGATTCCGGCAAAGGGCCACGTTACAAACAAAGAGTTTGTCCGCGAAAAAAATGAAGTTTGAAGTTACTGTAAAAAACTATATCTGGAATACCAACGCTGACCCCCAAAAAGTGATGGTTTTGCCTAATGTAGGTGCGTATATACCATATCCATCCATATCCTATGGGTTTGGAGTTTTTTTGTATTCACCTGTCCGTTTTACCAGGTGTATTTGTTTTTCTTGGAGCCCGGGAGGGGATTCAAGAATGCTAGGCTGCATTGCGAAAAAAGCAGGCTTTTTCATGGGATCAGCTACCTTGAATTCAATACAAAACATCCAACATCCATAAACAAGCCATTAATTTTGGAAAATTGAAGTTCACTCTAGTTTAACCCACTCTCAACTGGCAGTAACCACTGTTAAACATGTTTTTTGTTCAGGTTTTGGTAAATGCTGAATAAAGGTCCCAAAATGAAGATGGATGGTTCACAATTTATGAATATACTGAGTTTTGCACTGATCTAGGCACCCCACCAGACACTCAAAAGAATACCCTCCCTGTGATTATGGTAACTAGGGTCATCAGACACTTCGCTTGGAGCATAACATGAACAGATTGAAGCAGCATGATTGCCAAGAACGTGTTTTCAAGACAATGCGTAAGCACAATGATCAGTTATCCACCAGTTCTAAATGTGCACAGTTTATATAATCATAAATGCTGGATCGAAATCGATTTTGTCTCACCACTCACCCTTTATGGCGTTTCCATTGTATTAAACCATGATTTTGATTTTGGGTAAACCCATAGTTTCCGGTTTCAAGGGTTGCATGTTTGTTGGTGATTCCGAGGCACATTTACCTTGAAGAAATTCCAGTGCGAGATTTGATGATGATCAAGATGATTCGCTTGGTCAAGGGCGGAGTTTCTGGGATTGAAGAAGACCGAGGGAAATGTTGGTGAAAAGGATGAGTTGGAAGTTGGTGAAAAGGTGCCACATGTTGACTTGTTGATGAATATGTTTATGTACGCATGTTTTCATGTATATATAATATGTATGTTTCTAGTTATGTATAATATAAGATACGTGATCATACGTCTATGTTGCATTCATTTTCAAATGAATGTTATTATTATACTTAACCGCATCTTTTACCGCAAAAGAAGTGGATCAATTTCCAAAAAAACACAATCCTTTGGCCAATTTTTGGATTTTCGAAACATGTTTTCCTTGGAGCCATGCAATTTGTGAAGCCCAATGGATCAGGTTACGGCGATTCACGACGATATCCGTGATCTCAAGATGACCTTTGCACCAAAACGACAGAAGACAGGCGATACGCTGAAGCAAACGTTGTCGAATTGAGAGTTTCGTGCAGTGGTGTAAGAAAAACACATGGGCACCAACGGAAGTGAGCAAAAAAAGGTTTTTAAAGATAAAAGTTGGGGATAGAACAAAGAACGTCCATCAAAACATCTTCAGGAAACAAAAGATATTGGTATGTCTTTGGGGAAAGGAATTTTTTCACGTTGCAAAACACAACCTGCACGAGTTCAAGCACCACCTATCAGTATAGACATCCAGAAACCTCCTTAAGAGTTATTAGGATCCCCGAAAACATACCGATCTAACAGTGTTCCCGACAAAGGAATTTGGACGTCCATACGGTATAGGATACGAAGGCACAGCAACAACATGGTCGAACCTTTATGGCTGCTTAGACTTGGAGCAGAAGTAAAATCCTCCAAATCAGAAGTAAAATCACGTGCAGGTTTTGTTGTTTGATGATTTTTAAAGATGCCCATCTTCAGGGTGATTTTACCTGCAGCTTCCAGGTTCTTTTTCAAAGTCAGAGAGTCTTTCACCTTGAAATTTTGGCTGATTTCAAATGAAGGATGCAGCACACACCCTCGGAAAACGAATAGTTTGCCCCTTGAATTGCTTCATTCAAAAAACTTCCACGTTTATCAAACTGCCGTTGATTTTTTGGTCAAATATAGTCATCAATTCATCAATGGGCTTGGTCCACCTGCTGGTCCCGACATCGTTTGCACCGTTTGCTGTCATGAACACCTTGCCACCTTGAAAGCCACAGCTTGGGAATGCAAAACCTTCACCATATTTTTTTTTGTGTATATAATATGTTTCAATTTGTATGGTTATGATAGCTAGGTTAATCAGTCACATTAACTGTATATATCACCACTTACTATGAGTTGTTGTTTTTGTTTTTTGTTGTAGAGTTGTCATTGGTGACCGGCCACGTTCGAAGTGGAAACACTGGCCAACTAGCGGTTTCTATTTGATTCAAAGAGGTGGTGGTTGCAAATTTGACCATCATCGTTTCAAATTTCAACTGACAGGGGTCATCTAATGGGACCAGTTTGGGGGGGATCAAACATGATGCGAATGTTGCTGGGAAGTTTGAGGGAGTTCCCGAAAATAGTGCTTTGTTTGGGTTGGCAATATAGTGACCCCTGACGGAGTCGTTCAACGACCCGCCGAGTCTTTTTTTTCTTTCAATCACTTCACGCACATCGATACGTATCGGAGATACGTATGGATCGGCCGGGCGTTTCGTTTTTTCGATTCTACGACGATCCATATGGCCGCGTGAAAGGTGGATGGGACCATTGGAATTCCAAGTAGTCGTACTAGAACTGTGGATGCCAGTGGCCCCTGCGATTTAGGCTGTTTTTTTTTTTTAAGCCATCCGTTTTGGAAAATCGGGATGGTTTTCTCCCAGCATAAACTGGCCGAAATAGAATTGGAAGTTAGAAGTTGGACATGTGCAGGCATCACACATGAAATGACGGGAGCCGTCACAAATTTCAAGTACTTGCTGAACAACGAGACACTGGCCTAGCATGCTGTCTTTATTGTTTTGCTGCACTTGAGTTTTGTTTGTTCACATGTCCACATGCACTGATATCCAAGCTCACGAGAGCAGTGATGAATGATCATTACCAAAGTTTTTATATTATAATTATATTGACTGATTACTTCTTTGAGTATGTATATCTATATATATATATATACTACAGGGAAGGCTTCACAGTGATCAACCAGGATTTCATGGTTCATGTCACTGATCTAAAAAGGTTTCATTGCTCACAAGTGGACTGGTCCACAGGTTACGACATAGGCGAACCGACATTGAAAGCCGCCTCCAAGTGGGGCCGTTTCTCTGCTGAAAAGTGGGTCCGGATGAAGCATGCTCTTATCATCTCATGACCCTCACTGAAACTAACAAGACATAGACCCTTAAAAAAAAGGAAATGATTGTTTTCCACTCACCATTGTTTTTGTTTCAGCTTTTTGTTGCTGTAAACTTGAGGGAGAGTATGTGTTGGGGGTTTCTTCACTTGTGATAGTTGTGACCTTCCACTTTGTCAGTTGCTCTGCGTTGTTCGATCCTGTACAGGATCCCTATTGCCCTTCACTTTCTACTTGGGAGGGGGAGCATCCTGAAAATACATGTTTGGTGATTATCATCACTATAGACAATTTATGGCGACCTCAGCCGAGGTCACCCCTAAATGGTGGTTTAGTAAGGCAATCCTCCAAAATGGTCGAAACATTCAGGTTAAGGAGTTATAATAAATTGCCCAGAATCATCACCATCATCATTACATACTTAAATGTTCAATCCTCGTTCTTGTTTTGAAACACACGCCATGAAAGAGGTTCCTGGAGTCTTTGACATTGGAGTCTTCGAGTTTGTTGATTGGTTGATGGGATTCATTCTGGTGATCAGCTTCAACATTTAAGCCAGACACGCAAGACATGTTGTACCAGCAGCAACAACAAGTGGAGTCCCCTGATCGAAGTAAAGTGGATCAAGTGGATACACTGCATTTTAAACAACAGAGTCAAAAACCTTCCAAAAAAAAAGTTCCAAGGATCATGTTCAACACGAAACACGCTTTGCAAATCTTTACAAAAAAGATGGTGTACGTTTGGAGTGATCATCAACATAGCTTGTTCAGGTTCTCCTTCCGACTTGTTAGCCATTACCTTATCCTCAGCTCCATGTTGCTCTCATCATCGGAATGTCCGAGGCGGAGATTAGTTTTACTTATCATATGTTGATGCTGTTGGTTCCACCTTGGGAGCATTAAATGATACTAGACGGCGCATGCTTTGCTAATATTGGTTGATTATGGCTGATTCAATTCTATGGAGATTGATGTTGCATCGTCTCTTTTTCGAGGGCAATTTTGGGAAGTTATATATAAGTCCAGGTTTTCGTTTTTTGAATTTGAACATGGATGAAGCATGAATATGACAAGTTGAGAAGATGTGACTCTGTATATAATTATTCTTTGGGTGTGTCGAAATGTGCAACTTTCGTCTCGCGGCCATGGCGACGTGATTAGTTGACTCATTTAAGATACAATAAGTCACCATGTATTGGTCGCAGTACTTCGTCATTTCTTTTTCAGATATTTTTTGATGATTGTTACAAGTCATTTTATAGTAATTAAAAAACCTTATTCATGTTTTCGGTGAAATTTTGGATGGTTACGTAGCTGGGCCCAGTAGGGCAATAGCAATTCACACTGCCTCCAGGACTTTATACAAGAAAATGGTGGTGCACTGTCCACAATGGTTTCACTTCAGTAGTAGGGTTTTACCATGTTTCATCTTCATTTTTCCCACGGAAAAATCAACAACAAAACATCTAAGGCGTAGCCTTAGTTTTTCCAAAGCAAAAAATGATGGTTGGAGAGTTCCACCTTGGTCGTTGGAGTTCACCTGCGCCAGATCGATGACCTTCTCAAGGAGATTGGGGATTTGGAAAGTGAATCAGAGGTGCTGGGGAACCAATGTTTGGTGAAGGGAGGTTATCGGCGATAAGTGGTTGAATCATTTTGATATTCAGGGAGTTAGGTGGCCATTGAAGGTGGTATATCCATATTATTTTCCAGATAAGAACACCATGATCTTCAAGGACTACAGTATCCATAGATGGGTTTTCAAGTGTGTTTCAAATGAATTTTATGTTTAACCTCCAAAAAATTGGGAATGATTCACACCTATATCATAAATGTGTTTAAATATATACACTCCAGTAAACTAACATAGCAATGGAAAATGGACCATTTGAAGATGTATTTCCTATTGAAAATGGGGATATTCCTGCAATCGCTATGTTGGTTTACCAGAGGGTAATTGCTCCATTTCCTTTTGTAACACAAAAAACACAGACACTGATGACTTGTTCCAAGATTTCTTGGCAGTTGGCCCAACTCCATTCGATGCCAGGCAGTCAAACCTGGAGGCATTGTGGGTTTTTTTTCGGCTGGCGATTGGGGCAAGGTACCCATTTGTTTTTGAGAAATTCTGCAGTTCGTGGACTTCAACAGATAGATATATACATATATGTATTATAATACATATGTATATATGCAAATATTTATGATATCTATGTAACTATTTACATCTATATATATATATGTATATATACATATGTATTTATGAAATATATATACATATGTATTTATGAAATATATATACATATATATTTGTGAATATATATATATATATACATATGCGTGTGTGTATTTTCTTTTTTTGAGGGGGGTTGTTATTTTTTTGATGTTTGTAGCCCAAAAGTGTTTGGGAACAAACATGATGATAATTTCAATTTTGATTAGTTTGTTGTTGAAATTGAGTTGAAAGCATTAGCAATTCATCCCACAGTAAATCCCGGAGTAAATCCCCGCTGCTGGCAGGGGTGGTTCAAGTGGAATGGCTGGTCTGGAGCCCTGGGAGCCCTGGGAGCCCTGGTCCTTCACAATTAAACCTCCATGTTTGGGGTGCCAAAACAACCCCTATCAGTTATATATGGGGTTATACCTCCTATAAGTAGGGTGAAATAACTCCACTTACCCATTTATTTTCGGCCATTTATAGAGGTTATGTCACAATTCGTTTTCGAATGTTTTCGAATGTTGTGTTTCGTGAGTTTTTGGATACGCACTGATTCTTGAATACTAGAGGTCTCCAATCATCATGCATATCCACTGCAGGCATTTCTAGTTGTCAGTACCCTAAACTATCCATACCCTCCTGGGAGCTACATACATCTCCTCCTAAGACATGTTTGGAAGATGATTTTCCTTTCCCTCATGTGGGATTGATATGATCAGTTTCCTGAGTTCCTGAAGGCTACACATGGAATGTCGGACTGTTATCGTGCTAAGATGTCATGGGTTTTGTGCAGATCCACGGTTTCTCACCCTCCATCTCGCGCTCACAATTTCTATGCATTCTCCAAAAGTATACATTAACATTGTGCGTGTGCCGGCAGGCATTGTTTTACCCAATTTCCTGCGTTGGACGTTCAGTGGATTCAACATTGATTAAAATCAATATGCAAAATCTTGCTTCTGAGGTATTTGACATGAGTATAGTGTCTGGTTTACAAACAAAGTCCTGGATGATCACAATGAATTCTCAGGATGTCCAATTTGGCATGCTGTTTGGCAGGCTCCCGACGTCACCGAAAGCGAGAGCAGCGAAGCTGAAGTTGAACCAAATGCCATTTCGCATTCGCAGCTCGGTTGATGATGGTAGGATGGAGCTGACTGAAACAGGGGTCATTAAATGAGACCCTTGTTTGGGGGGATGAAGCAAGCAGCCAATGTTTTGTATATATGGTTCTTTTGAAAGAATTCCCCTTGTAATAGTGCATGGTTTGAGGTGGTAATGTCATGACCTCTGCTGAACTTGTTGGGGGACCTTCTTTTTTGTTAGATAGCCCTTTGGCTGAGTGAGTTTTTGTACCTTCATTGATAGGGAGTACGGAAATCACCCACTGATTAATGGGAATTTTATGTTTAATCAGCAAGTATTTCAGAATAAAAGGTCAGGAGGTGTTTCTATCTATACTCATTGACTGAGTCTCCGGCATTCTTTGGTGTAGAATTTCAAGGATGACATGTGATCAGCGAACTTGTTTTTTTCTCTTTGGCTATTCCATTACATTGGGTCCTGCCCCCGTTCGTTTGAAAGTCAAGAAAGGTTTCATCATTTGTTTTTTCATAGAATCTCCTACTAAGCGCCTCCTTGGGACTGTTCTGTTTGATGAGGGCAGTTCCCCATTTGGAAAGCTGACCAAAAATCGGAAATATCAGGGCTGAAGCTGGATGAAGGGTTTTCCCAAAGGCAAATATGAAGACTAACATCATGCTGCAACCCTTTAATTAAGTTTATGTATATATGTATATATGTATATATGTATATATGTATATATTCATTGCATGTTTTTAATATCATTGACACCATTATTATATATATATATGACTAGGATAGACTACGCTGACATATCTATGACTAAAACAGATACCATGACATTGGGTGAATGCCTGGCAAGGCGAGAGGATATTGACAATGATCCACAGGATCCAGAGGTGGGCATGTCGGGATAAACCCACGCTAGAGCCCTAGACATCCAGGGCCACCGAAACTGAGGTTCGGTATGACTGGACCCCCCAAAAACATACCCTAAACCACCAAACCTCAGGAGGTATTTGGATGTCTAGGGTTGTAGGGTTTCAAACTGGAAGAAGGAGAAAAGAAAAAGAAGACATAGGAACAAAACATGGGCGAAGCAGTTGGGGATTGGGGATATGTTTTTGGTGTCATGGTCTATAAGAGGCCTTGCGCGTATGTCAGTTTCTGCGTCCATGTCACAGTGCCATGTTTGATGTTACAGAACAGGTGGGGTTGGGGTGGGGTGGGGATGTTCACGTTCTTAGAACATGCACACATGAGCTTGACTTCCATGTTTGATGTTACGGAACAGGTGGGGTTGGGGTGGGGTGGGGTGGGGATTGGCTTCCATGTTTGATGTTACGGAACAGGTGGGGTGGGGTGGGGATGTTCACGTTCTTAGAACATGCACACATGAGCTAGGACTTCCATGTTTGATGTTACGGAACAGTGGGTTGGGNTGATGTTACGGAACAGGTGGGGTGGGGTGGGGATGTTCACGTTCTTAGAACATGCACACATGAGCTGGACTTCCATGTTTGATGTTACGGAACAGGTGGGGTTGGGGTGGGGTGGGGTGGGGATGTTCACGTTCTTAGAACATGCACACATGAGCTTGACTTCCATGTTTGATGTTACGGAACAGGTGGGGTTGGGGTTGGGATGTTCACGTTCTTAGAACATGCACACATGAGCTTGACTTCCATGTTGTTGGATCTTATATGGCACCATGTCAAAAAATGCATCCCTCGAACCTTGAAAAATCGTGATCCACAAGGCTACCTTAATCAGAAAGTTTTGATGCAGTATGTGCATCGATGGCAATGGCGCCGATCTTGTGACAATGATTTGTTCACAAGTTTGGGTCAAGCCTGTAAAAAGTTGCGCAGATAGCCTTCGAAACTTTTGCCCCGAAAAAACGCTGTCCCAAAAATGCTTGCCGCTGTGGTGAAACGTACAAAACGGACACTTTTCGATGAGCCTTACATAAGTTTAGCGTCTAGTTCGAACAAGTCAAAGAATAAAAAACCAAAACAACACACAGTTTCTTCAAGTGTGCATTCGCACCTCTGGATGAAAATGTCTTCAAACGCACGGCCCCTTGGGGACCATGTCACCTTGTTTTTGTTTTTTTTAAACCACTTTGAGGGATATGTTCACCACGTCCAGTTCGGGCATGTAGGATGTTCAACTTGGAAACTCCACACTGTTGATGTAAACGCAAATCCCTACTACCAGCCATGGTATCCACTCCCTGGAAGGTTAAAATGGAACTTAGAAATCACCCATTCAGAAAGGAAACTGATTTCCAGACCTCAATGATTATGTTCCATTTTAATCTTCAGGGGTGTATTAAAAGACTGGTTGTAAATTGGTGGGATCTTCGATCTACCAACTGAACCTTCAAACCTGGTGGCCATGTTTCCACGACATTTGCCTAGCTTTGGAGGCCGAAGTTCCAAAATTGCATCACTTGAACCTTGGCGATGAGATTTAACCCTTTTTTTGTTGGCGATTTTTTGGACACCAACAAGGCAGGGAGATGTTTGTAGTGATTTTCTTGTTTCAAGATGTGTTTACGGGTAGTTTAGCTGTGTTTGTTTGGAAAATATATGGAATTTGTTGTTGAACGAACTGCAAATGACGTAGGAATTACGTAGTTTTTTTTTTTGCATTGAACCAACAAACCATGTTTCCCGTCTGAATAGTAGACCAGATGAAGATGCATTTGCTGCTCGAAATTTTCCAGTGCCATGAGGTACTCAGGTACTCTAGCTGAAGAATCACCCCTCATGAGTCTGAAATCTTTGAAAACAGCGTAAAATCGCGGCATTGTTTAGTAAGAGGAATCCTCTCAAAAATATCAGGATCTCTGCCAAAACATCCTGAAGGAGAATCAATGCGGAATAAACGGGTTGGCGAATCAGCAGCCCACTCACCACTTGTGGCCAGCAACGGGATCCCTCAACAAAAACGACGTGTGGCATGAGGACATGTAACAGTTTCTCCACTTAACATCTTTTCCACACACACAGGTCATATAGGGGAAAAAAATACCATACCCTTTTCCAACCATTTGCACTAACTCCACCCATTGCATTAGCACCCTTGGAGCCAATCAAACCCCAAATCTTCCAGCGAACCCAGGACAGACGCAGAATTTTGGCAGGACTGAGATCATGATACACAAACTACTGTTGATGGTTCTGAAATTTGCCTAGCCCGTTGAGATATAATTATATAGATACACGTATTGCATATCAACTGGTGCAGGCTGTGTTCCATCAATTTCAATGGTTTTTAAAATGTTTTGCTTCACTTTTTCCTGTGCGTGTTTCTCATTTCGAGCATGTTTCCAATACCCTCTCACCCTGTAACAATCACCACCAGGATTATTACATCTTGAGAAGGGAATCCCTACTATATATAAATTTGATTAAATTTATTTGTCACTGTTACCGGCTGGGGGATAGATCCAACTTATAATACCATTGGACCATCGGGGGGGTTGTGGCCCTATAACCATATTTGTTTGCAGCCGTGAAATATGTCACTTTGCAGTTGAAATTTCATGTTTTCCTGATTCAGGAGGATGTGGTATCCGAGCTACAAGAACGTTTGGAAACAATGAAGACAGAGGTGCGAGTTCTGTGTGTGTTTTTTGGGTGGCAAGGTATGTTGGAGCACAAGTAAAGGTTTATAGTACAGTATTTTCCAGGTATCCCCTACTTAGCTTAACAGCGGCCACTGTTACCGGGTTACAAAATCATCACTGTTTGGTTAAGTATGGTCTCTTAATTTGACTCCTTGTCCTTTCTGGACTTCTGATTGCAGGGTTGGGGCAAATGTTCAACACATGTTCAATATATTGGAGTTTCTGATTGGACTACTGCTAGGTGGGTGGTTTCAAATGTTTCATTCAGATTCTTGAGGGATGATCCAATTTGCCTCATAATTCTTTAGATCGGTAACCTGGGATTATCGCATAAAATCCATCTATGGTAAATCTAGTTGATTGACTTTTTTAATTGGTACATGTAATCATAGTTTTAGTTATATGTAAATCATTGTTTTTAATATGTACTTTAAAACGTATCAATCTCATCAAATATCAATATAAGCTCTTTAAAGACTATGTTTCCAATTTATTCCTTTTTTGATATAATTCCTACATGGATCCTATTCCATCCTATTGGTTTCCTTAGTAACTTGGAATCATTTGGAAGCTTCCCTTCAGCTCCAGATGGATGCTCTACGGCTTCGAGTCGCCAAGGCGGAGGAAGAACGGGCCTGGCAACCGAGGTTTTGGTGAAGGTTCATGGCGGTTTGCCCCTTAAAATGAGATCACAAAAAAGTTGAGAAAAATACGTTTTTTGGGCAAACCCATGGGATTGTTTTTAAGGGGGAGTATGACGTATGGAGCGTTTTTTTGGTTGAGAAAAAAAAACGTTTGTTTTGGCTTCTCCTCTCAAAAAACAAAGGGGACATGCGCCACAAAACTGCCGCTGCTCAGCTCGCCGTGGAGAAAATCGATCAAAAAACACGACAACAAAAACCATTGGAACCATGTAAACCGGTTGCAAGTTTGTGTTGTTTTTTTTGGGCCTTGGGTGTAGGAGAAAAAAAGGTTGACTTAACATTCCCCATTTTTTTGAAACACTTGCTTTGAAGATTCCTGTTGGATTGCGATATGTTCAGAATTGTCATATTATTTAACAGTAGTATGAAATTGCTTTTATACCATAGTAGTAGTCAAAGTTTAAAAGTCGAGTATGCCTTTTGGTTTTCAGGCGCCTGACTCGTTAAAACATGGATCAGCTGATTCCTCTGAATCCACTGGTTATTGTCCTGTGTTTCTGTTTACGGACAATTACCAATGCCATAGCCAAGGACTCTGCTTTGGTACAGTTGTCAGAAGCTGAGGACAGCTGAATTTGTAAGGTGATTTTCACATTACATTTGGCAAATGTATGCAGCCATGCTTTCAATATTGTCCACTACAGCAATTGATTGTCGAGTTATACATTTGTTGGAAAAACTGTTGCACCAGCATGAGAGCTTTAAAGATCGCTAAAGCACTCTAATTTAACAGATATATTCAATATATTCACGATGCCACTATATCAATATATGTAATATGATATGATACCGTATGAATCCACAGCTTCGAAAGTCTCGATTTTGTGTAACCCACATGTCCATCAAATCAACATTCCAACCAGGAAGCTTCACTTCAACGAAATCGACAGATGAACTTGGAGATAGCAGAGGTGATGGGTGAAGTTTTGCCGCCACCTGGTTGTGCGACGACAAAAAAATTCTATAGCCACTTCAAGATCCATGGGATGAACGGTATATTTACCTACATTTGAACCATAGAAATCAACGATTCATGTAGGTAAATAAATGGTACATATACTATATTATACCATACATGGATCATATGGGTAGGGAACTAACATATCCCCATACCACCAGCCGTTACTTTTATGGACTAGAGGGGATGAAACATCTAGCCATCTAGCCAGTTCCATGTGGATTTTGACCTCTCCTCACGGCAATCGACGTTGGTTACTTTCCCGGAATATAAGGCGGCCAAAGCCTTAAGAAATAGGCCGAACCCACCAACAAAGAAGGAATTTTCATCTTCTAACCCATTGGTATGTCCCAACTGTAAAAACATATTACACTCCTTGCAACTAACAGCCAGTATGCCCCTGAAAACAAGCCCAAACCCAAAATTTCATCTTCCAACATCCAATTTGATTTTCAAGGTTCAACCCATTGGATTTTGGTAAAAAGAATTTCCGGTTTCACCTCAACCATTATCAGGGTGGGGGGTTTCCAGGCGTTTCAGGGAGGCAAAAAGCCTCCGAAAAAATTCACATTTTGAAAGCTAAAAAGAAAAATCACTCCCAAATTGACGCCGGGTAAAATCGAATCTAAAGCATCCCGTGATATTGTTTATTATTTCGCAGGGTTGATATTGGAGCGATTTGGGTCGGGGATGATGTGTGTTCCTAAATTGTAGGAGCGTTTGTGAGTCCCAGAATCCTCAAAATCACAGGGTAGATATGAAACAAAAAAAGATCACTCCCCCTTTTTTCAGTTTTGTTGCTGATTTCCGGAGGGTGTTTTTTTTCTTCCAACGCGTCGCTTCTCGTTGTTGTTTAATGGGCTCGAGTTGTATCCGCGGCTGCCTATTTGGTGAGGATTCCGAGAGGACGGTTTTTTCGTGGGGGCGGTTTAAAATGGAAGCTGGAATTGAACACACTTGAACACACATTTTATATTGTATCATGAGTTTTGTTTAAAGTGTTTCTGTATTTAAGATATTATATAGATGAAAATTAATGTTTAATTGGAAAAGATACGAAAAATCTAGGAAAATTGACCTGTAGAGCCTCGCAGGAGTTTGAAGACGTAGAACCTAAAAGATGCTTTGATTTTTTTCCCAGCGTAGAAAAGAGCTACCGAGCCGACCATTCAGTATCGGTATTCATTAGTTTGGGGTAGCGGTTTTGAAGCAGCGTCTCCAAGTCATCTGACTGTACGAACAATAAACCTTATCAATATTACTTGTATTCCAGTCTCACTAGCAGTATCTAGCAGTCAAATGAGCAGTGACGTAAACCTTGGTAAGTTCCACCGGAATTTTAACAAGCCATTTTGAGCATCTCTATAAACCAATCAGTATATATTGGAATTGAATCATCGCTACTCAAATAAATGCCATTTTTTGTTGTCGTTATGAGATCCTGTATCCTCTGATCTTGGGGGAGCCGATGGAACGATGAGCCAGGGATGAGCCTTCTTCCGGTGACACTGGGACTGGTCTTCCTGACGTACCATGTACGGAACTATTCGGAAGAAATTCTGCAACTCAGCTTGAAATTCAGTGTGAACTTTGGAACTTGAATCGTTAGTCGTGTTGGGTGAATGTTATTTTCCCGAAAAAATCTTGAGGACCCCGCCCCCCGCAAAAGAAGGTAGGTAGGTTTGTTGGAAACGATTCATGTTTTGATGTAGCATGTATATAATCATTTTCTTTTGTTGAGGGATGTATGATGTAAGAGAGGGAAAATCCAGGAGATGTTTCATATATTTTCATATGATGTTTCATCACCTTAAAAGGTGCTTAGCCACACCATCTTTGACTTGGCTGTAGCACCATGGATTTGATCATCAAAGATCATCCAAACATCCACCCAAGCGCCAACCCCCCCAAACCCCACCTACCCCCCAAAAGGAAGGAAACAGATGAAACATATAATCTGAGCAGACATAACCAGGTGGAAACACAAGGGGTGAAATCAAGGACAGACTGAAAGCGGAATCCTACAATGAGGTGGGTAGCAAGTTGGGTAGAAGGTATAACTAATTTATGAATTCTATTCTTATGATTATGTATATATATATATATACACTTATATACGTTATATATATATACATTGGTGGGGTTTATGTATATACACTAGGAATCCGTATTTGTTATGAACTGTTCCTGTAAGTTGACCTACACCATGTTATATTTAGCCCAAACGTTGGGCATGCCATCCGTTGATGGGCTCTTAGCTCAGGTCATTTGTGGCGATGCTTTGGAAAATATGCAAGGATTCAAGCAGACTCTTGTCACAAAGCTTGGCTTTTCGTTTAATTCTTATGGACATGTTTATATATTATAGATATAGAGATATATATTTGTGTCTCATGTATACCTGGAACCCAAGGTCAACCTCTTTTTTTTGGATAATTGACCGGCACCATTTTATGGGTCAAATCTTGCAAAAATATGGGTCATTTTTTGTATAGTAAATAATCTATAATATCAACCTGAATCAACTTTTGGTATTGAATTTGAGCTCAACTACCAAAAGCTAGTTCTTGGGTTCCAGGTGCATTTTGATGTTGCAAAAGGGGTCATGAATCACCGGTTTTTCCCTTACTTACACCATATGTGTATCTGATTCGCAGCCGGGGTGGGAGTTCTTTCAACCCAACAGGTTGAGGTCTTTCGGGAGTAGCGGACAAGAAGATTCCCTATGATGCTTATGATTTCTTGTAATGCCGTTTACCATCCGTTAGACAACTATCTGCCAAAGCCCATGAAAATAAGCGAGGGCACCAAAAAAGCAAAGTAGTATTCCCAAAAAAAAACGATTTTTTCAGGTGCTGAAGGTGTTACGTTCAGGAAGAGTAACTGAAGGAACAACACACCTTTTTTTTTACCAAAAACTGTATGGGGGGAAAGCTCTCACCTTTGACCCTTTGATCCGTCAGAATTGCATTCACCTGAGTTCACCCCTTTTTATGATGAGGCCCATAAAATACTGGTGGGGATGTTGAGGATAATGATGATGCTGATGATGAGTTGTTGTTGTTGTTGTGGTTGTTGTTGGTGTTGTTGTTGTTGCTGTTGCTGTTGCTGTTGCTGTTGTTGTTGTTGTTGTTGTTGTTGTTGTTGTTGTTGTTGTTGTTGTTGTTGTTGTTGTTGCTTTTGCTGTTGCTGTTGCTGTTGCTGTTGTTGTTGTTGTTGTTGTTGCTGGTGCTGTTGCTGTTGTTGTTGTTGTTGTTGTTGTTGTTGTTGCTGCTGGTCCCCGCTGAAAAGCTTATTATATATTATATATAATCTATATATCACATATTTAGGTTCTGTTGCTTGGATCCAGTGGAAAAGGGAGGCGACAAACACCAAGTCAAAAGCCTCTTCCATCATGCAATGCTATTAATGCTAATTTGTGCACTATCAGATAATAAATTACATCTTGAAAATCATGTGTTTTTGTTCTATCAAAGATCGATTCATCAGTAGTCATTGCGTAGTCAATCAATGAGTTCGGCCACAAGGTGAGCCCCGAATCCCAGTTAAGTTATGGGGCCCCGGATCCAGTAGGGTTCTAACCCTATTTATATACCTATTTATGTTCGGCCATTTATGGGGGCTTTGGATCCAGCCCATTTAGAACAGGATTTCTGGCCCCATTTCGAAGCCGGAAAAAATTTGGATGAAGCATTAAAACATACAACCCCCTGGGGTAAACGGTATGTTTACCGATCCATGAATGGTTGATTTTAATGGGATCAATGTAGGTAAATATGCCAATGGATGGTAAGGGAACTATATAGAAACCATAGATGAAACCAACTCAGACATCAAGTATAAACATATCACTCAGGTTTACATGATTGATATGAAGATTTGACAGGTGCGGATAGCATTGAAGAGTGCTTGAGTGGTCGAATCATGTGGCACCAGGCAATAAGGCAGCAAATGAAGGCAGTCAAGGCGACATGGACGTATCAATAAACACAGGATTCAGAGTCTAGAACATACATGAATTTTCCATGTGTCCATCCTTTGATGTAGTTTCCAAGTGTTTCCAAGCAGCGAAGAAATTGTGTGTTTTTTATTCTTTATTCCTGGTTCATGTGTTTTGAAAAAGCCCATGGGCACTACCCGGATCTATATCTTGCCATTCTTTGGCCATGTCCTGACTGCAATCTAACATTTTGATCCATTTTGCTTGCGACCCTGTTTGTCAAGTGTCCTTTTGGAGCCATGTCCTGCAAAGTTAAACTGAACACCTTACAAGGCAGTGTCATCACCCTTGACGTTCTGATGACAGCCACTGTTCGGGAGTTGAAGATGATGCTCCTTGAGAAGCACCCGAACCGTCAAGATCCGATTGAGCGCCAAATCCTGGGAGTGGTGCTGCTGCGCAACAGCTCAATCATAGAGGATGCTGAGATGATCAATGCACCAGAGTTCTTGGGCGTCGAACCCCTAGTAACTGTAACATACACAAAGAACGAAGTGGAAGCCGCAACAAAACATGACATCGATGCACAGGGGTGTTTTGGGGTGAGGATCCCCTCGAACGTGACCAATATTTCTGAGGCTGCCTTCAAAAACTCACATCAACTAGTTTTGCTCAAAATCCCAGAGTCTGTGACTCGCATTGGGAAAAGTGCCTTTCAAGGCTGCCACTCGCTGGCGAGCATCACTTTGGGTGAGTCTGTGACTCACATTGGGGACTATGCCTTTGCATGCTGCACATCTCTGGCAGGCATCACCTTGGGTGAGTCTGTCACCAGCATTGGGAACTGTGCATTTGGAGTCTGCACTTCTCTGGCAAGAGTCACATTGGGCGAGTCTGTCACCAGCATTGGCAACCTTGCATTTTTCGCTGCACTTCTCTGGCAAGCGTCACATTGGGTGAGTCCGTGGCTAGGATTGGCGAAAGTGCCTTTCAAGGCTGCGCTTCTCTGGCCAGCATCACTTTGGGTGAGTCTGTCACCAGCATTGGGAACGGTGCATTTTCAGGCTGCACTTCTCTGGCAAGCGTCACATTGGGTGAGTCCGTGGCTAGGATTGGCAAAAGTGCCTTTCAAAGCTGCGCTTCTCTGGCCAGCATCACTTTGGGTGAGTCTGTCACCAGCATTGGGGACGGTGCATTTTCAGGCTGCACTTCTCTGGCAAGCGTCACATTGGGCGAGTCTGTCACCAGCATTGGGGACTATGCCTTTCACAGCTGCGCTTCTCTGGCAAGAGTCACTTTGGGTGAGTCTGTCACCAGCATTGGGAACGGTGCCTTTTTAGGCTGCACTTCTCTGGCAAGCGTCACATTGGGTGAGTCAGTTGCTTGGATTGGCGAAAGTGCCTTTGAAGGCTGCACCTCTCTGGCTAGCATCACTTTGGGTGATTCTGTGACTTTCATTGGGGAGTGTGCCTTTGAAGGGTGCATCTCTCTGAAGAGCATCACTATTCCGGAGTCATTGAGAGACATTGTGACGAGAGTATTGCAGAGATTGTCTGTGTCAATCACCATTTCCACGAGAAAAGGCCGGAAACGACCACGCGAGCAGCTCGTGTGTACGTGACCGAGTGTGCAGATCTGTTCTGATGCCATTGGCCCAAAGATTGGTACAACTTGCGGGAAAATGTTTTCTGTTTTGTGTGCCTGTGGTCTTGTGATGAGTTGAGGGTTGTGTTTAACACTATTGGGTTTCGATTTTACATGTGCGCAGGGTCGTTCAGCAAAGGTATGGAAACTGCTGTGAACATTAGTAGCCACAAAGGGTTGTAGTTATATATGCATTAGAGAGGCACATCTACCAAGCTTCAGATATGAAATAGTTGGGAGGCAATTTGAATTTTGTGCCAAATATGATACACGACCCAAAAAACATATAGACACAGGAATTATTCCTCATTCCCAAAAGAGGGGTGGTGGTGGTAGTGGTGGCACTACTACGCTACGATTATTATAAGTACTACTACCGTACTTTTATTTGCTGCCACTACTTTTGCTGCCGCTACTACTAGTACTATACTACTACCGCTGGTGCTGCTGCTACTGCTACTGCTACTGCTACTGCTACTCCTACTCCTCCTACTACTACTATTATTACTATTACTACTTTAACTTTTATTACTTTACTACTACAAGTGTTATTAGTGTTACTACTGTTTCTTTGGCCACTCGCATTCTGTGGTCTTGACTATTACTTCTATGAGGATTGCTGCTTTTATTGCAGTATTGGTACGACTGTTGCTTTTTACTCTTAGTACTTTTGCTACTGCTACGACTACCACTGCTGTTCCTACTTCTATCTTTTGTTTTGTTTCTTTCTTGCTTCTACTACCACGAAGGCTTTGTACGCGGTACGTGGACCATACTGACGCATTGGCGGTAGATCAAAAGTTTTCAAAACATATGTCCCTGGTTTTGCATTGCTCTTTATGGCCACGTGCCGTGGTGAGCTTTGTTTCTCTCTAATGAGGACATCTCCCTTGGGCCGCAGCATCAAAGCATTGTGAGAAGCAAGAGCGACACCAGCAGGTTAATTTGGAGACTTGGACGGTGGAATCTGGAGCAGGATACCGGGAATTGTTTAGGCCATTCGCGAGGGACCTAAGCAAAAGGAAACAACCTAGGAGGTCCCACAAACATAGTAAGCGGTTGCTAACTGTAACCAGCCCAGGCCCTATGTGTAGGGTTTCTTAATTATTCATTGTTCGTAGTTCCAACTGGCCATCCAAAACTATGGGGAAATGCTGGGAATATTCTGCTTCGAGAAGGGCGGAAGGGGCTCCAGTGAACAATGGAACGATGGCCAGACTTTGACCTTTTCACGCATGTTCCGCCCGAAGTATCACCGCACAATAGAAAGAAAAGTTTGGATTGGTGGAAATATTCCTTCCTAGACGTTTAGCTGTGCTGGGGCCTTGAAAAGTAGGGTTCCAAAATGGGCAAAGTAGATCAAAGTAGCTTTTCAATGTTTTTCATTTTCTTTTCAATAGCGATGGTTTTTTTTCCGCAGTGTACCCATGTATACCTCCAGGGTCTCACTATGCATCGGCATTGTTGGGGTACACCGGGTACACCCAAGTTATCCAAGTTCACCGGTAGGATTCTATAAACCTATTATGGACATATCTACTCCAGGTAGCATTTATCACCATTTTTTGAGATTTTTTTTTTTCACTTCGGCCAAGGCCTTGTGGGAAGTGCGTGCTCGAACCTATCGCCATTCTGTACAGCGCTTTGGCCAGAGATTCGTTCTTATGATGTTCAACTTCTGGGGATTGAGAGTCTTTTTTGGGAAAACACAACATTTACAGTTTTTTTTCCGTTCTTCTTATAGGTTCAAAACGGGTTCATTGAGCCTATGCACAACTTTAGGAAAAAATCATTGAGGGACATCCTGTTAAACAAACAAGGAGGTGCCAAAAACATTCCTTCAGAGGAAGTTATCTTACGGGAGACGCTGAGTTGCTGCTGAACATTTGTTTGACGTTGCTATCTTGAGGTTCTTGGTACATTTGGCTGCCTTGGGCGTTCTTGGCATGATTCATGATATATATGTGAACCTTGGCAATGCTGGTTTCTTTTGGGTGCTAAAAAACCAGTTGGCAGAAGTGAACTTACTACGGACCTAATCAAATCAGTGATATTCAATGCGCTCGGGAGAGCACGTGAGATCGTGAGATTGGAGGAAATAGAACGCCGATGATAGTGTTTTTGTGTTGAAGCTATTCTTAAGCCTTGCAAATGTCAAGAAATCTCAGTATCATTGGAATATCATTGGATAGATGTTGTCTTTATATGGCCTTTTAACCTGATAGTCAGCTCAAGTGTTTGAACATTGTCCCTCATGTCATGTAATACATCAATGTGTGAATTGTTGCAAAGGTTTGTTGGTGCTTGTCAATGTTTGTTGCTTGTTTCGGTTTGTTACCATTCCTTTGCATTTGACAAATTCCAATGCTGCAATTGCACAGTGCGTAGATGCAATTCGGAGTGGCCATGTGTTTTTTGTTCATCAAGGTGCCTGAACGAATGACTAAACATGTTGGTCCGGTGGTTTGGGATGTTTGGGCTTCGAATCGGGTGCCCTGGTGCCCTTAAGTAATAATCCCTTTCATACGAAAAAATAGCAGGAATCCCCTTCAATTAAGCATTAGTTGAGTGCCGGAAATCGAAACATTTGAATCCTTCACCATGGCAATCAGCTTGATATTTTTGTGGTTATGCTGAGGAATCCGCAATTGACGCAGCTGGTGCATATCGCGTGCATGTCTTTTGTCTACATCGCACACCACAGCGTTTGCAAGGAGAAGTTGAAATTGAACGCACTAAACCTCAGGACCATCTACGCTGTGTTCCTTGCATTGTTTGATTGACTGCTGTGTGAAGGTGTGCAGTGACACGGCATGTATCATACATTTAAATTAATGGATATATAACATATTTTTATTCATAATATATATATTTATATTTACGCATGCGGTATACAAGTCACAAAAGCGGGCACGGATCCATTACAGTAATTGTACGACCAACAACATCCTGGGTGCGAATCCATGTCGGTGAATGTAGCCACGATCACAAGCGGCATACATCCCCCGAAAAGTAACATGCAACCTGAACATGTCCCTTTGGAACAGGAAACTCCTTGATAATAAACCATTCATTTATTTTTGGGGTTACATATTGAATATATTGGTTTTCCGGGCGCATTTTTTTTAACACACATTGTTATCTGTTAGGTCCTTGCCAAACTGCATAGGTGAGAGTGCAAATCTTCATGCTTGCAAGCTGGTTAAAGATGATAAGGATCTGCAGTGGTGGATGGCCAAAAATGGCATTCAGAATGCATATGTGAATACCTTTGTTTTTGCACGAAAGAAATTATCAGATACATGTTTTAGACACGTACAGGATATGATCAGGATATGTTTGTGATTTTGATGTCGAGCAAAATCTGACTCGAGACGGTTCCTATTGTTGAACAGTTCCAGAGCCCTGAATTCAGAGGGTTTAGCACGGCCACTTGTCATATCGAAAACTTATGCCATCGCCATTGCTACTAGTTGTGGTGTCCTGTTGATGGGTAAAATCCATTAAAATCCCGCAGTTCAGATAGATATAGTCAAAACAATACTGCACATATTTGGATGAAGTACCAACCTGGTGCTCACTCAATTTTTGGTTTGCCATTTAAATCTCAGGTTTTACGCGTCGTTTGTATTCTTTGCACTCAGCAACGGCTCTCATCAACGAGATGATGCTCGGGCAATCATCGATCAGGGCTTCAATGCAGGGTCAAGAATGATTATGTCAGTTGCTTGGCTCTTGAAAGGACACTGCTGTTGCAAAAGCATCCCAAGGCACTTTTGAAATCCTTTGAAGATGGTTTTCCTTTTCCCAAGGTGGTTTATATTAGTTCCCTAAAATATGCAGTTTTCCGCATATATACGTACTATACATAACATAATTTTCCCACGGGTTTTTTTACATCCTAAGTGGTTCGCTGGATTTCTGAAGCTTCAATACCATTAGCTTACCTCAGTGTGGTTTTGACAGATTGTTTGGTAAACCTGTCTACATTTACCTGGGTTTCGGAAGTGTGTGAAGAAATGTCATAGAATTTCCCATGCGTTTTTGGTTGTTTGGAAGATATGCATGACCCTTCCACCATCCATGTTCAAACGAAAATGAACACCTACAAAAAAACAATCATCGACCGCCAGTGAAATTATTTCTCATAGGGTTCATGTATGATTGGCAATCTAGTTTAATCAAACGTCGGGTAATAAATTGAAACAACATTTTTCGCCAAATTAACCACATATATAGTTTAGCCATGAAATAATGACGATATGACAGCTTGTCTTCAACCAAAAGACGGACTGCCGAGGTGATTTTCATTGACACCTTGAGCGCGATCCCTGCGCAAGTTGCAATCTCCTTGGTGGAGACGGGTGTACACGCAATGCACCACACATCACAGGATACACTGATGTTTCCTTGCTGCAACCGTGTCTATAAGGACTTTTTAGAATACATTGGGGAGCTTCAACAAAATCACTTAGAGATTCTTGAATATGGTTAAATGTAAATGAAATTTGTTTTTTTTATGTTTGGACATCTCCATCTCATGTTATGGATCAGTTACATAACTCATCATAAATGTGTCACTCAGTTGCATCGATGATCAAGACGACAACCTACTCAGAGAAAACATGGCAATCGTTATAAACTAGGGTACCAAACACACCAGCAAATTGATTTTGCATGTAGATGTATATAGTCTATAGTATTGCTTGTTATAGTGGTAGCACCATATTGTAAACAAAAAATGTTGGTAGGTCGATTTTAGCTCCCAAAAATTGTTTGTGAGTAAAGTTTTGCACCAGTTGATAACATATACTTATTGTGTAAAGCCTTTTGATGTATTCCATTTGATTCACGTGAGTTTTTGTCCATCAAGAGTCACTTTATCCGATTCTGCAGGTGTATGGGGTTGTCCAAGGAATTTTCCTTGTGGTTTCCTACGGTTCCCTAACATTCCCTAAGAAACCCTACATTTTTCCCATTTGCTAGCAACCCTTGGACCTTTTTGTTGCGAAGGGCCTATGAAAAATCACCTTGACATTGTGTTTTTGGGTCAAATGATGACATATCTCAGGAAGACATCAACTGGGTGGTGGCAACTCAAATACTGTTTATTTTCACCCCAAACCTTGGGGGGAAGATTTTCACCCATTTTGACGGTTGCATATTTTTCAATGGGGTTGGTTCAACCCACCAACTTGTCGTTTTTGGTATGTTTTTTTGTTGGGATTCGTTGTGGCAAACTCCGGGAGTTTGATCGGCCTGCAGATGTCATCCGAGGGGCGGTCACTCGTTTGAGCTCTGAAAGCTCGCCTGAAGGTTTTCCTTACGAATAGTGGGTTCACCATCCACAGATTGGACTTATTGGGTGTTTTCACAATTTCCAGTTTTTGAAGTTTTATTTTCACAAGAAAATTTTCATGACAGGTTGAATCATGTCACTTTTTTTTGGTGACTCCAACATATGGATAGAAATGGTCATTTGGGAGATGCAATGGAGATACACGGTTCAAACAACAGGGCCCAGTGCCGTCGTTGCAGGTTTGCATGGATGCAGCTCATAATGAGTTCTGGTAGCCCTGGCATGTTGTTTGTCTATTTTTTCTTCTCTTTAATACAAAAGAATGGGTTCCCAAGCCAATGGCTATCGACATAGGATTTTGTCACAGACTTGTCTCTTGCCATGTCCCAGCCAGCCGGATGATAAGTGCCACCGTGTCAACTGCTGCCCCGATGACAGGTATCATCGCAATTTCAGTGGTTTTGGAGCCTCTTGGGTTGCAGAATAAATGGAAACTGTGTGTGGGACCGGGAAAAAGTTACATTTTTTGTGACATCAGTTACCAATGAACTACCATTAGTTTTTCACTACTTACCATCAGTTAAAAATTGTTTACCATGAGTTACCATCATAGAGTCACATGTCTCATTTACTGTAAAATTTATCAACACAAAAATTAAGCGTTTTTGTGACTAAAGTCCCGCCAGTGCCACAGATGGAGTCGACCAACAAAATCCACACGGCAAGGCCCTAGTTCGGGGTGTTGTTGGATAAGTCCCGGCCGTATGGCTTGTTACTTTCACTTGATGCCAGAGTGTTTTTTTCAAATATAGCTACAAAAATGCAAGCCTAATAACTAGTTAAGTACATATCACTACGTATACAAATTGCATGCTTTATTTCTTTTTACACATCATATGATATTGATTATTCTACCGATGCATCCATCTCCCTCAGCGAAACCTCCCTTATATGAATTGAGAAAAACCTGCCGCACCCGATGAACGGGTTGAACTTAGTATAACATCATATTCTCAACTCTGGTTGGGATCCAAATCTAAATTGCAGGCAAAATATGAACAAGCATCGAACAAGTAGGATTCAACACTGTTTTTTTTTCACTCTCCGGGTCGTTTTTAAACATACGCTGGCTGGATGTTGGAAAAGTGTTGACATTGAACTTGTGTTTCTTCCTTAAGAAGTTCAAAAAAGTCAGAACATTTTTCAAGTTAGGGAAGTATATGTGGAACAACCACCCAAAAAAAACAAAACTGCCGAGATTTTGGGTCACTTCCCACATCACAGCGCTGATGGATACGGAATGCATGGTAATGAGCTTCCGTCGCATGCTGCGTGGCGTCAGCGATGGCGAAGTGATTCTCACCGAGGAGTTGTGCAACCTGATTTTTGCCAGTGGATTGGGGAGGGTGTTTTTGCCCCCGGTTTTCTTGGGTTTTTTTGAGGTGGGATGCAACCATCAAAATGGTAGACAAAACAAAGTAGTGGTAAAACACTTAACTAAGATAGGTTCGTGAACGGTCCGTAAGCTTTTAAGTAGAATTATATAGATCAATAAAAACAGGCCATGGACAGCTAATGTCTCTGATGACAGGGTAGGCATGCATCAACGCATTATAGGCTGACTCACCTAAAAAGAAAGCAGCACAAAAGAGACCACCAATTTTTTGGGTGAGTCCGATAGTTAGACGAAACCTACAAAAACACCAAGAGGAATCCTCCCAAAATGCCCTGGGAAACAGCAACAAATGATTGGATGATGGCTGAAAATTTGTCTAACAATGCACCACCTCAGAGGGAATCCCCCCCAAAAAAAGGTTACCACCCTCTAAGCAGGTGGTTTTGTCAGCCAATTCAAGATGATTCCACTTGAAACCCAGGCCGCCTGAATCATTGGAGATCGATGTTGTCGATGTGAAAATTGCTGCAGTTCTCCTATTTCCCCGCCCGTTACTGTAACGGGGGGAACCTGAAGATCACCGGTTTGTTCAACGGAACGAATCATCGAACCCAACACCTCCATTTTTTCGGGTTCCAGCCATTAGTTCTGAGGCATAGCTGAAGAAGCAGATTGCCTGAAGCACTTAATGATGGCATCTGGCAAATTCAAAGGCACTTGTTGTTTTTTTTTGGGGGGATTTTTTTGCAAACAGGTCACAACGACGCGAAAAAGATCGAAAAAGACTTTTGGGTGAAACAAATCAAGCGAAAAAGACAGTTGAAGTTGGTAGGCAAAGTACCGTTTATTGCATGATTTGGAGGGTTCTTTGGATTGGAAGATATATAGTTATAAATCGTGATGTTTTTTTTGACAGATCGTTGATTTGTTTTGTGGTGTGTGTGTGTGTTTTTCTTCAGGATTCCTGCTACACCCTTGTCATTTTGAAAAGGACGACATGTTGGAATATTGAAAATTTTATACACAGTAGGTCACGGTCCACATATCTTCAAACAGTTGGTAACTACTCAGACGGAAATGGCATCTCTTGGTATATAATATGTTTGATTCTTGCCGGGTGTCCGTCATGACTTATAAAAAAATGCCCGTGAAGCACTGGCCATGAATTTGATTTTTGCTTGAGGGTGAACTAAACATACATTGCAATTGATGGCGATATGTCGCAGCAGTTCAGGCTGCTAGTTTTTCCCATTGATTCACTTACTTTACTACATCCCAGTAAAGTGTTTTTCCACATAGTTTTTGAGTCACTTGCCTAGAATGGGCTTTCTTCCTGGAAAAGACACGTAAATCGACCTTTGAATCTGATCTCACTTTGCTTTTCGAACTTGATTTTAAAACGGAACATGGACATCCATTTGCCCCCATGAGTGTGTGCACCAATCACATCTCTGTCACTTGTTGACTTTGGTTGGAGGAGAGTGACCTGCTAGCTGAGCCAGGGGCATCTCAAAAAAAACATCATCATACTGTTGCTGGAAGAAATCCTGCATCACCTGGGATGTATAAAACCCTACCTACCAACTGGTGCAGGATTTCCTCCATCAACACTATAGGGGAGCTTATAACCCCCTGAGGTTTCTTCCCTCACGTGGGGGCCCTTGATTTTGCAAAACCTTTGGCGAGGCAAACAATTTGAGCATCTCATCGTAGAGGATGAGGTCTGTCGCTTTAAGGAGAGCTGTTTTTGTTTGTTGACATGTCCCTGGTTGCTTCATGCAAGGGGTTTTGCCCTGTGGGCCCCGGGTGGTGTGTTTTTGGGTACATGATTGGTGAAAAAAAGCAACTTCATGGATAATAAGGAAGTGGAACTATTGACTGAAGAATGACCTGATTTCAGCATGTTTTCTTTTGAATGTCCCATGATTTGGTACCGAATGATACCTACTTGTTTCAAAAAGAGAATGCTGTGCAAAAAGTCACTATCGCTTTCCCAGTCCCCATCAAGGGACGCCTTCCATCAAAAGTATGGATTGTTTGTGCAACACCGTAGCCCAAGTCCCAACAGTGAATATCAAAAATGAGATGTTTTGGGGCCCAAGCCCTCTAACAGTGAGAAAAACACTATTTTGCAAGAAGGGGCCTTAGTTTATAAACCTTCACTTGCCACTTTTCACTGTTTTTTTTCTGTGTTTGGCCCAGGACCCAAGAGATGTTTCATGTTTTTGTTTTAACTATTATGGTCCCTTCCAAATCTTTACGCATGCCAGCGCGGCCGCCGGTGAGGTTTCAGGTCACCCTAAGATCTGGGTGAACAAAACATTATTCCATGACTGATCAAGGTAGAATGTAAGGTGGAACCAAAGTAAGTTTAAGCAATGAATAGGACCCTACTTGTAAGATCATCCCACATTGGTTCATTGATAAGCGTCGGGAACTTTGCTTGAGTAGTGTTATTCCAGTACACAACTGCAGCAGCTGACCTCCAAGCAACTAACATTCTATATCATAGCACCTCCACTCAGAAGCTTCGGAAACTTTGGGAACATGATCTGTTTTGTTTTTTGTGGATGCTGTTGCTATGTTTCTTCGTTTCAGGGAGTGTATACCCTCCCTGAAACTAACAGCAAACGCACCTGAAAATGAATGGAGAATTTTCCGATCGTTTCCTTTTGGGACCCAACCTTTGGCTGTTAGTTTAGGTAGGGTATATCGGTATATCTGGTACTCTAAACAACCATTTTTTAATGGTTGTTTCAATTGGATGATGAACCAAATCTTTTACATGAAATATGGTAGTTTGTCCAAACTATACTATACCCTCTGGGGAATTAACATATCCCACCTTGGGAAAAGGAAAATCATCTTCAAAATTGGCTTTTCAGGGGATATGTTAGCTCCCAGGAGGGTAGATGTTAAGTTTGACTTGCCAATATCATGGGCGCCAGGATTTTATAAAACAATCCATGGCAGAAGCTCACAAGCCTGAAGACCAGAGGAGCCAACGGGTGTGTTCAGAAGGGATCAACCTGTTGCAAGGCAATAATATGGTTGTATATGTATGTTTGGGTTTTTATATATATATACCATTTATTTATGCATATAAATGACATGCAAAAATATGTTTGTACGTGTAGACATATATGAATATGCATGTAACATACAAATACTCCAGAAGACTAACATAGCAGTAGAAAACCTTCATTTTGATGTAGGAAACATATTTTCATTCATGGTCCATTTTCAATGCAGCTATGTTAGTTTACTGGAGAGTATATACCAAGTATATATCACCGGTAATCTACATGCGAACAAATTACATGCTAACCCTTCGCCCACCTGTTGAACCAGAACCTGAAAAATCGAGGTTATTATAGATTGTTTGCTTTGGGGGTTTTGCATAACAGGGGGATGCATACTTTCGAAACATGTATATCACTTATTCATCATTCAGCTTGCTCGAAGCGTTTGTAGTTGTTTGTTGGTATGTGTTATTTTTTTGCCATGTGGTGTTGGATCCTTCTCCCACTCGCGGTGGCCATGAGTGAAGATGAATGTGATAGTCCAGGAATGATGCAACTGAAAGGGGTTCCATCCCGTCAAGGCGCACAGATCGCACAGCCTACAAGCGGGCACAAGTTCACTCCCAATGTTGTGGCACCAAAATTTGAAGCATCCAGCAATGAGTCATTATCCAGATTACAAATGATGTGCCAGGGGGACAACTTTCTGGATTGCTGGAACTTTTTCACTACTGCTGACCCTACCCATGGCTATGTTCAGTATGTCTCAAAAGATGAGGCTTCGCAGTTGGGTTTGTTTCGTGTCACTCAGGCTTCATCAGTGTATTTGGGAAGCTTGGTAGGACAAAATGCACCAGTGAAATCGATCCGACTGCAATCCAATAGCCTATTTTCAGAAGGTCATATCTTCGTGATTGACATCCAACACATGCCCACTGGGAGCGGCACATGGCCGGCATGGTGGTCATATGGTCCAGATTGGCCCAAGAATGGAGAGATTGATACCATTGAAACCGTGAATATCGAAGATGTTGTTCACCAAACCTTGCATACAAGCTATGGTTGCTTCATGAATATCCCTGGCATTTTTGATCCAAATTGTAATTCAAATGATGCGCACAATGGTTGTGGTCTTCATGGCCCTTCCAACAGTGGTGGTCCTGCTTTCAACGCAGCTAATGGTGGTGTTTTTGTCACCAAGTGGACAAGTGAAGGTATCAAGATGTGGGTTTTTCCTCGAAGCCAGATTCCTCAAGATTTGACTGACAATGAACCAGATTCAAGTACCTGGGGAAATCCTTGGGCTTTCTTTCCCTTTGGGGACAATTGTCCATCCACACACTTCAGCGATCATGTGCTAGTCATCAATTTGGATTTTTGTGGCGACTGGGCGGGTAGTGTTTTTGATGGCGGCGAGCAGGCCTGTGAGGCCTTTGTGAAGGATCCAGCAAATATCGACAGCCTGAAGGACGCTTTTTGGGAGATCAACTATGTCAAGGTCTTTGCGCCTGAAGCCACAATGGCGAAGTCGAAGTCCAAGACCAAGACGATGAAGAGCATGAAGAGCAGAGAGAGCAAGAATGGAAAGAGCGACACGAAAACGAAAATCAAGAAGAACAACAAGAGCAAGAAGAGTCCGAAGGGAGATAAGAACAAATCAAAAAAACAAAGAGTCTCCAAGACCGTAGTTTAAGTCATTGCATCAAAAAAAAACTGCCTGTGTTGGCAGCACCTTTTGCACACATAACCACCTTGCCAGATGGTTATTGTCGTGAGTTGCTGTGAGCAACAGACTCACAGTTTTGAAGATCGGCATTTGTAAAGTAAAGGCGTTTACAAATGGCGCCATTGACATGCCCACAAAATCGAGAAAAAAAAGGATACCGTCATTCAGCTTGGGATTTTTTGTTTTGAAATAAAGGCGCGTTGTAGGTGTAATTCGTGAATTCATAATATCTTCAAAATTTGCATTATCTGATGTACAATGTCTACTAGTTTCCTTTTGGGAAGGCCCATTTTCAGGTGCGAACTGTTAGTTTCAGGGAGTGTAATTCCAGGTGTTGATCCTTATCCAACACACCATCCCTGTGTTTTGGAGGACCAAAACTCCGCCATGCCTCCGTGTCTCCTTGCGTGGACCTTCCCACCTCCGAGTGGGCGTGGATTTGTGGCATGTGTGCATGCCAGGACGCAAGGCGAATCGGTTTTTTGGGGTAGGGGAAAAAAGGTGGGAACCCGAGAACCCTTGGTGAAGCTGATTGAAAGGATTCTGCCAGCTCATAGGTTTGTGTTTGTTTGTTGTTTTCTTTCTAGCTGAAACAACACCAAATCTGTGATGGCCCTTGCGACGGCAGTTCACCCGGTTGGTGAGATATAAGTAGAAATCATGTCCCCATAAAATTGTTTGGATGGCACAAAAATGCGGGTTTTGTTTGGTGCTTGGAAAGATTTGTTATTTTTGTTGTTTGTTCTTCGGGGAGTGGTTGTTTTTTTCATGTATGGTTGAGTTAGATTGAAACTGAACCTATAGACAAGGCACGAGGGATCTCAGCATGACTTCAAGAAGAAATCATTTAGAGTAACCTGGATAGATGATATATCTAAATGGGTTCTATGGGTACTCTATGAGTTTGCATTTGGCAAATCATGTCATGTAGTAAAAATTGTTGTTTTGATATCTATTTCTTGTGGGACTCGGATCCCCTAAAACCGTAACTTTGGTGAAAGGCACCTACCTGACATTATGTTTGTTTGCTGGCATTTACAGCATATTTGATAGGATCCGCATTGTTTGTTTGTTGTATTTACCTATACATGTTGGTTTATTTTCATGGTAAATGTAGGTAAATCTATACCATACATGGATCCTATGGGTACATGATGACGCATTGATTTCCTTGATGCTTAACCCACACGTTTCCACGGTTGGGATCGGTTGAAAGGATGGAGTGATGCATTTGCTAGCGCTACGCGAAGATGGTGAAGCAAGAGCCTCCATCCCAGCAGCTGGAAACTGGGTCGAATTCATCCATTCTTTGGGAGAATCCTCCGACTGAATCCCTGAACCTCACAACCTCAGGGGGGTGGGGGTGGGGTGAAAAATGTAAGTAACGATAACTTGTTTCCCATATGTTGCCCATATTTTGGGTGATTTTTTGGAGGAAAAAACATGTGCGACGGATTCTTGATTCACCTTCATTGCTCAACTTCAAGGGCTCGACTTGTTTGGTGGCCAGGTTCCTCCTCATGAATTTCCTGTGAAAGTCCTTTGGCAACCACATGTACCATTTGATATAATGCAAGCTTGATGGGTATACATGGAGAGTTTGCCTCATCATTTTACATTAAGAAGTTTTATATCTCCAAGGCCCTGCAGGATTTTGGTCCTTACAGTAATGATGTGAAATTTTTGTTGACCACAATAGGCTTCTTGGAGACATTTGCAAATGCGTTTTTTCCCAAACAAAACACGTGAACATCCAAATCTAGGCCGTTTTGGAGAAGGCGCTATCATGAGATAACTTCTGGCAATCTCGGGTGGTTTAGTGTCAGCACGCCCTGTGACCCCATAGCCCCTTGAAACAGTTGGCAGAGAATTCTTGTATTAAACAGAAGATGCAGAGGGTAGAGAAGCTCTCAATTTGAAATCAGCTTCCCTTCATTTGTCAGGATCCGGGATTTGGATGTCCACTCCCCGTGCTTTCCTTTCCAAAAACGACCTTCAGGACATGAAGGAGAATCAATTGAAATGCAAAGCCTTAGATCAACGGAGGCAGGGGGCACAAGCGAAAGATGCGAAAGTGAAGCATCAGAGACTTGGTAGCAAAGTATCAATTCATATGAAATGGATCTTCAAAAAGACGGACTCTGTTACCAACCAACAGCTCATTTGTCTTGTGTGGTAATGTTGAAGATCAATGATGTTTTTGTTGACCTTTCCATGTCTATGGGGTACAATGGTACATGTTGCTTTATGTTTATGATGTTTAGGTTATCTTTCAATGAGATGCTCATTTGACCAACATGACATGTAAACTTGCTGGAAATTTGATGTAGCATCATGCTAGTCAGACTTGCAAGATGTAAATATGTATATACAACATATGAAATGTCCCCTTGACTTACCAATTAATACAATATATAGGTGGGGGGTGGTATTCCCCAGTTGAGTCCATTGCTATCCACAGCCAACGAGACCAGGACTGTTCCTGGTCTCAAAAGTCCTCCGCTTCGATGATGGTCGACAGTTTTCCGGAATTGGTTGACATGACGTTGTGCGTTGACACGTCTACTCACTGGTAGCTTGGGTTGAAGGTTGAAAATTGGTTCAAGTTGTCAGTTCAGGGTATTTTCATGTCAGGTTGAAATATATCAAGTTGATATATAGGTTATACTCGGTGGGGATGTTATTTGCTGGTGAGTAGTCTTAAATACATCTCATTTTGTGTAGTGATTGATTTTTGCCTGGGAAGCACATCCTCCACATCTAACTGCAAACTGTACACCGGGGCCGCTGTGGTCCGTCCACCCTTTTGAAATGGAGTCACGGAGGATGAAACCCACCTACATTTGGATTTGCCGGGGTCATAACCACACTCCCTAAAACTGTAAAAAATGCTTGGGAATGGGAGACGGTTCGAAATCTTCCTGTTGGTGGATTTCGGCCTTTTAGCGGCGAACTGTTGGTTTCCAGGAGGGTACATGTGTTTTTAATGATGGTCACGCAGTTATACAGGTCTTTCGACCGGACACCCTTAAAGGCACCTATGCAATGGCAACATTAGTTACAACCTTTTTTTTGATGGCACAAAAAGGTATAGTTGAAACGGAACAATTCTGTATAGTAATACGTGGCACCGGTTGCGGTCCTGCCGCCGTCGAATGGGTAATCAACCGAGGTTTGACATAGAACAGGCGTGGTCGGAAGCTGTCCCGGTTTGGCATCGGAGATGGACATCAGAAATCACCCGAACAGATAGACGAGTCACGTTCCATATCGTGTTAATGTGACAGTGATGTCAGGATATTATACTTTTATGTTCATTCAGCTTCAGCTATTTTGAGCAAGTGAATGTACCATAATTGTTTAAATACCCTGAATACTCACTCAGCAAATGGCTACAGTACCCTTTAGAATACTATGCGGATCAACTTAGAACGCCAAAACACCAGGTTTTTTGACAAAAGCAAAGGTTCTCGAAGACCTCAGGAATAATGTGGGAGCCTCAATCTAACCGTTGTAAAGAAATCATCTCGTTGCCAGTTCGCTAGCAATGCATGGCATGTTCCCATTTGTTTGGTCCAAAATAAATCCATACAAATCGGGTCTCAAAGTTGTGGCAAGAAAAACGGAGCTGCAAATGGAAAATGATTCCCTTTGAAGATTCATATTTTTTTTCCATGGAAAAGCTGGGAATTTTGTTGCCAGCTTGAAATGGGATGGACCTACCCGGTCGTTGTTTGTCCATCCCAGCCAGGCGCATTTGAGCTTTGCTCGGTACCTTGGGTTAACCAGAGCCGGGATGAACTTTTGAGATGTGAATAGGGTATGGAGTTGCATGGCCATGCGCACTTCAATTTTTGAAGATGTTGTAAAGATTGGATGTTTGCTTTGGTTTTTGAGGTTTCTGCTCATATTCAACCAAAAAAATGTAAAAGTGCAGTGATGTTTAAGAAGATCCAGGTACTGCATATGGATGGTTGGGCAAGCATGGGCAAGCTATATTTGGTAGTTGAGCAATCAAAATTCTACAGAGGCTTCATGCATCAACCAGGTGTTGATGATACTTTGTTCATTTCAGTTTGTGATACTGTTGATGGAAGAAATCCCAAGCAACCACTTGGAATATATCTGGAATTTGTAAAACCCTGTATAAAAATAATGGGAAAAACTACCAACACATACTCATTCAAAATTCAACTTGTGCGGCAAATGAATGCTCATGGCTCATGGTTATAACCATGAAGATGCTTGCGTGTATTTCAAAGAAACAGGACCGCCAGCAAGATGAAACGATCAATATAACTCAATCCTCTTCTGTGAAACCACCATGATCTCTACATTGAAACCATTTTTTCATGTTTGATCCACTTGTGCATGTATTTCATTCACTGCTTTTCCAAAAGGGGTCGTTTCGATCCAAGGCAAGCTCAGAGTTCCTACAACTCCATGCCCAGCTTGCGACGGTTGGTACGGCCTACGGATTGGGAGACAGTGAGATCTCAGCTCAAGGTCGATTGGGTGCTTCAACCCACCCATGGGGTTTTCACGGCACCCCCCCGATTTCGGGCAGGAAGTTGGGCCATCCAGGTGGTGGAGTCATTAGATGGGTCCACGATGAATGTTTTTTTTTTTCGGATTCTTAATGGGGGAAATCGGTGAAAAACCACTTCACTTGTTGGGTTTGGCATGTTTGTTGGGGTTCAATGAGTTTATTACAACATGTTACCACACGAACGTAATGTGATGTGATGCAGGAATGGAAGAACACCTTTTCGTTTTCTTTTTGTGGGGGATGATTGAGAGCATCGGTATTCAGAGGGTGATAGGCAACTGTTGGAAGTGCATACTGGTACACATACTATGTTTAAAAAGGCATGATATTGGTAAGCAACTTGGAACTGAGGATTATGATGATGATGATGATGATGATGATGATGATGATGATGATGATGATGATGATGCTGATGATGATGATGATGATGATGATGATGATGATGATGATGATGCGTTTTCTGATAAAACATTATGAGCTCTTTGGTGCCCAAGCAAATCCCTCACCAACCATCGGGTAGCTAATTTACATTTGTCAATATTTTATGCATTTGCAGCTTTCCTTTTCCAAGTTGATGTTTGTTTTCAGGTTCAACAAATCCGTGTTTTCCATGAGTAGCCCTAACATGCAAAACGTTGGCAGATTCTCAGATCCGATTCGAGGCAGTATCTCATGGCAATTCGATGGAAGAGATGCGCTTAAGGTTAGTAGATGATGCAAAACGGTCCCTGATTGCACAGGTTGGGGAGCGTATTTAGGGTCGGAAGTTGTTGGCCACTTTAAAAATGAGATGGGCTGGTAAAAGGTTGTTGGGAAGTGGACATTTTGAAGCCAAATTTCACAAATCACCCAGGTAAGTTGTTGCAAATTTTGCCCGGAGGTAAAGGTTTGGGGTTGCAGAAGTTGGTATATAAAACATCCCAAAAACTTTCCGGCAGAAAGGGGAGTGATGTTTTATGGAGTTACAGGGTTCGCTCCCATTGAAGTGTTTCTATTCAGCGTCCTTGTTTTTCATGGCTGCTCCGAAAATGGCACTGTTGAAACCCATTCTAAACAGCCTCAACTGTCATGCCTGTTTCAACGCAGATGAGCTGGGATGATGAGCATCCTTTTTGGGAAATGTTAGAATTATTTTATATGGGAGAGCATTGTCAATATTGTTATCCACACGATGGGTGCAATCTTTGGGAGACCTCCGCGGAGCAAACCCCAATGTTGCCAAACGTCATAGGGAAAGCACCACCTGCGGTTCATCCTGCTTAAGGAACACCTTTTCATCGGGAATTCTCCGTTAGATTGGTGAAATTTGAAATCCATGAATTGGTCCAAAACGGTGTCATCAACTATTTTTCCTCGCCAACAAAAACAAGAAACAACAACAAAAACAAGAAACAACAACCAAAACAAGAAACAACAAGAAACAACAAGAAACAACAAGAAACAACAACAACAACAACAACAACAACAACAACAACAACAACCACAACCACAACCACAACCACAACCACAACCACGACAACAACAACAACAACAACAACAACAACAGCAACAGCAACAGCAACAACAACAACAACAGCAACAACAACAACAGCAACAACACGCAGGCAGCAAACAAAACGCGGTCACTAACCAAAGAAAACCACCCGCTCTCGGCAGGTCCAAGTGTCAACTTTTCATCCGGCACATCGAGGGGCGGAGAGTAGTATCCAACTATGTCTTCAACTGACAGATCCTTGGCCAGCCTTTTGTGTGTCAAGGGGATGAAGATACGGTGAAGGGAAGAGGTATCATATCTTAAGATGTTTTTGGCTGGCTTGGTTGGTTGGGTGGGTGGGTTTATGAGTGGTGTAGTAGTTCTTTATTTGGTGCTGGATATTTATGTGCGTGCTCGGTTAACTGTTTAACTTGTTGTCCACCAACTAGCGATGTACTATATATATAGGTTTCTTTTCAGCAGAAGCACGCAACATCACCAAACCTCAAGCAGATAGCAAACCAAAAGAAACCTTGTAACAACACAATAGATATAAAGGAGAAAGATGACTCAAAATCAAAGATATAATTAACTCAGCCAATTGGCAATGGCAATTGGTGACGTGGTTCAGTCTGGTGGTGTTACTATTCCAAGCAAATGATTGCTACCATATATATATAAATAATATGGTATAGTTTATGTCTATTTATATATATCTTGACTAATATATTTATCTCTATTTATATATATACATAGATCTGGGAACATATTTGGAATTATGAATTGCTTTTGTATAGAGCCCTGAGTTTTAGTTTGTTTCTTCGACAGGGCGCCCTCAACAAGACAGTATCGGAGCTGTTGGATTTTCAGTTGAACTCAGGACTTTGTTTTTGAAGATCCTAAAGGCAACTCAAAAGCAGAAAGGTACCTTGGTTTGTCAAGTGATTAATTTCTCCGCCGCCTTGTATCACTTATGTCGGATTGCTTGGGGAAGCATTCCTGATGTTTTCAGGAGTTCAATGTGCAGAGAGGGCCTCTCAAAAATCAGATTTCTCGCTGGTTTGATTTCTCTGAGAATTCACATATGTGATGTTTTAAAGGTGGGATAGATATATATATATATATATGAGTTTTGTGAAGGTCCATCCCATGTTAGTTTTCCTTATTGTGGGATATGGATATGGATATGTCTTGTTTACAGATATGTCTTACCAACCGCAGGGTTCGTGTGCGAAGTGGGAATGCAGGAGCTTGACTTCAATCCATGAGTAGTCCAGGGCCCCGGAATCTCCGGGATGTGAGTGGCCAATGGGTTTTTTGCCATTGTTTCTGTTGTTCACCAAAAACTATTTCTCCTTGAAAGAAATAGGAGAATTGAATTGAAAAATAATTGAATCATATTGAATCTACATTTGATGTTTATGTTTATGTGCAATATTTTATATGTTATTATGTCGAAGATATTTCTAAGATAATGCTGGAAATAGATGAAACAGTACTCAGTAAACTTAAGAAATTTGGACACGTCAAACACGTGTCATACGTAGAGTTTTTTGAGTTGTCAGTGAACGTGCATCTGTGACTCTGTTGTTGTTGGAGACAAAACAAGTTAACGAACAATGTTTGGTGTGAAACTTTTGGCCACCAACTGCTCCAAACAATTTAAAACAATTTAACGACGGGAAAGATGCCCTGAGGGGTACCGACGGTACCGACCAATCAGGCCTATGGGAAAAGCAGTATAGGAAGCAACCTTGTGATTCTTATTGGCGTATCAAAATTGTTGTGGTCCTACTGGTTCGGTTGTCGTATGAAACAATCTGTTCTTGGTTTTGTGATGCTATTTGCTATCTCTTGGCCCGGTTTCAAGAGGTACCAGAGTGTACCAGATGTACCCTGGGGAACAGAGATTCCTCAGGATCAGCAGCCAGTTAAAACGGGTCGATAGGATTTCGAGACTTGGGACCTTTTGCAGAGTTTGCCCCGAAAAAACAATGGTGAATTGCGAATCATGTTTGAAACCTTCAAAAGATACGTGTGTGATAAATACATAAAACATTTCAAGCATTTTCACCCGAAAGACCTGGGGAAAGATTTTCTCCCTCATGTTTGGCCACTTGCGCATGTGTGGCTCAACCTCCCACAGTCACAATTTGCCCCACCCCTTTCAAACCTGTGGCGCCATGAGATTCCAGTGTGGGAAAAAACGAAAAAATGGCGACACCCAATCGGAGGGAACAGACAACAAACAACCAAAGAAAAACACAGAAAACAACAAACAGGAAAAGGTAACTCAATAATTAGCGGTTAGAAATAAGATAAAGGATGAAATCAAAAGCGTGAACATCTATATGGCGAGCTTTTTATTTGGCCACGATCTCGAAATGAGGCTGAAAAGCTCATGGGCCCCTGCAAGAGGATTTGAGTTTGATGTTGTTTTTTTTGAAAGGTTGGTATGTGAAGCCTTGTGGGGGTGAATGCTACTTTCGTTGAAAACTGGTTTATCCATTTTTTCGCAGTGCTCCAAAAGGCCAGGCCTTGGAACCATGGTATTTTTGGGGGTAGAACTTTTCCGGGTCTAGGAAAGCCCTTAGGCCCTTGTTCCTTATCAGTATGCAAATGCATGGAAAGGAGAAGAGTAGAAAAAACTTCCATAAAGTCTCCTTGATTTTGATGGACATCCTTGTGCTACCTTTTGTTGCCTAAAACCATGGGACCATTGGTGAAAGTAATGGATGATACACTCCCACAACATGACCTCCTGGTAGAGGATATTCCTTTTGGGGAAACACCATCATTTTCAGGATCCATGCTGAAACTTATTGGGGGATGATATTTGTGAAAGCACAGCATTGATAGTTAGTAGTGGGTTTGATGATTTCCCGGTGGAAGCTCGACCTGAGAGATGTTTCTTTTTAAGGGACAAGCATTCCCTGTGAAGGCAGCAAATCGGAAGTTCGAAAGAAAACAACTTCAATGTAAGTTAACACCAAAGAACAAGGTGATATTATATAAACAGAAATGCACAACAATCACTTGGGATTGGGTGAAAAAGATTGTTGTTGTATTTTTTGTTTGATTGCATTCTGTGTTTAGCGATAATTGGTAATCACCGTTTTGGTGGGATTTTTGTTCACACAATCTATCCAGAATGCAGGTTGAAAGATCCCTCATAAGGAATTTTGATAGCTGTTCAGACCTCCAGTTGTCGGACAAAAGGTTCACATCTTCACACTCCTTCCCCAGACCAACAGATACAACAGGAATGTTGATGGTGGAAAACATGGAGTTTTCTCCACTCATAATCCAATGAATTCATGTATAGATATGATTCGAAACGTAAGGATGTTCGCGTAAAAAGGGGGAAGTTTATCAGCCAATATGCGAAAAAATCCCTTCTGCAAGTAGCTTTGGGTACGTGGGTTTGGGGTACCGGGTAACACCGAACCTAACAAGGTATTTGGAGCATTAGGGATGTATGCATTAAATACCCTGTTTTAATACATATATACAAGATGCTGTTGTTGCCTTCCAGCCGTTGGTCTGAGCAGAGACTTCTTTTTTTGGAAGATTTGCTGCAGCAGGGCATGCGTTCAAATCCTGTCGTTTTTTTTAAAAGGCACCTTTATAAAACTTTTGAAGAGAAATCTTCAGCTAATGTCACGGGAACCTCAGTTCTTGCAAGGGATCACTTGCTTCAAATATTCAGATCAATCTTCCCAGCGAATTGGTTACCCTCCAGTGGAATTTATAATTATATCCCCCCAATGGGTTTCAGCCGGAAAAAACTCATTTTCCCAACTGCCCAAGCTGGATGGGAGTCCTGTTGGCACAGTTCCCATAGGTTTCCAACCGCGATGATGTTTTCCACTTTCAACTCGACTGACTTCGATATCTTCAGCCATCCCGGGACCCACCTCGGTTGACCGTGACATTTTTTCCCATTGAAAAAAATCCGTCCGATCCGACCTCGGCGCACCGAGTGAGTTGGACAGACCTGTGTGGTTAATACTAAAACGCACCTTTTTGCGATAGCACCCTTGCGGAGAAAAAGGAGGCTGAATCGCTGTAAGCTGTGAAGAAGTGATATTGTTGATGGATCAAACCTTGCATCAATTGATATAGCTGAATATGGCCAACTATCCTAGTCTGTACTTTGGGTAGGATTTTAGCAGGTGATCATATCCAAGTAACTAGTATTGGTAGCATGACAATTGCATTGCGTTGGCCCCAGGTATTTACCTTTTTGGATTTTTATGCACTCATGGATAATCATGGAAAGGGACCAACAAAAGGGGCAACCGACTCAAGTGTTGTGAAAGTTTCATTGAAACAAGAGTCACGTGAATAAATAGATGGAAGTATCAGAAAATCCTTCCACTGATCTCAACCACTGACCGCATTGGATGTTATGTAATTATTTTCAGCCCACTTTTTTAAACGGCATGAATGTAGCAAGCGAGCTAATATGCTTTGGGATGAGGATGGGTAAATTTCCCAATCCTAATATACACCCTCCCTGAAACTAACATATCCCACCTTGGGAAAAGGAAATCATCTTTAAACGTGCCTTGAAGGGGATATCTTAGAAGGACTTTTGGAGCTTCTTTACAATCACCCTGTTGAGATTCATACGGCAAGTTAAGTTCCATTATTGAAGACACCACAAACACCACAAGACACTATGCCCAAAATAGATTCTTAGAATCATTCTAGAGCATGAAAGGGTATAACCCCCGAAAACTAACATGACATTGGGAAATCGGAGATACGTCTTCAAGTGGTTGTGTTTCCATTGTCATGTTAGTTTTCCAGGGTGTAGTAGTGCACTTTGTTGTTGGAAGAAGTTTTTCCATTTTCGGCCGACCGAGCACCGGCATTTGTCGCCCTTCCGCCAGGCACGTCGTCGTGAAAGCAGTTTGCAAGAACAAGCGGAAGAGCTGCAGCAGCTCGACAGAACTCTTCTCAAGAGCGCCAGGGTGCACCGGCCATATGCTTTCCAGCGACTCAAGTTACACTTTTTACCAAGAAAACGAACATATTCTCTGAACAAATTATGCTTATAGGAAGATGGTTCATATTGAAATGGGGGAGGGGTAAACATTTGAGATTTTGAGAGGTCATTTGGGTCCAACTAGACATACTAGACCAACTCACTAGCGCTCTAGTCATTTTGGGAAATTTTAAAGTCATCATTTACCCTGAAATTATGCTTGAATCAATGTATGAAATCCTGGAAAAATTCTCAAATGTATTCAGGATTCTTTTGGTTCCAATCCTTAGGATCTTTCTGCATTTTTCCTTTTCCGCAATAGTTCCATATCGTCCTATATAGTGTTCAAATCTATTTATTTGTTATCCCCCTTTTCCTTTCAACATGTCTTTTCCATATAGACCAAGCCTTACAGACTCGGGACGAGCGGACAAGTTTACCAAGCGTCCCAGGGAGTCCCCCATTTTTTTCACTATTCCAAGCCCATAAGATCCATCGGACTGTTATTGTTGACCTACATTTAAGGTTGCCGTCATGTCAAAGATCGCCCGGTTTCTTTTAGGTGGTGATTTCAAACATTTTTTATTTTCACCCCAAAGCGTGGAGATATGAGAAATGATCCGATTTGACGAGAATATTTTTCGGATTGGTTGAATCCACCTAGATTAGATCTTATGATCTTATGAGAACTATTCAAGCCAACCAAGTTGCCGTGCTTGACACTGAGGCAAAACTTAGAAGATGCCGTGATGGAAGCGAAAGCTCTCAAGGTCGGCTGGGACATTGGCCACAGAAAAAAAGACATGACATACACAGTATGAAAATCATAGTCAAGTGCTGAGATCGGTATTCGTATCAGGTATCAGTAGATTTATGTTGGTGATGTTCTTTTGGTTAGAATATACCATATACATATATACATATGTTTGTGCTGTTGGATAGTTGATTCTTATCAAGGAATGATACCAACGGTCGTGTTTTTGCAGAGACATGCTACCAGTGCCAGCGCACCAGGGCCACCCATCGAAACGTCGAAACGGCTCAGGCGCAGGTGCAAGAGCTACAAAAGAAGTTGGGGGACCCATGTGGATGTTCAGCCCAGTGTCTTATGCAGCCAGTATACAGTGTCCAAGTAGCGCATTTAGATCCTTGACTTCCGAAGCACCCTTGGAGATGTGGATGTCAAACAGCCACCGAATCTACCCATGTTAGTAACCAAAAGCTTCAGCCCCCCTGGGGAGCGGCATTGCAAATTCAATGGTCCAAGTATCCTTTTTCAAAAGTATACTGAATTACAGTTTTCTTCGAAGATAACATATCATAAGATCAAGATGAGTATACGGTACAAACCCAGCTTTCATAACGAAACCTTCATAAGACCTTAACGACATTCATCCAAACATATCCAACACATTCATCCCACCCAAATCGGTCGCAGGTTGACAGGGGCTTTAGCAGACAAGGCCACTGCTGAAGCCGCTTTGGAAAGCCATGATACATTGAAGTTGGAAGAGGATGGCACGATGGGTTTGGTTTCCTTGCGGTTGGTCAGAGCTGCAGGATTCCAAGTGGAAAAAAAAAGGTGGATATCTAAGATTATCCAAGCACCAGGCTTAGATGTTAGAATATCTAACATTATTGTATTCGCACCAGCCTTAGATGAATGTGGATACATTCGTGGAAATGTCTTTTTGCTGCAACTTTTTTTTTTACCACCGCAGTTTTTTAACACATCACATTTGGTCATGGTAGGAAGGAAATATCAAAGCAAAGAGTCGTGGTCGACACCGACAAGGCTTTTCATTGCTGGAGTCTTGGTGATGTGGGCTGTTTGTGGTAACCCTAAGTGTTTTCTTCCGCGAGGACTAATTTGGGTGACTGGAGCGGAATCCTTCTCGATTTGTTTTGTGTTCAAATGACCTATCTACTGTCTACTGTGTCATATATTTCCTTCTATGTAATTATTTTCCGCAGACTTATAGCGTCCATCTCTCTATGAAGTGGCTGGTAAAGGTGTTACAGTATCAATAGAAATGATTGAGTTGAAACAAAAACTATGGTTGTTCTCAAATAGTTTGATGTTCATCCCGAAATTTTGAGAAGATTCCCATAATATGCTTGATTCGGGTGGGCTCAACCACTCATACGTAGATAACTTTTGACACAGCAGTTCTTTGATCCTATAGCTCAATCCATCCTTTCGATGTAGATGGTTTATATGTTCCGATTTTGTGTGCTCCTAGTTGATTTGCATTCAAACCATCTCAGGCAAGTGTGATGGCATCTTCCATGTTGGATATTTCAGTTATCTCATGGCCAAACTTCTGACTAGTTGGTGCTTGGGTGTGTCTATCAAATTTCAGTGAGGAAAAGCCTCAAATGCCTGTATGGCCATAGACCTAACAGGTCAAAACAAAACAAACACTCCCCCATCCGCCCATCTCAACATACAAGTGACAAGAAATGGACGTCAACAAAAGACACTTTTGTTTTGCCTATGCTATCTATGCTATAAATATGCTACACTCATTATTTCATATTTTGCTACTATACTTTTGAATTTGTGTCAGGGCCCCCCAAGAAACAAATTCATACAACAGCATCAACAACAGCAATCAAAATCATACAACAGCAACAACAACAACAACAACAACAACAGCAAATAGAATCATACAACAGCAGCAACAACAACAAACAAAATCATACAACAACAACAACAACAACAACAACAACAACAACAACAACAACAACAACAATTCCAACTCTTCGAAGTTGGGATCTCTTCAATCTAAGGACCTTCGTGCATCTCATCGTCAACGTTTATTGCTGAAGCTGCGTAACGCGCAGTTCCGCTGTGGTGTGCGGAAGTCTGCCAGCTCTCCGGAGCGAAGGCTGCAAGAAGGCTTGCAACGACTGGTGGAGGATAATTCGGTCCAGGAAAGCCTCCTTGAGGCAGCGGGGGGTGGGGGGTTGTGATGTTGTGGGATGTTAGAATTAAAGAAAATCACGCAGTGATCCAAGCACCAGTGATTAAACAAATTCCAACTATTGAATCCTTTCCCTGGCATGCAGCTATCTTATCAGGAAATTATTGGGGGGCATGTTTTTATTTTAACAAGGCAGAGTGGAATGTGAAGCTTGAGGTGTTCAGCCTGTCCTCAAGCCTTACGAATGTTTTAATGAGGATGGTCACTGGTATCAACGATCTCATGTCAGTTGTCGTGTGACCGTATATGCCAAGGCGGTTCGACCACAACCAAGCAGCTTTTCGCCGTCACCCGTGGTTCTTAGAGGCGGAGACTCAGAACTCTGAGATTCATCAAACACGAAACCTATGTTTATCTTATCGATTTTTAACCCAACTAGTGTTGATTTGTTTAGCCCTATTTGGGGAAGGTTATCATATTTTTTGTTGTTCAAGTGACTTTTTTTTGTTTCAGGTTCCCAGTGTGATTTTTGTTGAATCAACAACGCTATAATACGCTATACCTGGACTTCCATTCGATGTCTTTTTTTGGTCTCGACCAAAAACATGACGCAAGCTAGAAGTGGAGAAACACAACCAAAAACACGACACCAAAGCACAAAAAACAACACCAAAGCTCAACAATATGACACCAAAAGTGTGTCTTTCAGAAGTTTTAGGTCTTCGACCAAAAACAGGAGCAACCCAGAAAAAACAACGTCTGATTGGTACTCCAGGTATATAATCGTTCTGATCTTCTCTACCATGATAAATCAATCGAAATTTTCTAAATCATCTAAATCTACATTTGTCGACATGTTATTTGTGTTTCTCTTCCCACCTTCAGCAAATGTAAGGTGATGGATTTCAACGTTTTTTTGTTTCTTCATGTTTACTGTATCCCTATTTGAGAGACAGCTTTTTGCTTCATCAAAACGGATGGATCTCCCTCAACTTCTTTGGATAAGACGGCTTGGAAGTGACTGGGGAGGAGCGATGTTTGGAACCTTTCTTCATAAACGTCACGTGTGTTTCACACGAAACCAACAGCCTGACAGCTATAGTTTATTCGTGACCCGTGTACTGCAATCATATGTCATTGCTCAAGAAACATGACAGTAGTACCTTCAGCAGGTTAAAACCATATTTTCTATTGTATGATACTTTTTTTTGGTATCATTAAGTATATTTAGTTCCCTATTTATACGTACTTCATTCCAATTGTTCAGTGTTTTAGATGTACATGCTCCGTTAGTTTTTGATGTTGCATATATCTTGGATCTACCCCCACCCAGTAACAGTCACCACCCGGATTATTACATTTTTAGTAGGGGATCTCTACAAACCTTCATTGGCCACTGTTACTGGGTGGGGGGTAGATCTACCATGATCTACCATATATATCTACAATATCCTTGGCCAATTCCCTTGAACTGTTAGCAAACAAACAACTTTTTTTTTTCCACCACCTGATGATGATGATGATGATGATGATGATGACATTAACCTCCTTATTATAAAACACCCCTGCATATCACACCTTTGAAAATTGGAAAAATCGGAAAATCATCATCAACCTTTGCCAATCAGGTGGAGCACGGAGGCGGCAAAGCTCACGGAGCTCCCCTCCATCCATTGGACTAGAACAGCAACTCGTCGCAGAGTTGAGAGGTTTGTTGCGGTTAGCAAGTTGATGTTGTGTTTGCTGATAGTTGGTAATGTTTGTTGATAGTTGATGTTTGTTGATGATGTGTTGGTTTTGTTAATTATGATGTTAGTTGAACAACCTGCAGGTGACATTGAATATGGATGCTCAGAAATTGTGTACGTACACATGTGAAGTAGCTCTGTGCCAAATTAATTAGCATTATACCTTTACTAAACACACCATGTTGTTTTTTGGGGTACAGACGTACAGTCCTTTAAGTTTAACTTTCAAATCCCAGGATTTTTCGGATTCGGCTTCCAATCCGCCCAGACCAGATGTCGTTGCTGCAGATGTTGCCGAAAAAAAGCCCCCTTTAGCGCGATGGGCAGATGCAGGGCAAAAGCAACTGAGATTTAAACATGATAAACAAAACTGGGTTGGTTGGTTGTTTGTATATTGGGATGTTTATGGATTTGTTGTTGTTTACCCTTTTTTTAACTTGAATTTGGAGACATGATTCAATTTGACTAACACATTTCAAAACCAGGGTGGTGGTTTCAGAGATTTTGGGAATTATTTACCTGCATTTATTCAGAAAGGATCCAATTTGACTTATTTTTGTTTCAATGCGGTGAAAAGTTGAAAGCACCTCGACAAACTAGCAGGATGCTCGGGAAAGATCGGGAAAGGAAGTGATCGTGATTTGATTGTTGCACACAACCCACTTCTAATTCAGCAATGAAAAAACTCGGTTGGTTAAATTATATAGGGGATTATATTGCCCACTTATCTAGAAATCAGAATAAAGCCATTATAGGGATCCCTATTAGCCAACCAGGATTCAATGGAAAGTAGGAGGGTTTAATTGTTTTCGTAGCCACGAGACGCCATGAGATTACTGACAACTTCACCCCTTTTTTGAGCAGTGACGATTCGATGAGTTCATGACATAACCTTGGTGGTTGTGTTCTTTTTTTGTTGTGTTGTTTATAGTTGTTAATGTGGAGATTAAAGAAATAGTATTTGAATATTTGATGTATCAGATCCAAAAAAAACATTTTGTTGGATATAGAGCATGATAGTAATGGATTTCCAGTTGAAAGGTCACAAAAGGTACCAGTACTACAAGCGTCAGTTGTTGGTTCATGGGTTCATTGGCTAAAGGTTTTGTAAAATTTGTAAATATAGCATGTTTGATCGTGTATACCTATAGTTTGTTCGACTGTTTGTAGGACGTAGGAGTGATGTTCTGAGTTTGACCTTTCTGATTGATCTCGTTACGCCTTTCTCCTTTGCATGCATTCCTTGTCGTTCCGTATGTCATAGTATGTGACATATGTATACATATGTTACACTGTTTGAAATGTGTCTTGTTGTGGATTGATATACTGACATGTTTTGTTATTAGTTGTTTTTTGCTTAGCAAACCTTCATATATCTATAGATACTGTATCCATATTGATTCAAATCCATTTTCTGCAGCACCCAACCGACCCCTACTGAGATCGGTGCCTTTTCCCAGGCAATTTGCCGCAGATGCACTTCGCCGTGCCGTGTTTTCGCTGAGTTTGCAGGGCATTTGAGTTGTCTGCTTCGCCGAAATTTCTGTCCCCAAAGCCTGGGGCAGTTCAACTCATTCCAAAGGGAAAAGTACAAAAAGAAATCGTGATGAAATCTGTGCAGGGATTTATAACAGTATTGGTGGTTAAGACATGCGCATATAGATGTATATATATACTCACATTTATTTACTGTATATGTATATATGAATATATTTGTTTGGATATATTTGGAGAATTCTCCCATAATTATTCTATCTCAATTGTCAGCTTGTATTTCATGGATTTGCTTGGTGAAATATTTATCATTCAACCAAACATGTGACTTGGACGTCAACCATCAAAGTGTTATTTGAATGAATACCTTCTATAGTCATATATGACTTCTCCTTTCCTTCCTAAGGCTTAGCTTTAGCTTTTTAAGCCTTAGCTAGTTATACCACTGATTCCAAAAAATGCCCGATGTGCAAGGTTCCTGGTGTTGCAGCTGTTTTATTCCAGCTCAAGTTCTCCAACAGATTTTTCGGACTCACCGAAGCTCACGAGCAATTCCGTTGGGAACAGTTGGGAGGATGAGGGAATCCTCAGACAGTCAACCTCTGAATTCAGGTTGTTGCATTGATTTCATAGGTATAGCCCCACATGCTAAAGATTTCATTTTGAAACCCAGCTCCATTTGATTTTTTGCAACCCTTGACAGTTCAAAATCTTCTCAGTAAAGATTTTAATACCAAATAAAAAAGGAGTACCCGACTAGGTGTCGGGAAGTGTTTGGACACCTTATGTTTGGTATCACCTAGTTGTAGCATAAGAAACGCAAAAGATTGCAGTAAAGCCAAGTTAAATGCTTGCGCAGTATCAGCCAGGTATCAGCTTATAGTGATTAGGACTTCCCAACGTGACAGCAACACACGAAGCTTAAGAGGCATGTAGAGCAGATCCCATGAGCCATCCGGGGGCCAGGTCTGCTTGCACAATTTCATGTGTGGCCAAGTGGATCAACCTCTATTGATCCAGAGGACCATGATCTTGGTAAACCTTAGGGAATCCTTTACTTTCCGGGATTTTGATTTGTTTTTGCATGTGTTTATGTGCTTTGTGAATGTTCCTGTCCTGTCGTTACTGCAGTTTAATTTTGGTGGTTTTGAAGGAAGAAATCCCGCACCAGTTGATGTACAGTAGTCGATATCCCGGTATTCATAAGGGTTTTATACATCCCAGGTGGTGATGGCCGGATTTCCGAACCATCAACTCTAAGGCCATACATTCGCAAGTCCCAAAGATACCTTCACTGCACCAACCTCTCTAAGATCCCTTCGCTAAGTCGCCAGGCATGGTGTCAACACCAGGTTTGCCAACGATTCACCGGCGCTATGCGGGGTTTATGGTCTCCAAAAGCCAGCGCCAGGTCGGAAGCTGCGCCTGCGGAAGCCGTGCGCTACACTCCCAAAAACAAACACAAAAAAGACATGTGAAATGATGGGTGGCCTGTAAGTTTCAGGGATATGTTCATTTTCACAAACATGTTACAAAATGTCATCAGATTTGGGTGCTTTTTAGATGATGATTGACATGGCAAGTATTGTAGAATTTCCAAAACAAGTATAGAGCAAATAGAGCAAATAGAGCTTCCTTGAGTTTAGTGGGATGTTGGTTCATTGTGTTTTTTCTCTTTCAAATTTGGATGGTAGACGAGAGCTATCGCCTTTCGAGGTGTCGCGAGAGCACACCGGGCGATTGGCAAGGTGCCAAAACAAACGGTGAAACAGCCAGTGTTGAAATTAATTTTGAACTCAGCATCAACTACCTTCCCTAAGCAGCGTAGCCCCTGAAAACTAATGGTTCGAAATGGTTTGAAGATTAAATTTCCCTTTAAGACGGCCTATTCAGGGATTACGCTAGTTTCAAGGAGGGTATATAATTGGTTGACCAACTGGTGGTTGGAAAATATGTGCTGAAACCCCGAAAGTGGAGCGATGAAGGGAAAGTATTTGGATAGGTTCCATCATATACCTGGAACCCAAATGACCCTTCTTTTGGTTCGAAAAGGCCTTGCATTGAGGGGTTGACCTTCAAAAATAGAAGTCATTTGGGTTCCAGGTGCACCTTAGTTGAAGGATACTAATTGGTTCAACATCACTGAAGCATGTTGTAACCTTGGTGTCACTCTTGAAGATGGCCAATTTCGTTGTATCCCCCTTGTTTCGCTTTTGCGAGTTTAAGACGATTGAATATTCCGATCCTAACACAGAAAAGGTATACCACATGGTGAATGGTGGGCTTCATATTTCAATCAAAATCAGGGACATCTCAAACTTTCCAGGTTTACACCGCTTTCACCTTTTTTGTGCAAACCCGCCTCTCTCGGATCAAAGTGAATGACCTGAAGACTGACCCAAAAAATCGGTCAGTTTTTGACGCCCGGACCCAAACAAAATCGAATTCGTCCCTCTTTCGTGATGGCTTGGCCATGTCAAAGTCCTGCTGGTCTTCCGATGAGTCACTAAGATGGATCAACCATGGGAAGTTTTTGGGGTTTGGAGAGTTAAATCCAAAAAGGTCACGCAGAAAAAAGGGCCTGTGTTTTTTTTGCCTTGAATCGTGGGCTGAACATGACTATCATGACTGGCCTACCTACTGGCAACTATCATGCGTGAAATGTCTAATGTAAAATTTGGATAGATTGATGGAGATCCACGGTATTGAATCTTTTCTAATCATTCAGGCAGATGCAGCTTGATTCTTGGAGCGGAATAGTCTTCGTTTCCAAGTTTAGTCCAGTAAAGCACAGCATAGTCCCCCATTTCAGTGTCTACTAGTTGAGATGCTCCCCCTGTAACAGGCTTGGGATCCCAAAACTCACCGAACAAAAATGGTGGAATCCTAATCTACGAGCTTTCATGCCAGCCATGTAGTGTGACATGGGTATCCTTCTCGGTGGTTTTTTCGGGAGGGCAGAGTAGGACTGGTGACTTTCAAGCTTAGGATGCTGAAGTTTTGAAGGTTCTCTATTTTGGAATCTCTTCAAAATGTTGAACGCTTGCGGACATGTGAAACAAATGCATGAACAAATCACTTTGGCATCGCGGATGGTGGAGATTATGGTCAACCCAACTCACGAGGGGAACACAACTTGAGGAGGTTTACAACCGCCGGGTGTTTCTCCAAGCATTTAGGTTGAATTCATACATATAGGGCGTGTCCGATTAGGAATAACCATCAAATTCCTATCAAATACGTGATTTTTTAATTGATTTCAGTGCACCTGTGTTCTGTATTCACCTCTACTGGGATGTCCATGGTACTTCGTAACTGGATTATAATCCCCTATACTAAGTAGGTTGCAAGTCCAGCAAATAGGTTTCAATCCAACTTGCTACTTGCTAACTAGTTTGTAACTTCCATGGAGACATCCCAGTAATACAAGGGATTGTTTTTTCCAACCCATGGACCACCTTGAGGTCCCATGGTCTGGACAGCACCTGCGGTCCCATGTTGGCCAAATCCTTGGTCTGAAACTTGGGCACCTTGGCCTCACCAGGGAACTACGGTTGATGGAAGGAATATTGCAACAGTTGATAAGTATAATATGGAATTATAAAAAAAAACATTGGGGATTCTAATAGGAGATTTGATAAGAATAGGTGATATAGGGGGGTATACTGTTGATGGAAGAAATCTGAAACAACCACCTGGGATGGTGCTAAAACCTGGTAAATAATGGGATAAAACTACCAAAAAAAAGCTGGTTAGCCGGATTTCTGAACCATCAACGGTGGTTTCACCTCCGGAAGTTCGGAAAATCATCGACTCAAAAGTACCTTTCTGAAGGGGATATGTTAGTTTCCAGGAGGGTAGTTAGGGGTTCAGGGGAAAACAAACATCCATATTTTTTACAGAGTAGAGGGGGACTACTGCAAGTGGAGCACAGATGATGATGACTTTTCGACAATGAGGGCCTGCAATTGGGCAGGTGGTTGCGTAAAAAACATTCACCATCATTCATGATTGAACATGTGTTCTTGAATGACGGAGACCTTGTTCTTCCCGGCGCATTGGCAAATTGCTGTTGAAGATTCAGTCAGATACCCTCGCACATCTGTGTGTGTGTGTTAAATATTTCTTGTTTGCACGAGCGAGACATTGGATTTTTGATATGCTTGTTTGATGCGTTTTGTATTTCCCCTCTCCTACAAAGATTTAAATTAACAACCTCATTGTAGAAAACACCAGTGTGGTAGGAAAATGATCTTAAGAGTGGTAGGAACAAAACACCAGTTTTTCTGGAGTGTCCCCAAAACAATGCGATATCCAACTTTTGGTCATGTTTTCCGTGCAAGACAAGGCCCCAGCCCTTCCAGACCCGATGCATGAGCCGATGATGGTGGCGCCCCCGGAGATTCCCTTGGATCCATCGGGGAATCTCGGTAAAGACTTGAACTTTACAAGTTGAAAAGGTGGAACTGGGTTGGTTGGTTTGTGGTTAGGAACCGTAACAGTAGTAGTAGTAGTAGTAGTAGTAGTAGTAGTAGCTTGTATGGGCATCTGCCTTTTTGCACGGCTGGATCTCGTTTGGATCTCGTTTCCATCTCGTTTGGATCTCGTTTTTATCTCCATAATTCAACAGTTGTCGCATATCCTTCAAAATTGAAGGCATGATTGTTGAACATAAGCGGTTTGTGAAGCTAACCTACCTCAAAAAGTGAAAAAGAAGTAGCTGACTTTGGGTCGGGTTTCCTGAGTCCGCATAGGAACGCTGATTTCCAAACATATACTCCGAGATGTCCACACAATTCAACCCTAACAAGCGTACCATGGTGAAGTTCAAATTTTTGATATCAAACAAAGTGTTTTTAGATAGATGTGGCGATGGCGTCCTCATGGTGATTCAATATTCCATGTCTTTGAAAAATCATTTGGGGATATCATTCCTGACCACCGGCGTTCCATGGTGAAGTGCACTATTTTGCACTGACTTCTCTGACTTCCTGAATGCGCAGCGTCCCATTGGAAACTAGCATGCCCCGGGTGAATGCATTGACTTTCGCGATCGGGTGTATATATGCATAATTATGCATACAATCAGATTCAGATATACATTTGTGACATTTGTGTCTTATATGTATGTGTTTTTAGGGTTGCAGTTGCAATTTTTCGGTGTTGGTCTCATGTTTTGCAGGCAGAAAAGCATAAATGTGTATATGCTTTTGACTACGTGTTGTAGTTGCAGAGCCTGTCACTCACGACATTAGCAGTCACAAGCATCCCGTGACCACATGTGATTGATCCTATCGGCAGGTTGATATCATTCACTGGGCTCCAATTTTTCTCGAAACTCGAAACTGGGAAGATTTGTAATTTACTGCCAACAAACTCAGGAATGAATCTAATATGTGAAAGAAACATGGTTCATATGGTTCTTTATTTGAGGTTGTTCAGTAATTTCAGTTTTCGTTTAGATCCAGGGGTTGTTCAGTAGTCCTAAATGCACCCTCTGAAATAAGCAGAGTGGCCTTAGAACACATTCAGGGAGGAGGATTAGGACCAAATTTTCATTTGTAAAAAACCCTTGTTTGGGGGGAGGAAGTGGTACACCCCGGCTATTTGGTTTGGTCACCCGGGGGCAGGGTCCCTCAGGCCCTCCCGTCATAAGATGGAACTCTCAACTATTTCCAGGTGGTGATTTTTGAGACTTCATCTGCGTGTTTTTTTTTAACCATTTGTTTTTGTTTTGTTTGTTTATTCCTTGAATTTGACAAACAGTGTCCATTGTTTCTAATTAAATGGGCGGTTCATCCACCAACGAGCCGGGCAGTTTAAGTGCCCAAAGTAGGGTTATAACCCCCATGAATGTTCGGAAGCGATTTGTGAAGAGGTAATAAATAAAGCGACTTCCCTCCCCAAACGTGATTCATCAAATCTATCGTTTCGGGAGGGCTTTACAACTCACTTCTCAACAGCGGTAACTACTAAGTTTCTTACATCTAAGTATGCCTGAAACCTTTCAGTAATGAAGAACATCGAATCAACATGCTTTCAGGACCACTTTTACTGTCACCTATATTTAACTCTGTTGCAAAGATTTTCCAAATCACAAACGAATATGCAAAGGCTGCAAAGGTGTCCAAAGAAAAATTCAGTTGCGGACCTGTAAGATAAAGGATCCGAAAGGTAGTGAATGATAGGTGAAGTTTGCCCAAACGTGATTTGCCTGACATATTGATACTTTATCAGGCATTGGGAGCTTGGGTGAAACATGTTTTCACTCGTTTTTTTTGGGGGGTGAATTTTGAAATTTCGAAGGAATGGCATGCAAAGCGTTCCAATTCTTCCAGAGAGTAACTCGCCAGAGTTTTTTCAACTGTTTGTCGCTGTTTGGGGCATGAGTGTTGATCAGCGATTTAATTGCGCCATAAAAATCCATAAAACACATGAAGGATGAAAGGATTTTCAAAAGTTGGCACACTTGATGTTGGAATATTTTCCAGTGAATCTATTGGGTCGTGACCCCCCTTCGAAGATGATTTCAGTGAGAAGTGAAGGCATAGGTCGGAATCCTGGTGGTTGTCATCTTGGTCACAGCCCAATAAATTCGCATGAATGCTCCATGGTGGTAATTGTTCAATTGACACTCTAGCTGTGAATGCTCCATTTTTTTTTCAATTGAAACTCTATTTGTTTTTTTTTTCATTTTTTTGTTGTATGTTCATTTCGATCTATTTGGGAAAGATTCCCATGTTTAACCATTATTCTTCAATCGGGTTGGATCAATTGGGTCAACATCTTCCATGACATTAATTATTTCGTCAAAGCATAGTGGTGTCAGGTGATATTACCCAGTTCAATCTTCCAAGCTATACTTCGGTAAACCATCGCTTCTTTGGTCATCCATGTATTTCCTAATTGAACATGGAACATATTCCAGACTGCTATGTTAGTTGACCAGAGGGTAGCAATTTGCATCAGGAATTCCGAACCCTTTTATGTAAAGGATTTAACAGTTTGGTGTTTCACATATAGAAATGTTTTGAAACATCAGGGCAACATCAGGAATTTCCTTCCCAATTGACCCTTTTTGTTGGGTCGCCTTGGTGTTTCACATGCGAATTCACCCCTTGTGAGGTCCTGTATTCATTGGTCCTTCTGGTAGCGATGTAGGTCTGGCATCCTTCGGAGCAAAGGATTTGCAAACTGCCATGGTGGCAGCACATACAGCTTCAAATGCTTGTGGAGACTTTGGATGCAAAAATCTGATGCTCAGACATTGGAACATCCCCATGTTCAAGAGGAAATACATCTTCGAAAGGTGGATTTTCCATTGTCATATGTTAGTTTTCGGGTGCGGGGGGGGGGCGGGTTAGGGTCATTAAATTACTCACTTTCAGGGCAAGGGGAAGAAACAAGCAGCTTAAATGTTGCTGGTAATTTGGAGGTATTTCCTGAAAATAAGAGTGGATGAAGTTCGGGGTGCTAACGAAAATGAATGAGCCCCTGATCTGATAAAGATTATTTGTTTAATCAACGGACTTTTCACGAACTGGAAGGCAGGTTGATCAGTCCAGAGGGAGACGCTGATTGAAAAAAGAAATGTCAGAACACATCACGCTTTTTTCCGAGAATGGCCTTGGTGGTTTCTGTGGGGTTGAATTTTGGAAGGTGCCAGAGATGAAGAATATTTGCAAGTTGAAGTGGGGAAGTTAGATTTTTTTAACGGTTTTCGGGTCAGTTTGGAATACAATGTATGGAAGACGTTTATTATTCTGTTGGTTTTGGGGGCCTGTGTCAACATTGGACGCACGGCCCGGCAGCATAGAAATTTCACCAAGGATCTGGTTGCATGCCATTGGCCGCACGACAGGTGCCGAAAGCTGAGCATTGTCTCCTCACCAAGAGGGAATACATCGAGATGTGGCGTGAAGACTCTTAGGTCATTTTCGATCAATGTATACATAAATAAATATATATCAAATGTTATATATAAATATATAGTTGTATGTATACATATATGATATAAATAAAGAAATATATGAATAGCAAAATATTATATATGTAGCTATGTTTATGAATCCTCCAAGGGTGTTAATTAATTTCAGACCCTTGGAGGATTCTAAATTTGAAATTTGGGCTTCGAAGCTGCATTGTACTACAAGACATGACGTCGGAAGGCATTGAAAAATCACCAACTCGTTAGGAGTCAAAAAGTAGCCTTCCGAAGTAGCACATACAACTTCAGCATGATGTTTTTTTCAAAGAGAAGCCCTTCTTTTTTTTAAGAGGATAATCTTCATATTCCATGATATTTCATGTTCAACTTCAATGTTAGTTTACTTGCAAACTGCCTGGAACATCTACTAATTTCGCAGGTGGCCAATGGTCTTTGGTGCGTTTTGGTGAGCGATCCTTCCATCGGTGGTGTTGCTGGTTTTGATGCTGCAGCATCCCTCCAAGTGGAGAGCGTGTCGGTTTCCGGTATGGCATCTTTGACGGCAAAAGTGTTGTTGATTCGTTCTTGGTGTTTGCAGTTTTAGTATTTGGGTGTTTCCAAAAATTGGGCTACCCCAAAATGGATGGTTTATAATTAAACACCCTATTAAAATGGATGATTTGGGGGTACCACTATTTTCGGAAACATCCATTTTTAGTTTGGGGCCGATGACATGCCATGGGTTTGAAGATGAACGACGGACAAGTACCTTGCAGATCTTACAGATCGTATTTGCCCGGAAATATTATTGACTTTCTATCCTGTAACTGGAGAGATTTTTTCTTTAAAGTAGAGGTCGCATCCATATCCCTGTGCACAGATATGGCTGCGGCTCAAAATGTAAGGTCTGGATCAAGCCCCGTTCCCACACACGATCCAGACCTCCGATCCAGACCTCCGATCCAGACCTTTCGAAGGGATTTGATCCAGACCTTTGATCCAGACCCTTGGAATGATATANATATAATGGACTTGTTACTTGGCATCACATAAGGATGCTGGCTGTTCTCTTAACAAACATATGATTTGAAATAAATTTGAATGGTCAGGGCTTCCATGTGTTTTTCTTTTGGATATATATTTTGACATGATTTAATTTTTGTCTCTCCAATGAGGTTCACGATTCTTTGAAATTTCCATATCAAAGCTCTCATTTGCTGAGGAACATGGTCATTGCGCAGCTCCTACGATGAATTTGTTGGGTACTTAGTACTATGCAGATAGCTCCTACATGGAAGCTGAGTAGATTCGGTCTGACCTTTTTGGAAAAGAACATTACAGACCCGTGTTTTCTCATGTTTTGTTTTGCAGTTTTTTTTCTTGGTACTTCACAACAAAGGCATAGCTAACCTTTAAGGACCCTGAAAAAGCCTGGCAATTTGCAAAACATGGGCGATGTTAGTTGGATCATGAAGTTCGCTGTGCAGAAGACTGGTAATCCAAATATGTTCATGGGCCATGGGAAATAAGTTTCCAATGGAACATACACTTGCGAATTGAGAAAGAGGCCAGCGATGTCTTGATTGCCAGATAATAGACCCATCATTTCCGCGTAACTACACTCATTATCGACTATTTCTTCAAACAATACATGCAAGTATCAATAAGAATATCAACAACTACAATTCGGTCAATATACTTGAAAAAACATAAACATTATCCGGGTGGTGGTTTCAAATATGTTTTGATTTTCACCCCTATTTGGGGAAAGGATCCATTTTGACTTATATTTTTCCATTTGGGTTGAAACCACCAAGAAGTTATACATTGATTCCTTTGGGATGATTGCTATTAAGATTATTTTGTACCAAGCCGCCAGCCATTGCCAGCACCTTTGAAGAGGTCATTGGCAGAGCACCTGGCCCCAATCCCGGAATATGATTCACCACGTACACCGCCACCCAAGAGATGCTTGATGGAAATTATGAAGTTGGGGCTTAATGTAGATGAGAAGGGAATGGAGGTTTGGTGGAGGGATATCAGGGATATCATTAGCAAGAACAAATAAACAACATCTTTTGGGATGTTTGATATACTGATATACTGATATACTTGATCACCTTGTTGTTTTGCGGCTATGTTTCAGTCTTGTTGTTTGCAGCCTTGTTTTAAGCTATTTCAAGCTAAGACCTTCCTGCAAGAGTGGGTACTCGTATATAAACCTTCATCTTTGGGACAGGTTTTCCAAAAATGACTTGACAACTCACGTCGAATACGATGAGGGAATGGCCCTGAAAGATTTGTTCCATCGCCGGGTTAACCAGGTTCAACCTTCCCTCCCAGTAGCAACAAGTCAAAGCCCAAGAGCTGCAACACACACATATATGCAAGATTCAAGATCGAACCACAGTTTGGTTGGTAGTTTGGATGATGCGTTGTCTTGACAGATGTGGCAAAGAAAGCTTGAGTCGTAGATTCGACAGATTCTGGACTTGAGAAAATTTACTTCATGAAATTTGCGCTTGAAATATGACACTTCACCCCAAAACATAGACTAGGTGATGGGCTTTCAAACGTTGCTGTTTTAATTTTCACCACAAAAAATGCGGAAGATTCACCACTTTCGACTGATAGACAGATATGTTCCAAGTGGTTCAGTTCAACCACCACCTAGAAGTAGAATGAGAACATCATGGTGTAATAGTAATCCACACACAACTCCTCAACATCCAAAACCGCAGCAGCTTTCGTTCCTTGTGTACCTCCCAGGTACCAGCAACGACATGCTGCCAACACCTTCGCCTGTGAGTTATCGCCGGGTGAAGCAGGAGGAGGAGATGTCATGGAAAGCGGCGAAGCAGACTCCAGTATGGCCACAGCATACAGGTTGGTTTGGGATGGCTTGGGATGATGGCGAGGTTGCTACCCAGCAGTTATATGATATGAGTATATTGATTTCATTTATATGATATATCATATATATATATATATTTATATTTATATCATATATATATGTATATGGCTGGCGGCTGGCGTTCAAAATTCCCGGTCAAAAGGGTTATATAAAGTGGGCACAATTGGAATTGAAAAGTTGATTTTACATCTTCGCTATGAAGCGGGCCCCATAGGAAATTACGCAGTTCACAAGCTAGGCGCTAGCATAGCGCTAGCGTGGCGCTAGTAGAACTATGATATGGTGAACATTGCTCAGTCAATATGCAGAGAGTAGTTTTGAAAACCTTTTCTGGTATCTATTATATTATAATATTTACTATATGCGCGCAAGACACAACCAGATAGAAACAGCTGAAGCATCATTTCCCGGGAAGAAGGTTTAGGACTTGAGGCTGGTGAATTTGTGATGGCTTTACTCCTCGATCAGCTTCAAAAGGTGCCATGCGTAAGAGAAAATCCAGCTTTTTTGGAAGGTGGAAATAGGAGATCAGTCATTCACCCAGTTGGCAACAAAAGGGGATGTTTTTGTTCAACGATTCGTGGGAACGCGGGAGCTGTAGGTTTCGACGTAGGAAGAAGGAATGCATGGGTTTTTGGATGCGGCAACGATTGTACTTTTCAAGTCCACTTCCCTGAAACAGGTATAATCCCCCCCCGAACAGAACTAAGAATGCCGTTACATCCCAAGACCAAATTAAGGGAGCAGCCGCTTGGTTGGAGAGTTCTGGTTGGGGAGAGCAAATGGGGGAACTTTTGATGTGCTATTGAGCCAAAGCCAAGCACAGGAGACTTGAATTCTGCAGCTATTCTACAAGATCATGCCATACTCTCAGTTGCTCATGCCCAGAGTGCTCCCCAGCAAAGTCAGACGATGATGGTATCTTGTTGGAGATTTCAGTGTGAGGTTGGCGTGAAGGGATGAAGATGATGAAGTTATCCAGTCAAAAAAACCGAGCGCAAGAGTCAACCAAGTGATTTTTTTGAGAAAATATCCACCTTCAACATTTACATTTTAGATATGTGAGTGCTATGCTGCTATCAACGACTGCCGAGATTTTTTCACCCCAATTTGGAACATCACGTCCAAATCTTTTTGTGGGCGGCTTCCAGCCGTTGGTTTGTTGGGGATTTCAATATCTTTTGTTCGCGCATGACTCATCTTCGGCCTCAACCAAGCCTTCTCACAACTCAACTTGCTCCATCAGTACCCTTAGGTGGCAATCTTGCAAATGTGTTTTTACTAATATGTTTCAATGCCGGAAGATTGGCCTGAACATTTGTTACCCCCCTAAAAAGCAGGGGGAACTGGTATATTCACCTACATTTCCCATAAAACGTCACCTTCCATGTAGGTAAATATTCCATTTTCCCTGGATCCATCTTGTATCAATTGTGATTTTTTGTTAAACTAAGGCCAATGGTCGAATGACGCCTTTGGCAGTTCAAGCGTGTGTGCTGGAGGCGCTTGTGATGCAAAACGGGGGCCGAGGGCAGATGATGGTACTGGTAGGTGGGTATCTTTCCCAAGATGCGCCTGAATCTATGGATTATTTACCTACATGAAAGGTGAAACATGGCCACATTCACAGGGAAATGTAGGTAAATTTTCCATACATTTTCCCTACATGCAGCATTTGGGGGATACCTTACCCAAAGTTATCTTCACATATCTTCACCATTTGTTGTTGTCCCGTTTGGTTCATGGGATATCCCCCGCGTAGGCCGTGGCCAAGAATCCATCCTTGGGTGATGCCTTGATGAATGAACCATCCTGGGAATCTACGACTTGGAGAGAGAAGTGCCCTTGGCGAGAAAACGGTGGGGGGTTGGTTGAGGGATGGGTGAAGAATGTCGTGTTTGCGTGTGAAAGTTGTGAACCGGAAATAGTTTTGATATCATGTATACTCATGAAATTTGATGAAGGAATTTATGTCGAAGAAACATGGCCATATCCATTGGTTCAAAGAATCGCCACCTTTTTCAAAGCATCATTTCTTTAAGTAGATCCGGGTATCAAAAAACACATTTCTAGGGTGTTAAACTTCTCCGAAGTTTTCAATTGGTCTCATCTCCTCCCAGGATCTGATTTAAGGGGATGGGTGGCTACTGTTGAAGTTTGAAAGCTTCCCCCCTGAAAAATGATGGTTGGTAAGATGTTAGAAGACTATATGATATCTATATACTACAGTTACATACATATCCTCCTTACAAAAAGATCATTTTTCAAGGCCTTGTGTAAAAAACTTCTAGCAAAGATGGTGTTTGCCTGCCTTTTTTCCCCATTTTTTTCACCGGTTCAAAATCCGCCACTCTCGAGGCCCAAGCATTCATACAACAAAGCTCCTCGCTGTGACTGGTGGGAATCTGATTCTAACACGTCGAAACGCGCTGTGCCTCAGCTTTGACGATGATAACAAGCTGGGTTTGCCAGGGATTTTTTGGAAGCAGCCTTTAAGCAGCCAGCAATGACTGATTCCCCATGGCCTATTGTTTTTCTTTCGTGGAAAATATGGGGTTTGATGAGGGCTTCTGGATAATTCTAGTTGTTCAAGAAACATACTATTTGTTCAATTCTAGCCAGGATTTTAGGCAGAAACACACAAAATTGCTAAAGCAAACTGTTTACATCTGTTTACTATCCTAGTACATATTTGCAAACATGCCTCAGGCACCAACTAATCAATTGTTTGTTTAATGATTTTGTGTTGCATATGTTCACATCAATGATTTGCAGTACAATATAGGCGAAGAAAGTAAATTGACGAAGCACCATGAATTTGGCTGAAGCAGCTGGCCATGGGTCAAAGAACCAGCTTAGATTTTGTTCTTTTGCTGCTTGGGCCCCTTCATCGATCTTCACTTTTCCACAAATTGCATGGTGTGACCTGACTACTTCCCTCAAAATATGTTCAAAAAAGTAATCATTTCCAAGCCTCTAAAGTTTCTGAAAGGGTCGATTTTGAGCAGGTTAAACATGAGGTGATGGTTTTAGAGATGTTTTCCGATCTTTTATTTTTTACTTGGGGTCCAATTTGGTACTTTGACCAAAACGGTTGAAACCAGCAACTGTCGAAGAGGTTGATGAACATCAGCCCGGGCCTCCATTCTTTTTAACAATCTGGGAGTTTGGACTCATTGTGCAATATCCGTCCGTCATGGAGAAATCTACCTAAAAGCTGGTGAATAAATCTCCCGGCTGTTTTAGGGAAATCCAAGCAGGTTGAACATTTGATGTTTTATTTCCATAATTGGTGATGAAGGTAACACAGTAACACACCATATTGGTAAGGAAAACCAGACCATGGTTGCATGGCAAAACGGATGGCTTGTTGTTTTCTAATGTTTTAGGTTAAAAGTTATAGCCATAATGATTTCCATATACTTATATTATATGTCCCGACACTTTGCCTGATGATTAAATAGGTAACTGAGTGGTTATAACCTCAACATAGCCCATGTATAAGTGAGTTATCCAGTTATGCCGTAGTTATGCGCCGAAAAATGCATGCCATTTATCTAAACTCACACTCACCAAGAATTTCAGGTACCTAAAACGGAGGTACTGAACCTTGTAAGGCTATTTTCCACATACATAAGCCTTACATACAGCTTATATATGTGAGTACCTCCATTTGAGGCACCTGAACTGTGTTTTTATTTAAATTTGCAAAAACCATCCAAGTACTCACAAACTGGGTTTATGACCAACAAAAACCCAAGGCACCTCGACAGAAACGTGGGAGGAAATATAAGGCTCGTGATCTGCCTGGTGACTTGCCCGCAGAAACACTTTCTTTTTTGTTTCAAAAAGACCGCAAAAAGGGTGAACAAAATAACAGGGTGAACAAAATAACAAGTTATTTGATTTACATTACAGTATGTTATTTTCCGCGGATGTGATGATGATGCTGCTGCTGCTTCTGATGCTGATGATGATGATGATGATGATGACGACATTCTCGAGCTTTGTTATGTCTCAGTTTCCCGACCCAAAAGGTAGCGTTTCACGAGTTTTATGTTACATCGTGTCTCCCATTTTGGTGAAAGGAGAGAAGTCACTCATCACTTTGTTCCTCCTGCATGGTGAAATATCACGCAGAGTCATCCGAATGGAAGTTGCATGTGTTCGCCACATATCTCATTGTATAGAAACGTATGTCATGGAATTATGATTGTTTTAATTATTGCATTTATGTTTTACGCACATATATGCCTTTACAAATTGCACACCTTTGGTATCTAGAACTTTGTTACTTACATTTTTGATTGAAACGTAATCAACGAATCGCGTTTTGTTTCCAAACCTTGGGGTGTTTTATGAGATCGCCATTCGGCCTTAGCTCGGTGAGCTGATGGGATCCCGAAAAAAAAAGCAACATCCCTGTCTTCGGTTGCGCAAATTTGCATAACTTCTTGAAAAATACATGAAAGAAAATCTCACAGGAACAAAGATTGCTTCAAATCGGAATGAGTTGAAACAGGTTTCCCATCTATAAAGGTGTTTTTTTTTCAGAGACTTCCATGCACCTTACGTATTCAACATAGACAATGGCATTGCTGCAGCACTGATAACCAGCAGGTGAGTTCCACAGAGATGAGGCTCCTTTTATATTGGCCGTGATGTCAGGGGAGCAGGATTTGTGGATGTATTACCTTGGAAAAGGTGGATATATGTTCATCATTGTTCATCGCATGTTCATCGCTATTATTGCTTTACTGGAGAAAAAAAAACAGGAATTTCTGAAACTGTTGTTTTCAGTCCCTATTGACCAGCGTGCTACCACTATACGTGTTACCACTGTGTTCAGTATGATTCAGAAGTCGACGCTGCAGTGGTTATAGTCAGGGTCAGGGATGGGCAGATAGAATGGGGTATAGCGATTAAAAAGTAGATAGCACAGTCCCTACATATTGGTTTATAAGGACCCTTTACTAACCTACCTTTTTGGTATTTGTGCCATCTATTTTGACCTTAAGGTATTTAGTCGGCTAGATATTCAGACTACAAATATTTGAAGCTACCTTGATAGATTTCAATCACAAAATCCCTCCCAAAATATTTCGCAGTATGAGATACAAAATGCGGAGGCAAATCTAGTGGGCCAGAGCTAAACTATGGCAGGTCACTAAACAAATGGGAAGTCCGTGATTAGCACGTTCTACTAAACCCTGCAAGCTGCAACTTGTTTGCGTAAGGAAATGCAGGAAAGTTCAACCATCTACTTGCCAGAGGTTCCTTTTAAACGATTTTTTCAAAATATGTGTAAAAACCAAATCAAGCTTGGGGTGATCCAATTTGAAGTGGGGGGAATACTTATTTTTTGAAAATGGATGTAACAACAATGCAGATCGCACCAAATCTAGAATTCCATTTTGTTCCTGATCCCATCCTGATACCAAATTGGACTGTTGAAACCCAAAAATGCCAAATCACACGTGAGGTAGAAGACAGAGCAGCCAAGGACAGTTTTTCTGTTTGGATTTGGCATGTTGGGTCCTGAATCAGCTCCCCCATATAAATATAGCATAGAAAGCTTCAGGTGCATTGTTTCCAGAGAAAATGCATGAAAATATATGGCTTATTGATGCTTATTGAGCAATTTTCTATGGCAAGCATCTTGTTACCGTTCTCTTGAGTGGAAAAAAAAATCCATTTTGGGAGACATCCTAGAAACACCGCCAGGACGAGTGGCCAAAGGATGAGACTGAAGGTGGTTGCTTGGCTGGAAGAATCGGGTTCCCACGGCGCCAGAGTCGATCTGCATTGTTCAAGCGGCTCTGAGAAATTTGGCCTGGGGAGAAGCTTAGAAGTAAAATTGAAGATGGAGCCTTTTCCTTTTTTTCAGGCTTAGTTCTTTAGTAGGTCTTTTTTTTTCCATTCAGATATGGGTTTTCTAGACGTAGACCTGTGAAATGTCAACGCTGGAATACCGCTTCACATGAACACCATACATGACGTCAGTTGTGGTAATGACAGACATGATATCATTATATATAATATATACCTACTTTATATTCAAATTCATAATTCCGCATTCAGTTGTACATTTTTCAAACTACATAGGCTTCATTCATGTCATTGCCTTGGGGCCATATTTGAATAGCCATCTATTTGATAAGCCAATATTTTGTGGACGGTTTCCCGACCCCAACGCACGACCCCCCACGCGCGATCAAATTTGTGTGGTTCCATAATGTGCGTGATTCAATTTGGTCAAAAGATTACCTCCCCCTATGGGATTCAAATTCAGGCATTCTTGGTATTTGGAAGATTTCAATTTCACTCTTATAGGTGTTGTTGATCATAATTCATGCTGCTAGATGTTCGGCAAGCTTGGTCATTCATCTTAGCATCACCATTTGGCTGTATTTGATTAGATTTGTTGAAAGGGACAACTGAATTGGGACACCGTATTCAGCTGCAACTGTGCAGTTGAATCAATTTGAATAAGTCGTAGATATCCGCTTAGTGTTCGCAGCTTTTTTCACGTTTGATCAACACACCAAACTCCACATCAATTCTCACCCGGGCCTTTTTTGTATATAGAATCGGCCATTTGTCAACTCCACTTTGGTTTTCAACACAGAAAACACCCTGCCACTTTGGGGCATACACCGTAGAAGATTAACATGGAACCAAAAAATCACCCAATTGGAAAGGAAAAACATCTTCCAAACCATCATTTTCAGGTTCCATGTTAATCTTCCAGGGTGTATTTTGGGGGGGCCGAGGCCTCTTGGGAAAGACCGTGTGGTATTTGATCGAAAAGGTTTTATTACAACGCCCACACCTTGAAGCTGGGAAGCGTGTCACAGAAGCTTGGTGCTACTGATGGTTTTTTGGGGTGAAAAAGGTGGGTGGTGAGATTTGCTAATATGGTTAAGGTACTTGGCATGCTTTATAGATATATGTGAATTTTCGAAGAACATATAGCATTTCTATGGATGTATTGTTTTTGTTTTGAGGTGCCAAGAAAGAGGGAGAAAGATGTCACCGGTAGATTTAGATGCACAGATAGAAAAATACGGGATTGAGTGAAGTGTATGGCGATTTGGATGTTTGAACATTGATATTAAAAGCACCATATTGGTATATTCAATGACTCATGCCTTAGTATATACTTCCAACGATACCAGACCTTCAAGTATATACATTACATTTCCCCTTTCATGTGCTTATTTTCGACTTGGATTTTTGTTTTGACGCTGTTGAGGTACCATTTCCTCATTGGGTTCACCACCTGCCTGCATCGTCCAACCCTTACAGCTGGACTCATGGCAGCAGCGATGAGAAGCGGTCCTTGGTGAATCGAGCCCTACGCACCATGACCAAGACGCTTGGCGAAATCGACGACGAAGACGACGGAAACGTTGTGGATGTTTTCATTTATGGGGAAGTTGTCCTTTAAACCGGAGTTTTTTGGCACCCCAAAGAAAGTGGATTCAAGGTTTTCAAGAGGTGAATGTTTCTTTCCAAAGGATGGAGGTTGGTTTCTATATGGTAGGATAGGTTGGTTGCTTAGAAACCCACGTTTTTTTTTGGGGGGGGGAGGCCCAATTTTGCACATATTTTGCCATGGGGTATGGGTGTGTGTTGGCGTTTTCCATCTTTTTGCACCCCATTCCTTCCCAAGACACTTCTTCAAAGAAAACTCGAATAATAGCTTTAAACACTCCAACAACTGCGAATGCATACAAAACCTGCCCTTATCGTCCTAGAACTATTACGCTTCCCAAGTAGCTCACACCCCAAACACGTGGTATTATTGTGCACCTCAGTTTCTTAGCTTTCAACATGTGACACCTTCAAAGATTCGAAGCGGGGGAGTGCGACCGTTTTTCGCCAACAGGGAGGATTGACTGTTATCCAGGGTGAGCATCACAGGATATGCTCCTGCAATCGAATTTAGCTCAGAGATGCCCCTGCAATGAAATCTCATAGCATTTGATGCCTCATGATTTGGGGGCAGCCAAGGGGTTAGAGATGATAAAAATCCCTTTCGTATGAAACAACTCTGGATCCATTGAATTCATAGCATCACAAGGTAGATTTTCGAAACCGGTCTTGGTTGAACTCTCTCACAAATGATTTTTAAAAAATAACTCACTGTTGCATCCAGCTCCCTGCAATCCAGGGGCTTGTGAGGGGGAATGAAACTCCCAAAGGAATCCCATGGGAAAATGCTAGGCTAGGTTTTTTTGTTAAAAAAACGCCGTTCCTAAGCTGAAAACAATTGTCCCCAGGAAGTTGCCTGGATGCTGTTGGACTGTAGACATGCAGAAGGAGGACCGTGGACAGATTGATTGGCGCCGTAGACATACAGCTAGACATCGTTGCCAAAAGACACATTCACCACTGGAAAAATTGTTTGCTTTTTTCAACAGGAAACACATATGTAGGATGCCATGGGTGGAATTTTTGTTACATGTTAGTTTATCACAGTTTATTGGAGGTTTGAATACAAGGGTTGTTAAGCGTTTTCAATGGCAGCATGTCATGAGTGCTTGTAATCTTTGAGGAGGAGAGTTTTTTCCCACGTGTGAACTGTGGAATTTGTTGTCTCACTTCGCCATGTTGCAGCAACAGTAGCTGTTGTCTCAAGATTTTGACTTTGTTCCTTTTGTGGTGCGATCTCCTTCCTGTGATTTGTTTGTTGTTAACTTCAACCACAGGTTGCTAAGGATTAAGAATGATCGGACCCCGCAAACATGGAAGCCACAAATCAGTCGATTCCTTGGAGGATGTTTTTTTTTGCATTTCCAGGACGTGGTTTCAAAGATTGTTGTTTTTGTTACCCGCACGAGAAAGGATCCAATTTGATCCAAAATTAATTTGACTATATACTGTACTGATATTTTCTAATGGGTTGAAACCACTACCTAGATTAGATTGTTTTTGTTATCCTTCCTTTTTTTTCTTCCAGTATTGAACCCCCCCAACATGTCATAGAACCGCTTCTGGGTTTAGCATCTATCTCTCAACTTGAAACGAATCTGGTTGAAGTCCGAATTGAAAAATTGCTGAAGCGGGGATTTGGGTCTGCCACGAGGTTCCCCTTGCCTTATGAATCCTTTTCAAAAAAATGGCATGGTTGGAGACAAAGAGCAAAATATACATATTTATATACAGTATATTAATGTATATATATATATATATATTATATGTTTTTTTGGGGTATTATTATTATATATCATTTTCACCTCCCTTTGGGATTGATCATCCGCAGAAAAAATATCTCCCTCCTGAAAGAACATGTTTTTTTTCAATTTCCCCTTGGGGTCATTTTTTTGTGGGCAAAGAAATCACCCCCAAAAAACATGCATCGTAAACTGAACAAATCGGGTGAGAGTGGCAAGGAGATGCAAGTACATTTGGCTGATGTCGCTCGCTTCTCACGCTTTTGTGATGGTATGTGGCTTATCCGCATTTTGCGGTTTTTCACGGATGGAAACATAGAATACTAGCCTGGCAATTCTGCAAAGGTGACCTTTTGTGGAATGGTTATAGTTATAGGTGATTGTTTTAAAGGTTGTTGGTGACCTCCAACTAGGGGATCAAGTGAGGTCACTTTGAATCGGCTGGAGGTGGTGGCATTTAATTCTTTGCTCGAGATGATCCAATGGCACGAGCATATGTTTCAACTGGGTGGATCAACCACCAGCTAGAATATCATTCTTTCTTGGAAGCCAACATAATACCAAGTGAATGTACCAGGTATAGTCGTATTTTCATTTCCTGTTTTGGGTGGGTTATAGATCTGATATGCCAGCTCATCTTGAATCTTGAAGCCAACGAGCGAAAAGGTTTAGGATGGTTTGGGGGGAACATCTTTTCCAGCTGGATGAAGATATTACCTGAAGATATTAGGGTGTATCATCACTGTATCATGGCCAGTCCAAATCCAATCCTCAAACAGAGTCTATTATCATCTATTATCATTCATCGAATTTTGTTGTAATTGGATGAGGTACGGAAATCGACATTTGCGGGATATTGTTTCACAGTGCCATATGTTGATCAAAGAACAAAGCGTTCACTCCCACAGGATCCATGTAGGGAATAGTTACCTACATTTCCCCTTGAATGTGGCCATGTTTCACCGTTCATGTAGGTAAATAATCCATACATGGATCCTATGGGAGTGTTTTGTTGTTGGGTTCTGAACCTTCATTTTCACGTACCGTTTCCTGTATCCAACTTGCGACTGGATCTTCCTGGAGTTTGTCTGGCAGAGATGAGATATGTGTATGATGTTTTATATTTCATGTATGGTATTAATTTTTTGGTGTTTGTTTGGAAAACACTCATAGGTTATAGTTGGCAGACTTAGTTGATGCATTTCCCGTAAGAGTCATTCGATTCTTACGTGTTTTTTTTTCCTCAAGAGGTGGGACATATGCCAAACCATCCCAAACCTAGATTGGGTGATGTTGGGTGAATGATTTCAAATCAAGCACATTGGCTTATAGGAGATAATTCAGATAGGATCAATTTAGTATACAGATCAGAATGATCTATTCCATCACTTCCCAATGGAAAACAGTATTGGGTGAATTTTTGCGCCAGTAGGGATTTAAGGGTGCTTTATATCTACGTATTGTTTTTCTGCAGATATACAGTACATCTTTGTAAGTAATACATAGTGGTAATCACTATCATTTGTGTTGCAAAATTTCAGACGTCAACACAAGACATTAACTCTGATTTTCACAAAACCCAAAACAAGAAGAGAACGTGTTGAAGGGCATTTTTGCAGAAAAACGCACATTTCTCCAGATAGGAAAATCAATTGAAAGGACCTTCTATGTGTGAGGGACGCCTACATTTCACAAGTGTTGATCCCCAAAACTTTTTTTTTTCTCCTGCCTTCCCAGTTTTTGTGACGAACCATGTCACCATGATTTGGTGGCCTCATTGGGGAGGAAGTGTTTCTATCAAAAGAAAACATTCAATCTTAGAAACTGGTTCAAGATGCTCAACAAAAAAAAAGTGGTACCTTAAGGTCAAAATAGATGGCACAGACACCAAAAGGTAGGTTAGTAAAGGGTCCTTATAAACCAACATGTAGGGACTGTGCCATCTACTTTTCAAGTACTGTAACTTTTCAAGACATATTAGGCACCTGATTTTCCTTTACACGAATCCCACACCACCTCAGGTAGTTTTCGCAATGGATTGCATGGATCCGGCACAAGAAAAATGACGGCAGTATGACGGCATTGGCCTTGGGGGTCGTTGAGTATACACACACATATATTATATATATATAAATATAGTTGTATATATATATCATATCACATGTATCTACACACATTGAATCATTGAATGTGTATAATTCTCTATAGTAATCATATATATTCAGGCACTAGCCACTACAAACGGCGCAAGCGCCTCCATTTGTTGTCCAATATACTTAAGGAATCTTTAACCTTGGAGGTCCAGGAGCTTATGGCTTCACCAAGTCGGCCTTGCCGTGACAACTCAGCCTCAATCGCCTCAGCTATTGGCTGTGGCAAAAAAAACAAAACACTATGACTTCTGGTGGCAAAAGGGCAGGTGATTGTAATACTGTAACAGACTGCAACAGCAATTGTTGTTGTATATATAAAGTGCACATTTAGTTACATATTATATACTGTATATATGTTTATTTTGTATATATGGTTTACTTTGAATTTGGTTTTCAAGGGCTCTTTTAGAATCACACTAAAAATCAGTACAACATGTTGATATGCTTAAGAGCTGTGTTTATTTTTATATACATCCTGGCCATGGCAGCTATATTCATGTCACCATTCGATTAGCGAGGGATGAAAGGCACCTCATCCTTCGGCAGGTGTTGGAAGATGACGGAAACAAACACATTGATGTGGTTAGAACAAGAGATGATGATAGAAACCTTGAAACCTGTTTTCAACAGAAAGAATCAAGGATGTAGAAGGCATTTAATTATTTGATTTCAATCAATCGTTTTTTACTTTGCCAAGACTTTTTTCTGATTGTAGGTGTTCGTGTGTTTTACATGTTTTACTTTGTTGATATATTTCACATATGTTACAGTAGCACCACAAGTTTTGAAAGATCAGATTTTTTCAGTGCCAAGACAAGGGCTTCATCCTTGAAAGATCAACCAGTAACCAGATCAACTGCAAACTGCCAGGGCACCAGAAAAGGTCATCCAATTTCTTAGTTCCGCGCTTTGAAAAAGGTCGACCCCGCGCAAAAAAAACCGGGGAGATTCGGGGGGTTGTCCGTTTGCGCCGAAAACGCCACGGGTATAGGGGTTTTTCCACCACTTCTTTCGCCACGAAAGCGGGTGGGTTTTATTGAAAGGCACATCAATTTGTATTATGGAGGGAGGTGCTGAGAACTGGCCGCAGTGTTGCAAGAGCACACGTACGCTGCAACAGATACCCAGGAAAGAAAATAAATTTTCCAATGACCCCTTTGCAGGTGCCAGCTGATTGTTTTAGGAGAAAGGTCTCATGTGACAGCAGATTGAGATTCATGTCTGTGGATTTCTATTAGCTACTTGGTGTTTTCTCACACGGACAAAGTACGAGAAAACCAGCCTCGGCACCATCTCTTTGCAAGTGTTGGCTTTGTGTATATACATACAGGATTTTCCAAGCAATGTGAATATAATTATACATTTTGATTCTGTTTGGTGAATTGAGTGAATTCTGACTTTTTTCATCCAGAATTATTTGCACACCTTTGCTGATAGTTTCAGTATGGGGGCACATAGACTCCTTGAATGATTCCTAGCAAGTCCCGATCCAATGATCAGTACTTGTGATGGCGGAATGGTTCCCTTTTTGGCAGGGTAAGTTTTGGGGGATGCAACTCCACTTGTGCCATGGCAAATTTTCACAGGTAAACGGTAAACAGATGAGAAAAAGAAAAGTAAGATAGCATAATACAGCTATTTTGTTACCAACTCATGGGTCTGCTGGATGACATTCCCGTCAATTCATGGGACCGGTATTTTACCTACATGTGGGTCATTGTTTGGGTAAATGTATGCAATAATTACCCTCTTGGGAACTAACATATCCCCTGAAAAGTCAATTCTGAAGATTATTTTCCCTTCCCATGGTGGGATATTTCAGTTCCCCAGAGGGTACACTATCGTCGCATGGTATGCGTTCTTTGCGGCACAGTTCCTCCCATCGGCGGACCGCCATTCGTTTCACAAGCGAATCTAGACCAGTGCGAATGGGCAGATTGCAATTTCGATTCCTAATGCTGGAAAAATCGTAGAGATGAAGACACCCCAGAAATATATAGAAATCTAGCATAGATACCACAAATGATGATTTTTAAAATGTATATAGCTTTCAAATTTCACATATGGCTATTTCGGGTATCCATGTTGATTTTCGGGGTTGTAGTCAGGTCAAGAAAATTATAGTTGTTGTATCAGGGATGATCAAACTAACCTTGCCAACATGATTTGATTTCCAGGTGGGTGAAAAATCCAACAACAACAACAACAACAACAACAGATTTGGATTACGGACTCATCGTAGGGTCCTGTGACGTCACTCTAAACAAAAGGTATACGTATACCAAGTTTTAGTCAGGTGACAGGATTTGAAACTCAACATCAAGCAATTTTCTGGTGAAATTTGATTATATCCTAATTCAGTTTCGGGAGGATACAGATTCCCCTTGTTCAAGTCACCATGTAAGGGGCCTATGTCATTTGCAACTGTCTCGGTGCACTGGAATTTTGTAGTTTCGATCTGAAGGGCAAACGCATGACTGATCATGAATGCACATGATTTCAGGGGCTGCTTAAGTAGAATGATATGATATTGAACTGATTTGGGGTTTGCCTAACCCCTGCAACAGTAGGAATGTAATCATCACTATTTTACTAAGGGACCTTTGCAAACATTTTGCTAACCTTCACTATCCAAGATATGTTTTTAAATTATCTCTCATCGAAAAAAAACTTGTCTCTCAGCGTTTTTGTTTTCCAGATGTGCAATTCATGATAGTTCATGTGCCGACTTGCTCAGTTTGCTTTGCAGCTGCTGCGCGTACTTCTTGGCTCCGAATTTATAGTCGGAGCCAGTGATTGATTTGGAGGTTGTTCCGCCAGAGGCCATGGTCGATGAGAAGTTTTTAAATATCATATCTTTTTGGATTGAAGCAGGTGATTGTTATACTTACCTTAGCGGCAAAATGTTCATGCTGGACCCTTTTCGGAGCCTCCAAACCAATCTAATCAGCAATTATGCAGCTCCCACAGAAAATCTCACTATCCTATTGAATACTATTGATTACAAGGTTCAGAACAGGACGCACCATTGAGCATAGCACACCGCAGACGCAGTTGTCCTGCTTCGCCATGATAGGAAATCAAAATTCTGGCCATAGCATGTTAGGGCTGAAGGAAGGGGTTGCTTGGAAAAGATGCGTTGAACAATTCCTAGACTATATTGGTATCGGTATAGATTTCACAACTATAATTTATGTTTTGTCCTGGGCGACAAGATGAAAACACCATCTTATAAAGTTAGGCCAGGAGATCGCTTGTGAAGAGATTTACTTCTTTGGGATGTGTAAAAGATAGGGCCTATGGTGAGTTTGTGGGAGCTGTCACTCAATCCCCAAATTCTAGTTCCAGAGGACGCAACATGTGTGAAAAAAGAGCTGGCTTTAAACCAAGGGAGGAGCCCGAGATGGTGCAAGCACTCCAAAATTTGGTTTTGGAGGCAGGTTCTATCTACACAACCACTTCACATACTGCAACCGTCCTTCCTCAATGCCCTTTCAGTGCAAGTTCCGCTGTCTACTTTTGAGATGATGTAAGAGAAACTTGCATCATCCAGACGTTATAATTTGAGAAATCTCGGCCATTGCTTCTTGTTCTTGTTCTTGTTCTTGTTGTTCTTGTTCTTGTTCTTGTTCTTGTTGCTGTTGTTGCTGTTGATAACCCACATCTAGAGCCCCCGCAATGTCAGAGCTGCTTCACATGTCGAGCCTGTGGCAGCGAAACCCCATGTTTTTTTCCCAGGCAACTCTCACCATCCGAGTTGAGCACGGTATTGAAGCTCAGAGTTGGGTCACAACAGGGGGTGATGAAAAAAATACATTAATTCAACGGCTTCAACGAGAAGTTCACCGTTGGTTTTGATTGAAGCAGATTCGGGCCGAGCCATGCATAATATAGTATCATGATTGAAACTTCAGCGTCATGAACATGTTGTTCACTTTGGATACTTTGCTGTTGATAAGTTAGGGCCCTTTTCACAAAGATTTTGAGTCCTAATGTTGAGATGACTTACCTATTGGAGTGAAAAGTCCTAGTAACATCAAGTCTTTTGCGCACTAGCAGCCTTCATCCGAATCACTATCAAGAATATTACCTTTTCTCCTAAAGAGGGTAGTATCATTATATACCAGCAGTTGATTCCCATACTGAACCATAATAAGATTGATAATTCCCCCCAAACAAGCTACATGTCCAAACTAAAACAAAGCTAAATCAGGTGAATATTTGTAGATCAACATGGGATATATGAGATATTCCTCCAAATACTTCACCTACTACACAGCTTAAACATAGTTACATAGATCAACAAGAATCTCTTTTGGTTCGCTAGAATTTCCCTGGGAAAAGCCTTCAAAAATGTCTCAGGCGGTGCGAATTGCTTCGCAGGGACCGCGGAAGAATGTGGGGAAAACTCAGGGGAACTTCAGGGTGTGTGACATGCGGTTTTGAATGTGAATCAGCAGGTGCTGGTGATGGTGGTGTTGGTGGTGGTGGGATTGGAGATTTTATGTTTGGAATCTTCAAATCTTCCATACATAATTTTTTGGGTCAGCTTTGCTGGTTGTAGTGTTGTGGTAGGTTTGGTTGTATCTTTGCGTTGGTCTCACACTTATTTTTTCATGCTTGGTTTGCATCCGTTTTCAGGTTGATGTGAGTATTGCTTGCTGGAACGGCGGTTGGAAAGAATCAGAGCAATTTCAAGCGGTAATGAACGCTTGCATGTTTCCAGCAGACACCTGAACTCTTGCACCACTGGCGATGTTTTTCTTAGCCCTTTAACAAAAACCGGATGCTACCTATTGGAGACCTGGAATCCAGTCACCAAGAGTACACCTCAACGAAAATAAAACAAAGATACATTTGGAAAAAGAATGATATGGCTGTGGCTCACTTCATGCTTGACCCCACGACATCTATTAGGTGTGTGTGTATATATTTTCCATTTTTCCTTTTTTATTTTTTGATATCTTTTCTTCAAACCTTGCAATGTTGCTGCAATGGTTTGTCACCCCAACAGGAAACCTCACCGACTTTGCCTCGTTTCGGGTTGTTTCACCAGGATTTGCGCATGTGGCGGGAGTATGCGGAGGTGCGGTTGAGACGGTGAAGACTGGAGGGGTCTGTTTTCATGTTTCAGGATCATTTGGGCAAATTCGAAAGGCTTACACCTCTGGAAAATTAACGGCTGGAACATAATCATGGAGGTTTGCTTCAGAGACATTTTCCTTTCTAAATGGGTGATGGCTGTAGGTTCCAGCCGTTAATCTTCCAGGATGTAATCTTCTTCGATGTGTTGAACTTTAGATGCTTTGAAATGGAATCACTGTGATATACTGTGATGAACAATTTGCATATGTCATCATATTTCCGGGCTCCAAATATTTCTAAAATTATTGTCTCAACATTCATGAGCCCTTTATTGGTGCATACATCATGCACACATTTGTAGTACATGTGTCCAATATTGGACTTTGGACTCACTATCCTGAAAGGTACTCTTTTGAGATTCTACTCTTGTAATTTTTTGGGTGCAAGCAACCAAAAAAATCATAACTTTCAGTACAAACCATTGAGCCCCCATAGTTTTACGCAAGGGTGATGTTTGAGTCCATGTCAACCTTTACACAATCAACCCCCTAGTGATGTGTGATGTGTTTCAGCTGTGGAAATAGCAGGAAATTGGATCCATGGATCCAACGGATCCAATGAGAATTTGGCTCGTGGCCGTTCGCCAGGGATTTGGATGATGTTATTTTCCCAGCAAATAATGAGGTGTCCGCGTTTTAGAAGCCTAAAACCTCGAATCCTCAAAAGTCACCTTCCCGGGAAGTTAGGGGATGATTAGCGCCTCTCCGAGGCAACCTTGTTCAACGTGTCCTCTTTGCAGTTGGGGATGCCCACGTCACCATCGACATCTCGGGTGTTGATGGGAGAATGGATGGATGGAAAGACGAAAAGAGCGGAACCGCACAATATTAGATGCACTAGATTTCTCCAGACTTTATTGAGATGTGTGGATTTTTAATGGTGTGTGACTGTTTGACATGGTGCTGTAACAGTGACCACCAGTCAACCCACAAAAAAATAGCACCAGAAATTCAACCTATTTTGAGCCTGCATTGGCCAGAACACCCAAAATCCCACAGCAAAGGGGCAGCTAACCACACAACATCCCAGGGTAGTATCGACAATGCACAACCGTTTTTTTTGTTTGCTTTGGTGTGGAATTTATGATGCTATTTTGTGTGCTTTGGTCGGGAATTTATGGTGTTTTTCTGGTGGTGTTTTGCCTGTTGTTGTGAAAAAAATGTTGCTTGCTGTGCAATTTCGTTTTCTCTTTTGGTGCTTTGAGAGGCATGAAGCTATGCCCGATTTGTTAGTTTAGGGTTTAAGGTCTGATTTTAGGGTTTAGGGTTGTTGCTTTATGATATGACCCGCGCACTTCAACTTGAATCATCAAAAAACATCAACAAACATAGTTCCAGCGAGAACAATAAGAGGACAGACCCAAAAGATTATTACCAGGCATGTGCTGGGTGCCAATTTCCTGGCGTTTTGTTCAAATAAGAAATATGATAAAACTGAGTTTTCCACTGCTACAGGGGGGGCGGCCGTGCCTAAGATGTGTGCGATAGATGTATATCATAGAATATATCGGTATCATGTGTACTGTATCTTAAATGCAACTTATATCATTATCCGATATTGATTTTGCGTCATTGATTATAGTTCACCGATATTTTTTCCATTCAGTATATGATTGCTGGGATTCTTACTAATCCAGCTGGGGCATCTGGCAGCTTGTTTTTGAATATCCCTTAGGCCAAATCACATGGCCTTCATCGCAAATGGCTTCGCACGAGTTGCTTGGCGTTTTTGCGTCACGTGATTGCCCTCTGAGTGCATGGAACCACTGAGAGGATAAGACCTAAATGTTGAAAGTATTTCTTCCCAGCAGACATGATCGAAGTGAACAACTATGCTAGTTTCAGTGCCTCGGTGAAGCAACAGTATTCCCCTCAATATCTCTTGCGGAAATTGATCTCTTAGCCAATTAGTTGGGTAGTTTCTTGACAATTGGGGTGATCATACAGGATTTTGTTCAGGAATAAGTTGTGTTGCACTGGATTAGGGCCAACAAAGCTGATCGTTTCAGTTCTCACATATTGATCTTGGAATTTTAGGTTGATTAATGAAGCTATGAAACAACACAAATGAGGGAAACCCATGGAACAAAAATGTGAGGGCCTTAGCATTTGCATATATTTGCCGTATTTTTGTTGTTGCGAGGCCCAAGTTCCAGATCGAGAAGTCTTTAACCGCATGCTGCTTGGCAAAAGTTGCATCAAGATATCAAGGGTTGGAAAAGTGGAATGGAGAAAGCGGACCAGACGTGGAGGTCCAACACTGAGAGGGTTTCACAACTCAGTGATACAACAATTATAACGTTGAAAGTCATGGGAGAATCGAATGTTATACTTTACCCCCAGGAAAATGAATGTGTTTTTTCCCTGAAACGGGAGCGTGTCATCTTCCAACCATCAATTTTTCAAGGGATACATTAGTCTTTAGGGGAGTAAGTATATTGAATTACTAACAACTGACTGTTGGTGGGCAATTTCTTCACGTATGGCAAAATATTCAGTTGCCAGGTCAGATCAAGCTTTTCGTCAAGTGGATCACTTTGAACCAAGGGTCACTTGGCCGAAGGTACGGATTACTTTGATATGAATGATAGGTCAAACATGGTGACACTGGTGGAGAAGTGTAGGTAAATAGTCCCTACATGAAGCATTTGGGCAAGGATTTCAACATGTTGGATATCATGGAGATGAATTGTATTAGACCCACTTGCCACCTACCATCCCAGGTCCACAGAGAAAATATCACAAACACATTTCATGGGGAAATACCATAAACCTGAATTAACCTTACTCCTCCAGCCAGTGTCGCAAATTTCCGGTTCCAGGTCTGTTCTTGGTGTTTTGGTGATCAAATTTCATACTTTTGGAAGACTTAGAAAAACCATTTCAAGATGGAGTTTTGGATGAAAAATGCTAAAAACAACATCCACAAGGAAAGAATGTGTTTTTATGTTTCTCTTACACAGACTTGTAAGTTAGATATGATGCTCAGCATCATAGTTTGGACAGTTGGGTGGGTTTTATGGATTTTTTCGGGCGATATGTTGCATGGATACTACAGCTGCATGCTTGATATTTGTATTTTCAGTTTGTACACTCCTAGGATTGAACTGGGAAGGTTTTTTTTGAAAAGTTCCAGCATGTCTTTAAACAAAAAAACAGAGTGCCAGACCAAACCCCTTGGTTTGATAGTTTATTTTTTGTTTGGAGTTGTTATCATTTCTCACCATGCTACTTCACATGTCCTCATTTTTCTGTACTCAGTGTAGAATGCCGGTCTAAAACCTAGAGGATTTGAGGGGGGTCAGATATGTTTTGTTTAAATTTGTTGATATATACCGCTGTAGTTTTTTTCTGTTTTGGCAAAGGGAATGGCTTTCACAAACTGCTCAATCCAAAGATGCCGGTGTGTCCTTGTTTGGAGTTAAAGTCGGGAAATCACACACCTTATACCCTCCTGGAAACTAACATATCCCCCAAAAATCACTTTTGAAGATGATTTTCCTTTTCCCAAGGTGGGATATGTTAATTCCCTGGAGGGTATGTATTTATATTTACAAGTATTTGTTTTATGATCTCGATTTTATAACTCTTAAATATTTGATCAACACGAACTAACATAAGCCAGGGTATTCAATGCCAATGACTCTAGGTGAAGTGGTGTCATTGTGCCACGTTCTCTTCACAGGTAACATGGTATCTTAGATATCCCATCTCCCTGTCCAACTGTTTGCACTTCCCACGGATATACCATCAATATCAAAGTTCAGGAGGTCCAAATGGATTTCTTTGTCAATGGGAAGATGATGCAATAGTACCAAGAATTACCCCCAGTCCAGTAATATAGTTTTATGATTATGATTAAAAAGGGTAGGTCAAATGATATATATATATATATATACGCAAATGTATGCTGAAAGGAAGGAATCACCACTTCAACTACCATTTTTTTGCCCATACTGAGGATACTGCATTGTTCTTGAATGTTCGAACCTCAAAGATTTTGCTTTGACCAGAGTGGCAAGTAGCGAGGGAAGTGCCTCTTAACTTAGGTGGGGAAGTTGGATGGCATGTTCCAAAGAGTCATGCGGCAGATGTTTCCCGAAGAAGTGACAAACAGAACAGAACTGAGGGAGCCTTCAGTTGTCTATTATTCATTTGAGCAGTGGAAAAAAATTACCCTTAGTATCCCTTGGTTATAAGGAGAATGCAAGCCCCACTTTGTAGAAATCCCCATGAGCCAACAGCACAATGGAATGTAACAAGTTTTTTTTTTCAATGGCTCACCTCATGCCCTTCTGACAGATGTTGTTTTTCTTTTTGAGTGATTGATAAGTTCCACAAACCAATTCCTGTTTTTTTTTGAAATACCAGCCGTGATGGGACCCTGGAGTTTTCGACCATCCCCATTAGTCCCCTCATCAATGTCTCATTTCCAAGTCGTTGTTGAGGCATATGCAAAGTTACAGTTTCGCGACAAGGCATTGTTCAAAGTCTTCTCCAAAGCCATCCAGAGGAGACACAGTATGGGTGATTTTGCCGCAATGGTTTGAAGGATGGAAAAACCTGGAACTGTTTTTTTCCGATTTCCTGATGTCTTATTTTGTTGGGGTGCAACACGTGAGTAGCAGAACATGTCATAAATCCTGCTGACTAGAACTTTCTAGGAGCTCTTCAGTTGGCTATGGAGAACAACAACTTTCCTTGCTATGCAATGCCTATGCTCGACTGGAGGTGTTGAGTGGGGTGGCGCCAGTTGATTTTTTTTAAGTCTGTACTTGTACATCTTAAAGTATCTCTGAACCTTAATTTTGTGTGCGCCACGAGTCATTTTATATAGTTTGAAAATACGTACAGACATGCACACACATTTATGCTGCATTTTTTTACCAATTCAAGAGTATGTGTATATTTATATGTACACACTTTGAAACCTTTCGTCATAGTATCTACCTTCTGTCTACCTCCAATTGCCTTCATCATTTGTCTAGGTATGTATTTAAAAGAATCTGAGCAGGCAGTTTTCGTTTTATATCCTCACACGAGGTAATAAAAAAAAATAATTACAGCAACAGAGCCATCATTAGATGCAAGAAAAGGGTTTGCATCTAAGCCTTGATGGTTACATAAAGAGTTGAGGGTGTTTTTTCCGCATAGAGCTGCCCTTCCAAATGCTTTACCATCTTTGCAAGAGAAGGTATGGCATGATAGATACTGGTTGTGGACGCCGAAATTGTTGCACCAAAATATTGGCTGGGTGAAAGGGTGTATGAGTTCCTTGTCTTGCGTCACACCGTCACACATCCAATCTAAGTTGAGCCATTGGACCCCAGAATGTTTGGAATTGATTCAACCACAATCTGGAAACTTCAAAACGCTTTGTTTTCAAAGCAATTTTTGTTGGACCCTCACTATTCATCAAAAGGAAAACCTTTCACTTTCATCTAAATGTATATATCTTTGTGTAGTATATCCGGTATGACACCCCATCCCTTTCAATTGTAGGTGTGATGAACTAGAAGTCAAGATGCATATGTCAGATGGTAGTGTTTTTTGCTTCGCACACCTGCCGTTGTCCAAACTTTACCACCTTGGCTGCGCGAACTGCAGCCGTATGACTCCCTTCATGTGCTACGCAGCTACGCATGGCAAAGAAGCAGCTATGACAAGCCTCGGGGTCTTCTTAAAGTCATTGGTCACCGCAAGTCACGAGACAAATTGATGGATGAACTACATAGACTACATATAATATATGTTTTAAGTTGTTTTAAGCTGAGGCAGGTTTGCACTCCAGCCGTAAGGACACTTCCTACAGATCGAAACAAAAAAGTGACAAGGAGTCCAACCCACGCACTTATTTTTTGTTGGGAGTTTAACATCTCTCCCATAATCATGTTTCTCTCAATGACTTCATCAAAGGACAAATAATTTTCAGATTTTTACGGAGAAAACTGCAGCTGCCGCTGTGTCGCCAAATTTTCCACCGCCGGTCGGGAGACACAGAGTTCAAAAGACCACCGGTGCGGTTTTGAGTGAAGATCCAAGAAGAAGTGGTGAAACAGCATGTTTCACCAAAAGATCCTATGTCTAATCATCAAGCATGAGGTCATTAAAACCTTAATTTCTGGTGGATGGTCTAATCTTTGGGGATTGCCCATTCATTAAGTATCATTAAGTGCTGTTTTCTTCTAAATATACCCGTCTATCCACCTACGGTTTTCAAAAACACACACCTGATTGACCTCAGTTGCATCGGCCCCACAGACCCAAAATACAACTCCAACCCAAAGTATGAAATACTTGAAAAGGGTGACATTTCCCGATCTGTTCCAGGGAATATATGTACGTATATATATATATATATTTTTGGCGGGATTAACCGATTAACCAAAAAGACATGGGGGCTTTGTAAGTCAAATAGATATGGCTAAGACTTTATGTATATTTATATATATACGAATACAAATATGTATAGCAAACGAGCTTAGGTGTCAACAATAGATAACAATAGCATCTCTAATAGCTTTCATGACATGTGCTCATTAGCAAATGTCATGAAAAGAGTCATGCAAAGATTATACTGTTTTGTCAAAAAGTATTGCTGGCCACTAGTGGTAGGCGCCCCTGGACCCAGAGCGTATTTCTACCAACGTATATGTTGGATCTACCACCCCACCCAGGATTCCAGTCACCACCAGGATGACATGACATTTTTACTAGGGAATCTTTATAAACCTTCATTTGTGACTGTGGGTGGGGGGGGTAGACCAAATGGATATGCAACATACATATCATGGCATGTGAACTTGAACTACAACGACGAATCTTCAGAATTCCCTTTTTTTTAAACAAAAATTCAAAAGATAGTAGGGCCCGTCCTGAACATGTTGATTTTTCTTGTGATTGTTGTTGTGGTCACTCTTAGTGACCCAGGGCTACCCACAAAGTATGGGATACCATATTGGCAAAAACATCGTACCTCGTCCATTGAGCCCGTTCTGAGCGGATTCTTTGTTTTACATGGCTATCCATTCCCTTCAGTTGCTTGAAGATGTAACCCTGCCACCCAAAGGCGAGGGGAATGGTTGATATATATATATATATACTCATATTGCTCAAGAAGTAGCGGCAATAAAACCACCAATTTCTACAGTATCTATAGACGACCCTATTCTACACAAAATTGTATCCCGTAGTTTGGAGATGAAGGAATATGTTTTAAAACAGCACATTTTGCAGGTGCAGTTTGTTGTAGTAGTTTCTCGCATGTGTATACATATAGATGTTGATACATGTGCAATCAATTCCTCTACATCAAGCGTCTTCATCGCCAGACCGCGGTGCCCCTCATGGCTTTGGGTGGCTTGCAGGAGGTGTGGCCGTTGTCGTTTTGGAGGGTTTTCACCTCTCACACCCAATATCCTTCGCTGAAAATTCAAAAAGTTGAAGATTGACAATGTTGGTTGATACACTTGACAAAACTCCAGATTTTTTGCTTAGCCGGTTATGTGATTTTTGAGTTTGGTACGATTGGTTTTTGCCTTGAAGGGATTCGGTGTTGCAACAAACTACCAGATGCTTTGATTCCTAGGAACAGGAGTTGTGTCATTTTTCCAAGAAGCACTTGAGCCTGAAATTTATATTTATAAAATCATTGCTGGTATGGATCTATCGGAGTCCTGTGTCGGAACAGATTCCTCAAACATATAATAGAGAGACTTGGTTCGACATTTTCATTTATATATATATATATATGTGCATTATTATGGCCATATATCTGCATATATAGACATATTTAATTAACTAGATATATATATATATATGTATATTTAAATATACACAATTCCCTGCTTTACATGTAAATCCACCAAACATCCGTTGGATTGGCGTTTTTTTCCGCGGAAGGTCATTGACCAGTATGTCGATGCAGACGTGGTCACGGAGGAGCTCAGAGAGGCCTCACACGACCTGGGCACCCCCAAAAGGTAGCTAAGGAAGGGAAATCATGGGAAATCCTATTTTTTCAGGAACATCCATATCGGTGAAATATTTTTTTATTTTGGCCGGATATATCATCCATATGTATATATATATATACATACATGTACCCCCCAGAGATTTAATATATAGATACCAGAAATGGCTATATTGAGAAGGAGGCACCTGTTCCAAACCATCATTTTCGGGTATCCATCTTGGTTTTCAGGGGTGTATACATTTTAATTGAGGTGATATAATGATGGTTATATAATGTCTTTTTTTGGGCTATATGAAGGTGAGGCCAGACATCTAGAATATATACGTATGTTTATTTATACAAGAAGGAGCTTGAGATTTCAATCAATTGTTTTCACTACCAGTGGAAGCCCCCAGAGTTTGTTACAGGTTCCACCATCATGACCATCCCGGAGTCAATTTGGACCAACAAATTTGGTGCCTTTCCAGGTGACGTTGAAGAAAGTCATTGCGGGTTTGGACGAGAAACGCTTGGAGTTGTTGGATATCGTTGTGCACCTTGAGAAGGTGACTGGTTGGCAACAAAAAAAGTGGGAACATTGGATGAATTGGCAACAGGCATGTGCCCAAAAACCCCGGGCCTATTTAATATACGCAGAAATAGGGGTGAATGAGAAGGTAGTATGGAGGGAGGATGATTCAGAAGCACTTATCTTATTTAGTAAGACTTTATTTTCTGCTGGTCAAGGAAAGTCTTCTACTTACATCACGTGGTTCTTTTGGCACAATGCAACTTGCAGGGGGGCCGATAGATTGTTCAACAATGCATGAGTTATGTGAGGTTTAAGAGGTGGTTTCATTGTTTAATTGTTCACCAGGAAACTTGTTGGAAGATTCCAAATATGTTGACAACTGAACTGCACGTGTTTTTTCAAACAGCTTGAAACCTTTCAACAACCAGGTACTCCCCCCAAAAAACTAACATGACTGGCTGGAAAATCCACCATGAAGGAGTCATTGTATTTCCTATTGAACATGGGGATTTTCCAGCCAATCATGTTGGTTTTTCAGGGGTTTAACAAATGCAAGTGTCATTGGTTCACCAACCTGGTGACATCCATCAGGTGATGTGTGATGCTAGCAATCCCACTGGACGCAGGCGGAACCTGGTGGGATGGAGCCACGGACGACCGGGGAAATTCCGGGGGTAAAAGTCTTGGACCTCAAAACCAAGGTTTGGAAGATGTTGTTCCTTTTCCAAGCGGGTGATGTTCAGGTTCCATGTTAAATTTCGGGGGAGTAGGAAGTTGAAGAAGTGACATTTTTTTTATGACTTATCATCCTGAAGGTGCGGAGAGTAAGACTGATTGAATCTTGCTGATGGTATCCTGCCATGCTGGTCACGTTTTCTGGATGAAATGAGATGCCAATGGATGTCAGGAATGCTATCCAGTTCTTGGCTTTTTGCCTCAGAGACAAGGCTGAATTGAAGCTGAACTTCAAACATGTGGCTGCTTGGCGTTATTCTGTGAGTTCAGGCATCATGAATGATGGGAGTTTGTCGCAAGTGGATGCATGGTATGATATGGTGGTCTTAGTCTAGAGGAATCCTGACAAAAATACCTTCAATAGATTTGGAGGTTGTTGGTGAGCTGAACTTCAGAATCTCCGGGCACTAGAAAAATCACAGCAAAAATTACCCTCCTACTCCCCAGAAGTTTAAGATAGCCCCTGAAAAGTTACCTTCCCGAAAGGAGATTGGTCTTTCAACAACATCATTTTTCAGGGCCTATGTTACACTTTAGGGGTGTACCAGAAATACCAGCGAAACTTAAACATCAGCGTTGGGTTTCATAGGCTGATGCAGTTGATAAACGCTCAGCCAAAAGTTTCCCCGAAAAACTAACAGTTTCCCCGGTTTCCCGGTTTCCCCTTGAAAAAAGTGAATGTAATGGACGACAAACAAAAAATCCCCGCCTTTTCAGAGATGTTTGTCCCTTGGCTACGTTTTAAAGGGGGTGTGCTGTTCTTGGAAAATCATCACCACTACAGGATTTCAAGGCCAACAAATCAAGGTGTTGGGGGTAGCTTACTGAACTTCCCCCGCGTTCCCTCAGCTGTTAAGGAAACCTTTGCCAAGTTTTTTGAGAACAAATTGAGCGACTGGCAATGCGTAGAAGGAGCAGTTCTCGGCGCCTCGGGGCGCAATTTCAGAAGGTGAGTTTCCCCAAAGAAATTGGCGAAACTGTAGGAATTTCCTGAAAAAACAAAAGAACATGGTGTGTCTTTAATAAAAGGAAGGGTAACCAACCTCCAAACCTGCCAGAAATCCCCAGGCCCAACTTTTGGGAAACTACCTGTTGGGATTTCTCCGAGGAATTGTTTTTTTTGTGGGATTTACATGGGTTTGAAATTCTAATATATGGATACCATATCAATGATGCTGTGTAAAAAAACGAAGGTATCTTCGGGTATCTCCATAAATGGCTATTGTTTAAGTATATTTAAGGTATCCATTCGACGAACTTTAGGGATCATATCAAAACTTAAAGTACAAAAGATATTATTTCGAAGAACTCCAACCAAGGAGCATCATCAGGAATCCAGTTCCAGGTAGCTCGTGAGACGACGCAAGAAAATCCTGTCGTGAAAAAAACATGTTGCTTTCATGGGTGTTTCGGGATTTTTGATCAATATATAATGAATATCGCAATAGATTTCTACAATGCCTCATATTCTTTTTTAATCAATCATTCAGACCTTTTAAATGAAAGCAATGGGGGACCCTACAACCAACAACCGTGTAACCCATCCATGACGACCTCTGGATGCTAATGTCCGAGGCATTTATGTCCTCTTGAAACGGCAAGCAGCCTTGATACGCACATTGAAACTTGGCAAAGAAAAACGGAGATTGCTGGAAACCTTCACCCCTGAAGATTAATATGGATTTAACATGGAAATCATGGAGGTTTGGTTCAGATCATTTTCCTTTCTAAATGGGTGATTTGTAGGTTCCATGTTAATCTTCCAGGGTGTTTGTTTGGAGGGCAAGAAGGGTGAATGGACAAAACCAGTCTTGAGTTTGACAGATGAAGATACACATAAGGCAACTAAGATTAGATAAGCTTTTTTTCTGTACATTCAAATTTTGATTGGCCCATGGTTGGTTGGTAGTTTTTGTTGTTTTTTTGTCAGCTTGGTGGTCTATCCTGGCAATGACCTGTCCGAGAAGCACTCTCTAATTTGGGCAGCTTTTGCAGTTGGCGCAACAAAGCCTTGGAGATGAATGAGGGATGAATGATGAGAATATGTGTCACAAAATTTGTTATCCCTCAAAAACTACCAAATTCCGCCTTACATCACCCATCATTTCGAGCTTGTTCATTCCCATTTTTTGCTTTCACGCACCGTTCGGGAAGTTAGCTTCGAGTCCTCTTTTCCTTGGAAGCTGAGCTGAAGTTTAATAGCTTAGTACCCCAACAGGAAGGTACCTTCCGAAGAATGAACGGAAGTCTTCACTTTCCAAGCATCATAAAAATTCAGGGAGACTATATATGTTAAAACTTCGAGGGACCGAACCGTTTATATTAACCACCATGATCCCTTTGATAAGGCCTTATTTCTGGGGGCAGTACCCTTAGATTCCCATGATCATGGGACTGACTTCCACTGGTCCGCGGACCTCAGGAAACAAGAGACGGAGAACGGTGAAATGCTGGTGGCCTCAGTCGTGATGGGTTTTTCGGATGGTGGTGGGGATAGATCTTCTGCCGGGCAATGATTCAAAACATCAAATACATGGAAAAAAAACACAGGAGGTGCTGAATATGGTTGAACACATTTGAATATATATATATATATTATAATTTCAATGTTTTGTTTTTCTGATTTAAGACGTTTCCAGATGATTTGACATTGTTTGTTTTATTTATCACATCCTAGATCAACTATTTTGATGAGTCTTAATGACTCCAAGAACCATGATATATCTCTTTTGTGTGACCCGCATCAACCTTGTGATAGAAAAATACGGCCCGTCAGTGTTCGACCCGTTTGGCCTATAAATCCCAAGGCCTTTGGCAGTTCATTTAGCTGACAAGATGCTGAAGGAGGCGCAGATTTTTTTTTGGGGGGAAGCATCGATGGATTCGGGATAAAAATGCGGTTGGGATATATAAATGAAGTTCATGTGCTAAATCGGAACATTTCTCATGCAGTTGTTCTTGCCACATTGAAGTGTGGGATGTTTTCTTTTTGGAAGGTACCCAGTACCCTCAAAACTATATAACCAAAACGGACCCCCCGAAAAAATCAAAACCTTTCAACTGCAAACTTGAGCCGAGAATAGGATGTTTCTCCCTTGGCCCACCATTTTTTGCGTCATTTTTCACACCGAGGTCAAGATAGAAATTCCCGGTTCCATGCCATGGGAAAATGCGACCATAATAAAGCGACCAACAAAACGGCCAACAAAAATCCCACCTTGGATGAGCCTTATTCCCTTAGCTCCTTGGATTTTAGTAGGATTTTACATGTAACCCACGGTGCTACAACAGCACGTCAAGACGCACATGTAACCCATGGAAAGGGTAACTTTTTCCAGGGGATCTAAGGGTTGCCATGTTAAGAGGTAAGAAATTGAGGAACTGACATGTCACCAAAACAAAGGATCTGATGAGTCAGACGGTTGAATGCTGGAAATGGTCATTTTTGAGTTGAATAAAGTCCTCCTTATATCAAGAACATGTTCACATATGTTCACATGATCTGTGATGGAGACGAAAAAACCACTGAATTTGACATTGAAAAAATTGCCACTTGGACAGATGTTCATTCAAGCCTACAACCTGGAAAACTAACATATATGTCCCCTAAAAAGGTACCATATACACTAGGAAATACCCCTTTGGTAAACTAACATAGCTATGGAACATCTTCATTTTCAATAGAGATTTTCCATATTCAAAAGGTTCATTTTCCAGCCAGCCATATTACCAACCATTGGAATTTTCTCCGAGTGGACAGGTGCATGTGCCATCGCATACGCAGGTGGGAGTCGGATGGGAAGCAGCTTTTTTCTGTTATGATTCAATGGGATTGGTATAGTTTTTTTTGTTAAGTATATATATAATATACCACATTTGGTTGATTTTTATTATGAATGTAGAGGTTTAAATATATCATAGATGGATGCTATTGGACTTTGTTCGGCTGATGATTGATGGTTGCTGAATCAATACTTGTACGCCTATTTCATTTGTGACCTAATCTATATTTATGAGTTGGGTTGTCCCCACTCCCAGTAATAGTAACCACCTGGGCTTCATCACAACCATCACGATTTTTTTGTGATACCATTCTAGTTTTTCCTCCAAGAACCAATCTTAAAATTGTGATACAATTATTGGTTTCTCTTCAGGGATAGCAATCAACCGCCAATTTTTGGGTGGAGGACTGATGAAGTTGACCACGTCCATCCACTCAAACTCGATGAAGTTTCTGTGAGGTGATAGCAGCAATCACGAATTGGGGCACTTGCAAAAAAAAACGTGTGAATCCTTGGAATTGTTTATATTCATATAGTGGTTGGGTATGGTTTGGTTCCCTATTATGTCAAAAACCCTTCACTTGGAACCACGCACATGGAATGGGAATGGAACCTCAAGACTTGGGACAACACATTTGACGGTTTTTCCTTCCTTTTTTTTTGTCCACCTCCAGAAAGGATTTTTTGGGCCTTAGGGGACTATCGTGGCAAGATATGCGTTAATAAAACGTGTTGTCTGAATTTTAGGTACCAGTTCGGTGGACTTAAATTGCCATACTGGACATGTGAAAGCTTTGAGACAATTGAGAGCCAATTGGTCTTTTCGAAGAGGAAATGCATCTAGAACTGGTGGATATTCCAGGTATGTTGATTCACGGGAGTGTAACTCGTTGATTCAAGTGTTTTAATTGTGCTTTTTGACTCTGGAAACGCGTGCACTTGGATTCAGGCTGTTCGCAAGTCCGTCTTGGACACAGTGACTTGGAGTGAGATGTTTATCACCAGTGGTTGATATACACCCCTGAAAACTAAGATGGAACACAATAATGAAGGTTTGGTTCAGATGATTTTCCTTTTCTGAATGGGTGATTTGTAGGTTTCAGCCATTAATCTTCCAGGGTGTAGTGCAGAAACCATGACGACCTGGCCAGGATTTTCACTGAATCCAAGTTGGTCGGCCCGATTTTCTCGATCCACAGTGATTCGGGGAATAGGATATGTTGGTTGTGTTTTTTTTCTTGGGGTGTTTGCCAGAAACACCTAGAAGTAGCTCGTTTTTGTTTTCACCACTACTCTTACAAATCTTACAAAATTGGGCAAACAGATGCTTGGATGTGATTTTTTTTAGGTGGCAAAGGTGCTTTTATGACAGATATGATGAGGTTGACCTTTTATTATGTTTCTATAGGTTTTGTTGACTACACATGAACGTGATAACCACACATGTGGAAATCGTATACGTGGTTGAGAGGAATGGTTTCTGACATCCTTCGCAATGGGGGGTTGAGATGTTTTCCACCTAAGATTGCAATTTTAGTTAGCACCCCCATTGCCTACCACAAGTACCCTGAAGTTTCTGATAGGTTGATGTGAGCAAGTCGTAAACGATTCCTTTGAAACTCCAAAAAAATCCTTTGAAACTCAATGGCTGAAACAAACACAATGAAGCCCTGGATGGCGCATGTGTTTTTGTTGCATGAGTGTGTCCCAACTAATGACTAATGGTTAATTGTTGGTTTGGGATTCTAAGAGTGCCCCCCCTCAAGTAACAGTCCCTTTTTCATAGGGAGGATTCCCAAAAAAAATCCAAACCACCCAAACCACCCAAACCCACACTGAAAAAACATTAGCTGATAATTTGGAATCCCTACCCCCTTAGCCTATGTAAGTTACATTTGTTTCGGGGTCATTTGTTTCGGGGGGTCGGTCCACTAGCCTTTGCAAAATCCCAACGTTTTGCATCCGAGATTCTATTGCTGGAAGATGAATGGCGAAGCTTTGGCTTGGTTAAGAATGGCTGTTCGGGTTTGGCGAACAGCATCCAAAAGATCCCAAACAAACCAGATGAGGGAAGGGTCAAATGCACGCATCAAAAAAATGGTCGGGATTTTAATGGATTTTTACTCATTTGGGATGTTGATGTCCTAAAGATCCAAAGAAAAAACCGACGTTTTGATTGCCAGATGGGTCATGGTAGTTCTCTTTTGTGAATTTTGTGATGAGCAGTTCAACACAAACAATTAAAGCATCACCCAAACGAACATATATTCCACGCGCTTTTCGTCGATGAAGTCTAAGGTATGTGAAGATCCTGAAAAATACCCAAATGAGCAGAGAACTGCAGGGATGAGCTTATAGATAGAATGGTCACATTATTCTGTGTGACAATCACATTTCCATCAAGAACTCCTCTATTTTACCATTTTGGAACCGCGTTCCCAAAACTCACAGCTGTTAAAGACATCATGCCACATTTGCGCTCACATGAAATGATGTCATATCAGTGTTTCTTTTCATTTTGTTGCACTATCACTCATAACATTCTATTGTACCTACATGTCAGCTTCATATTTGTAAACAAAACATGTATATTTATATTTATGCACTTATGTATGTATATATATATAATATATTTATATATGAATATAATATATATATATATATCTATGAATTTAATATATATATATACATATCCGGACTATACCCCCATCCAAGCCATCATTTGACAGTGAATTGTCTTCATCACTTTTTTTTTAACCGGGTATCATACAGTTTCAACCACAAACAACTCGTTCACCAAGATGACGAGATGAATATGTTGGGCCCTCACTTGGGCGATGGTATCTCCTCAGCCATCGAGGAGAACGGCGTGGAATGGAGAGAAGGATGACGTGTGCTTTAGATTAGTGGTGGTGTTCCAGTATCATATGTTTATATATCATATCTAGATATGTGCTGCAAAATGGTTTCCGGACTTTTTGGGATTTGGGTGACATTTTTTTGTGAATCTTCGGGTTACAAATTGTTGATTGAAATCCTCCCCTTGTTGAAAGATTTCTTGATGTGACTGGCTGATTCAACCCATCATAATCCAGTTCGACTTATATATTTCAATTGGGTTCAAACAAGGTGCCACCAACTACACTCTGGTAAACTAATAAGGAAAAATTGATCCGGGTTGAAGATGTGTTTCCTATGGGAAAAATGGGTGATATTCCTGCAACCAGCTATTCGTTAGCTTACCAGAGGGTAACCTCGGCAACTGCCATAAGCTACCCATGTGAATCCCCAGGAGGAACGCGACCCACGGAATTTACTGGCTTCCTTCAAGGTGGTTCGGAAGGCCAGGGACCGACCAAAATCCACCGGGAAACTGGGTCAAAACAGGGGGGGCGTTTTCAAGCGTCTTCAGGTCTCAATAGATGCAGAAATGAAAATTAGATAGGTCATAATGACTATAATGTTAACTTCACATTAGTAAACCCCCCCCCCCCCACACATTTTTTGTTTTTTGGTCAAAAAGGGGGGGGGGGCCAATCATGTCTAATAGTAACCCTTTGTGAGGCGCTGGACAGGCAAAGTAAAAGAACAAGCAAAAGTATAAGTAAGATAATTAAAGATATTAAAGAGAAATTAATTAAAAGAAAAAGGAAAAGTAACAGGAACATGAAAAGGAAAGGTAAAAGGAAAAGGAAAAAGAAGTAATTAATTACTCACTGGATTCCCCGGGGGCAGACAAAATTATAATTGCGTACCCCTTTATTATTGCGATCTGGGCCCTTCGTGGGGGGTACCCTTTGCGAGCTTGTTCAAGGGCTTGAATTTATAAACCGCGTAGTAAAGGACTGATCTGTTTTCGCATAGGCAACTTTTGGAAAATCTGAAGGTTTTGCGTATCTGAGAACCTTTTGGTCAAACTCTGTACCTTTTCGATCCTTTTCGTATCTTCTCATCAGTTTCCTGATCTTGTCTTCTCTCTTTATTGCCATGGCGCTTTCTGCTGAGTGTGTCCTGCATGTCTTGCATTTTCTTCCTTGAAATAATATCAATTCTTCATTGAAATTTGTAGTTCTGGATCTATATTTTTGGAGATTTTTGAGGGAACAATTTTTCAATTGTGTACCCCTTTACTATTCTGTACCCCCCCAGTAGTCTACAATACTTCACGGAATTGAAAAACAGAGGGGGTCCAGGAAAATAATATGTTAATTGCATACCATATTATTAAGGTGAGGTTAACATTATGCATGTTCATAATTAGCTCTAGAAATTTTGAAACAAAAAAAAACATGATGCTGTGGCTGTGGAACAGGCACTTGCTTGAAAGAATGGAGCCACATCCTCATACTTCCACCAATTTGGTCATGTTATAATCATCATCCTTTTACATACACCGTGGAACATTAACATGCCCTAGACATCCAAACTACCTCACGTTTGGTGTACAAATTGATACCATCTTAGGAGGCATTTGGATGTCTACTTGTAGGGTTGGATACCCCAAAGGTTGGTTTGGAAAAGTTATCTCCTTCCAAAGGTGGCTATGATAGGATATATCATATCTATTCCCTAGTCTTCCAGCCATACCTCCTGAGTTTTTTTGGTTTTAAAGCTATGTTTTTTGGGAAAAAAGTCATACTTCATCGGATTTGGTGAAGCCTGGGGATTGTGAAATTTCACACCAATGATCTTCGTGAAAACCCCAAACAAAAGCGTCCCCCCTCAACGTTCAACCAACAGCTGCGCCGATGCAAGATCGATCCTTGGTGAATTTACACGGCAACCGAGGTATAGTCACATGGATTATTGTCAAAATGTTTGGTGAAGTCAGTTGCAGTTCCAAAAGGATTCAAATGACCAAAGAACTTCGATTTTTTTTATAATCACTTATGTAGATATGTTTTTCAGAAAACGACAACAACAACAACAACAACAACAACAAATCCATCTATTGTCTCCAGTTTGCCAAGCAATTCTTGTTGTTCTCATCTCTTTTTCCATACCTTACCTTTCGGCACCATGACTCTGCCAGGTTCTGGCTGATTTCCCTTCAGCCTGTGTTTCCCGAGAGGCGAAGGGAGTCTAGAGTCTAACAACTCCCATATTGGGTTCCCTGTAGGGTTAAGGGGATAAACGTATCAGGCCATATATAGGTGTTTCCAAACAATAGGGGGAAACACCCCAAAATGGATGGTTTATAATGGAAAACCCTATTATTACTGGATGATTTGGCGGTATCCCTATTTTTGGAAACACCCATATAGGATCGGGATTTACGCCCCGGAAGATTACGGCCGGAACACAATTCCCTCATGAGGTGTGGTTCAGATTGTTTTCTTTCGAAATGGGTGATTTGTAGGTTCCAGCCGTTAATCTTCCAGGGTGTATATACTTAGTATAAATATTCCCTATGAAGGGTGGGATGACCATCCCCAAGGAGCATGTGTTATGAAGCAAAAAAGATCCAATAAAATTTTGATCCTATAAAATCCCTCAGTTCATGGCTAATTCTGAGGAACTCATGTTTTTGCATTGGGAAAGAAACCTTTGAAAAAAAAGTGTGAACAAACGCATTATTTCTAGGAATGGCTACTGTAAATTCTACCTTAACCTGAAGTGTGCAATCCTTTTTGGCTGCAAGTTTTTTGCACAAAAAAATAGTTCAATTTCCAACCCGAAGGAACCATGGCATTATGGAGAGAGGCACAAACACACCCCACTTGAAAACCCAGCGGATGCTCCGTTGAAGGCATTGACTTCATTGTTCGAAACGCTCTCGTCCTATTTTCCAATTACGTGACTGGTCATTCAGACTGGTGGAAAACATACGTTTTCCTGGAATTGCTGGGGAGTAGCAGTAGCATTTCTATGTTTTTTGTTGTTTCCATGGTTTGTTTTTGTTCATCAGAAATGGATTCAGAAATGGCCAGCATGTTGAGATATTTTTGGACATGATGCACATGCATGGGAAAAAATCAAGGCAGGTGAGCAAGGTGGTGTGTTTTTTTGGAATCTTTAAAACAAGATGTTTGTCATATGATGCTCAGCAGCTGATTGATGATATATTCTTACTCTGTGTGTTCCTATAGCATGTCCTGGCCATTATATGGTCCTTATAGTGGTTTTTTGTTCGTTTTTCCGGTACTCTTGGCATACTTGGCAGCTCTCATTGTCAGCAAAAAGTTGATGCTGGATGCTAAGGTTTCAGCCCCCCAAGGGCGACAAAATTGGCATCACTGGAGATGACTTACGTGAAGCTTTGTCACAGGCACTGATGGCTGACGTTGTCACCTACAAAGAGCGATGAAAGGAGCTGGATGATGATGATGATGATGATGATGATGATGATGATGATGATTGTGATGATTTTTCAGTTCTTTCTCGGTTCATGACATGATCCAGGACCCATAGAGATCCACAGGGATCCATATATCCCCAATAATCATTACGCAACAGACACTGTTCCTTTCGATCGTTTGTGCAGCAATACGTCATATAATATGGTCACATGATATTCGAAAAATCACTCAAAAAATCTACTCGACAGCATGAGATTTGGCATGTTTTATATGTTGGTGCTAGGAATTTTCCACATCAAACTCGCATTTCACCGTGCCAAGTCCCACATCCCCCACCTTTTCCGCCAAAAGTCCGAAGGCCTTTTGTTCCTCCAAACGCCTCACGGATTTGGCGCCTTGGCACCCAGGGAACTGAGGGAAATCAACAATGGGGCTAGCCATTTAAACCCTGGGTTTTCCATCCCTGAAAAAAACGACGTATGCTTTTCCAAGCATCAAATTTCAGGGCCAACTTTGAAAGTTTGGGGGTAATTATCAAGATGCATAAGATGCATTCCTCGACGTCCTCCTTGCAATCTTACCTATCCTATTCTGGCAGGTCATACCCTTTCTCTTGGATGCAAGTGTCGTGGCTACATTTAGATTGATTTGTGGGTTTCTGCTTGACACGACCTTGAGATGCACTATGATGATCTATGATGTACTCCTTGTGAGATGAAGACTGTTGTATCTATTGTCAAAGGCAAGCTTATTTCAGATTCCCCGGGATGATGAATTGAATCCGGTGAAAGAGTTCAAAGCCCTTTCATTCTGTCTCTGTCGGGAAGGATCATGTTGAGTCACAATGTGTTTTTCAGACGGTTGCATTTACGCCTTTGTGAAGCATCGTCGTCTTGCTTCACGAGGCAAAGATATTGAAGCAGATGTGGATGCGACGGTCGCGCAGGCCATGAACACACTGGTTTTCTGCCTAGAGTGCCTTCGGCCAGAGAATGAACAAAAATTGTCAAAAAATCGAGCTGAAGGGAATCACAAGTTCCATCAGTTTTCTATGTTTTTTTTCTCAGAGGGTGTGGCATGTGAGGGCTGACCACATAATGATAGAAAGTCAGTTTCCATTTCTGAGTGGTGTAGATGGAGTTTTTTTTTTACAACATATATCATATTCATATGAACTGATGAGGATCATCAATATGAGGAACATTTATCGAACACTTTGATACTTGTATTGTTATGTTTTGTGCGCTTTATTTGAATCTATTTGATCTTTTATGACCTCTTCTCTTCAATCATCACTTCAACTATATTCAACTATTGTGTGATTCTTAACCTCCATCAAAACGCCGCAAGAATCCAAGGCGTTTTGGAGAAGAAGCTGCACAGAAGCATTTGAAAGACATTTTGGTGACGGCTCGAGACCAGGTGTGTCGAACCAAGACCACTTGTGCCAGGGATTTTTGTCGATGTGCCCCTTGGCGACCCTTGAAATCCGTGGATTTTGTGGATTTTTGTTGTTGAGATGACGTTGGTCCGATGTTTGGGCAAGAAAAGTGTGTATATCAGAAGATTTGGTATGCTATACGTGGGAGTGTTGTGGTTGGTTGGGGTGTTGGTTGGTTGTGGTGTTGGTTGTTGGTTACTGTTGGTTGTTGGTTGTTGTTGGTTCTTGTTGTTGGTTGTTGTTGTTGTTGTTGTTGTTCTTCTTCTTCTTCTTCTTCTTCTTCGTTTTCTTCTTCGTTTTCTTCTTCTTCTTCTTCTTATTCTTCTTCTTCTTGTTGTTGTTGTTGTTGTTGGCATTCAGAATATGTTCCAATTGCGTGTAGTAAACTGAAGGTGGTTGCTGAAACTGAAGGTGGTTGCTGTCACATCGTTTTTTATTCTGATCTTATGATATCTTATATGCTTACATCTCCACCAACTGAAAACGGTGATGTAAACTTCAATCAGTCAAATATCCAATGTGAAATTGCAATGCTCCTGAGCAAATGCATCATTCTCCATGTTTTTATTTGGATGTTCATGGAGCAGCCTGATGGGTCTACACTTCATTTTTTAGAAAATTTGCACATGTGTGACACCTATGAGAATTTCAATTAATGTGGATGTTTGAATTTGTCATCGAGCTGTGTCTCCTTGTAAGTTGCCCCCCAATAAGGATTGCAAGCTAAAAACTGTGTCTCCTCCAATTGCAAAAAAGAAAACTGACGATCAAATCACCTTACAATCATCATGTGGGCAATGATTTTTTCGAATAAGGTTTGGGCTCAGTTTCCCTACCAGCGGGGACCTGGTGCTTGCTAAACGACTGAGTGGTTTGGTCATTCGGGGCGTCATGGTTTCATCGTCATGGGGCATCAAGGGTGATCCGGTTCTTTGGTCAATCGATTTTTCGAAGTTACAACCAGGGTCGTGCATTGATTTGGTGGCTACAGTGATTAGCATTGTAGATGATGGTATCAGCATGGTGGTCTCATTGTTTCCATGTGGTACAAGGGCTCGCATTGAAGGGTTGCCAAATCTTCCTTCTGACACTGACATGATTTCTATCTATGGTGCTGTTTTTTGTGATGGGCATTCTCTCCCAACTTTTCGTATCCATGAACAATCTATCCCAATGTGGTTTCCAAAGCCTACCTATGGGGATTTGTTACAGATTCGAGAATTGTGCTCGGGGATGGGTGTGGCCACTGAAGGCCTAGTGAAGAGTGGGTTTTGTCCCACAGTTGCGTGTGACTTGAGGCAGCCTTTCATGGATGCTTACAAATTTTTCCACTCCGAAGTGACAACAATCACTGGCAACATTAGTGACCCTGAGACTATTGTGAAAATTTGGGAAGCGCATCCACGCGTCGCATCATTGTTTGCAGGGTTTGCATGCCAGCCATTCAGTAAAGGGGGCTCGCAGAAAGGGGCCAATGACTCCCGAGCCAACACGCTCTATTCAGTGCTCCATGCAGGGCACATGATGAGAGCACCGATATTTTTGCTGGAGTGTGTTTCGGAAGCAGGCACCAACAATTTCGTAATTCAGCAAGTGGATGAGTTTTGCCGTCAATGCCACTTTGTCCGTAGTGAAATTTATTTGTCACTTGAACATTGTTGGCCTGGTAAAAGGGATCGATGGTGGACGGTGTTAACTACAAAGATGTTGGGCAAAGTGGCACTGCGATCTTTTCCGCAAATCCCTTCGCCAAGCAAGCTAGGTCAGATTCATCCAGCCATTGTACTTACTGATGATGACATTTCTCAATTGGAATTGACTCCTGAAGAATATCATTTGGTTCATGAATTTGTCAAAGACCCCAAAGTGATGTTTCCTTTGTTCCATGGGAAGGCCCCAACGGCTCTTCATGCATGGGGTTCCCAGCTTTGTGCTTGCAGATGCGGATGCCGAAATAGCGGTTTTGCATGGGAATCACTAAAATTACGTGGAATCTACGGAGTATTCCTTCCAGTTTCAGGAGTTTTCACAGGTGAGAACTTTGAAATGCCAAGGATGAGACACCCTCATCCCACAGAGGTCGCCGTGTGGAATTGCATTAAGCCGCCAATGTCTTGGCCTGCCGATTTGAGATTGTCACTTGCAGGGTTAGGCCAAATGGCAGCGCCATTGCAAATGGCTTGGGTAGCATCTCAGGTGAAACAGCATTTGGATGTGATGCATTTCGGTACCACCTCCTTCCTTTGTGAGCAGATTTTTGATGCCATTCGGCAAGAGGTCCTGTCATTTGTGCAAGATCTCAAAGAAGTTGCCTCGGGTGGTTCACGTGAGTTTGTTGATGCCGTGTCGCCTGTTTCGCCTGTTGGAAATGCCACCATGCAACTGGTTGAACAGGAGAGGGATGAGATGGAGTTAGAATTGGATATCCCTGATGAGTCTTTCCGTCAACAACTCCTTGATCATTTTCCGAAGTGGGTTGGTACCCCCCATTTAGGAGATAACATGTCGTTCACGTTGGTCTCAGAAGAAGGACAAGGGGCTGTCATTCAGTTGAAGTCTGGTTCTAGCACAGTTGGGCACGTCATTGCCGCTGAGTTTGGCATCTCTCCTATCTCTGGGTATGTGAGTTTATGGGACTGTATCACGCAAGCTGAAGCTGATCACTCCGAGTTAGTCTCTGGCAGAAGCCTTTGCCTTCGTGTGGAACATTTTGATGTTGATCCTACCTGGAATGAATCCTATTGGGATGGTTATGGGGCACCGTGCATTGAGGACGTTATGGATGATGAGGGTATTTCCCCTACAATCCCATTTAAGGCTGAAGAAAACTCCCTTCCGCATGACACTACCCCAGCTGTAGGAGAACATGTGCGGTCTGTTCTGGGTTTGGTTGATCCTTTGTGTGAGTTAACTTCCCAGCAATTAGTGAACGTGTTACCACCTATGGTAACTAGCTTGGCTGTTGTCACATCTTTGCTTGTTCAAAAACTTCCAGTAAAGGATCGGTTGACAATCTTGGATCAACAAGGGAGTGTTATGGCGGATGATGAAATTCGGTTTCATGTCCATGATTTCATCGCTTTGTCTCGTAAAGATCAAGTTGGTTTTTTGGACCCTCTTTTGCTTACCGAAATGATTGCTAGACCTAATCCTGGGTTGTTGCAACAATGGTGGAAGTCTTATCCAAGTGAGATCACGATCATTGTTGGCATTGCTTGTGTGCATGGCCATTGGATTCCATTCCATTGTCACTGGAAAGCGGAATGCATGCATGTAGTCTCATGGGATGATGTTGCCAATCCTTTTCCAAGGGAGTTGCGCCAGTTCATTGGGGTTTTGACTAACTTTGTTGGCATTCGTACCCATCAAATCCGAGTTGAGCATCGGAACTTCCTTGCACCGGGATTTTGTGGCATTTGTGCACTTCGTTTCATTGATCACCTTCTCAGAGGCAAGATGTTGCCGTCATGTGGGGATGATGTCAGCAAATTGCATGACATTGGTCGAAGCCGATTTCGTAATGCATTGGCTAATGCATCCGTTTGTGATCGGCCATGGATGTGGGGTGCAGGGTTAGACTCCCAGAGCATGGCACGTTTGAGTGACCTCCTTCAGCAACATGGAGTACCTCCACAGCAGGTTGATAACCGTATTCATCTTATTGTTCAAATGTTGGGGGTGCCAGATGTTCAGGCTGCTTTGGTCGGCACTGCTGCATGGCGCACTTTGAAAAGCCTTGCAAACCGCCATAAACCAGCACTCCAGCTGGTGCTTCCTGATGAGTTGAATGCCCAGGTGCAGAAGAAAGCTCAAGAAGGTCGTGTGGGGGTGAAAAGGTCCCAAAAGAAGGGCAAGAAACCATCAGATGAATCCCAGAAAGAGGTAGTGGTCTCTCTTGACCCATCAAAGTTGATGATTCCGAAAGGTGCATTTGTTCGTGCGGATGGGCAACCATTACAGCAAGTTTCCATTCAGAGCATTGGGCCGTTTTCTGAGGGGGTCGTGTTAGGGACATTGCAAGATTGTCATGCTTATTTGCAAGCTGGAACGAATGTCAATCAGCTTAGCCTCGCCTTTCTTATCTTGAATGCATCCGAGAAAGAAGTGCAAACGAAGTTGGTTTGGGAGCAAATTAGGGTTCCTCTCAGGTGTGCGTTAAACCAAGAGCCTATTCTCGTAACCGGGTTTTTGGTACACTTAGGAGCAGGAGGAGTACTGGTGGCGAAAGTTGAACCCAAAATTGACATTGATGCACTTCCTGCAAGTTGTTGCAAAGTCGCAGTATATCGGGACCAAATTGAAGGAACATGGCATGACTTTTGTAAGGGGCCTGTCAAATACATTTTGGGATGTTTGCAACCTTTGGAAGTTTGTTCAGCCCATCCAGATGAATGTTCATGCTGTAAATGGCATAGACCAACAGATTGCCCTATCCAGGAGCCGCTGCTTGACGTGTGGCGTCGCCAATGGTTGTCGATTCAATTTAAGCCAGTGGGAATGGAAACAGCAGATGTCTTTCTAGTGTGCATCAGGTTTGTGGCGTCACAATCGTTGGCAATTTTACAATTGAGCGGTGTTGCGGGGGTTTTCATAGAGCCCAGATCGATCTGTGGCCGTGAGACAGATCTTGACCATCAGGTCATTTGGTTGCCACATGTGACTATGGCAGAGGCTACGAGACTTCGGCAAACCAATCCTGGAGTAATTGGTGTGGCGAGAATGGGCTCGAAACTTGGCCTTCGAGTCAAAACAAGTGATGCACCAACTGTTGGGGCTTCAGTGCGACCGGGTGCAATTTTTCTTGCTTCAGGGAGTCGTTTGGAATTTGAAGCTGGACCTTTTGCATTTGGCCTGGACCGTGTGGCGATTGGTAAAATGTGCTCAGCGTGGGGTTGGCAAGCTCGTCCGATTCATACTCTTCGAGTGATTGATGGATCCCAAGGTGCAGTTTGGCTTGTTCAGTCTGGAGTCGAGCCACCATCTAACATTATGCCAACAAAGCAAGGAAACATTGTTATTTCCAAAATTGATCGAAAACCAGTAGGGGTTACCAAAACTGGACGTGAGACAGTGGGTTCGTCGTCGACCATCGCCTTGTGTCGTTTTCCAGAGGGTGACAAATGCTACTACTGATCCCTGGATTGTCAATGACCCCTGGGGTAGCTATGTCAACAAGGTTGTCCCAGCAGCACAGGCATCCATTGATCCAACCGCAGCATTGAAACAAGTTGAGGATCGAATTGAACGTGCAGTTTTGTCAAAGTTGCCAGATGTTGCCCGTCATCCTCCAGGTCTTGATCAAGTCATGAATGATGCAGCTGATTCGGAGGCAAGGGTTGTGGCTTTGGAAGAGCAAGTTGCAAAGTTAGCTCATCAGCAAGGTCAATTGGATCACAAACTTGACACAGCCTCGAAGCACCAGGATGCGCAATTGAACCAACTTCGGTTGCAAGTGACAGCACAGCTGGATGCACAAGGTAGCCAGATGGAATCGTTATTCAAACAGCAGATGTCGCACATTGAACAGTTGTTGGCAAACCGAAGCCGAAGTCGTTCTAGGTTTGAGTGAATGGGTGGCCAGATCGTCAATACTGGCGATCGGGGCCGTTTGATTTCTTGCGTTATTGAATTAGTTTTGATTGTCCTTTGGGGATTCAGTCTTAGGTTTGACTTTGAGGATTTTGACAACCTTGGTAGCATTTTGGGGTTTGGGCTGCTAGGGATCTTATATGATGATCTTCAATTGATTTGTTGGGTCCTCCTTGGATGTTTGTTTGGGTTGGCTGATCCTTGGGTGCTGGGAGGAAGGACATGTCAGACTGACCGCTGTTACTGGAATCTCAGTGCCCGGGGGAAACAGCCTTTGATCATCAGTTCTTTGTTTGGACGCCCCTTGTCCATTGGACTTTGTAGTCACTTCCGTTCGTTTCCGAAGAGAAGTAATTTTGGATTCATGCCATCACATAGTTGCAGTTTCTTTAACAAGGTTTTGGGGGGTTTGTGTCAAAGAACAACTGAACTTTGTTATCAAGCTAGTCGTTGGCAAGAATTGAGATGTGGTGCGGTGGCTTTGGGGTTGGACTTTTGCCTCATTGTCACGTTCCTCTTTCTGGGGGCTTGTCATTTTGCCATCCTTTGTTTGCATACTCAGTGTCAATGGATGGAGGAGTTCATCAAAGCATGGGTTCGTCCTTGTCTTTTGGCCAGCTCAGTTTTTGTGTTTGCTTGGGATTGTATCAGTTGGGGATCAACTTGGTGCCAAGTTTTTGGGGTGTGGTTGCGCCTCTCTCCATACTTCCGGTCGAATTCTCCAAGAAGTACTGTTTGCCGTTCGGTAGCTATCAATTCTGTGGAAAAGGAGTTTAGATCTTGGACTAAGCTAACTTCGGGTCGGTTCTTTTGTTATGCTCTCATATCTGGCCAGGTTCTAGTCATGAGTAGTGATCAGCATATTGGCACGAAGTCGTCAGTTCGAAGCACACCAAAGCAATTTAAGTCGTGTCTTCATCGCCTCTTTTACTGGCTTAGTTTGATGTTATGTTGTAGGATTGGTGAAGCTGCTGTTCCTGGCCCTCAAAGCAATCTGTTTACTATTGGTGTTTGCAACCCAGGTGGACTTGGATCCAAAGCTCACCTGTTTGATGCCCAAGATGGAGCAGATGTGTGGTTGGTAAGTGAAACTCATCTTTCTGCAGTCGGGTTGAGATCCTTTCGTAAAAGCCTTGCCATTCATAAGTCTTCCTACAAATGGATCGTCCATGGACACCCAGTCCAACCACGTTCGGTGGTGAGTGACATCGGCCAATGGACAGGGGTTGCTTGTATCTCTAAACATCCGAGTCGTGCATTGGTTACTGATTGGGATGATGGCCTTTCATTTACTAGCCGAATTGTAGGGTCTGCAACATTTTGTGGTAGCACTTGGGTGCAAGGGGTTACAGTTTATGGTACTCCCGTTGGACCTTCACATCCTACTGCCAAGCAAACAACTGAATGCTTGCTGGATGTTGCCATCACTCGTGTTGTTCAGGCGGTGGGCTGCAGATTCTTAGCTGGGGATTGGAATGGAGATCACAATAAGCTACAGGGCGTGGCGAAGCTACGAGCACTTGGTTTTCAAGACATCCAAGACTTGGAATTTCTTCGCTCAGGGCAGTGTCCTCTCCCCACTTGTCGTGGCCGTACTCGCAGGGATTTCTTGTTTGTTAGTCCGGAACTTGCCTTGCGATTCCGAGGGTGCAAGGTAGATCCATTGGCATGGGCAGATCATGCTAGTTTGATAGCATCGTTTGACGGTGATCCGAGTGCATCTGTTAGGTCAGTGTGGCCGATCCCCATTCCTTGTGATTGGTCTTTGGCAGACCCTAATTTCCTCAATCCTGTTTGCCGATTTCAATCCAATGACCTTGACAAAGAGTATCGATCCTTTTGGGAGGGGAAAGAGAAGCAGGTGCAGAAACATGCCCAAGTAAAAGGCACAGTAGTTTCGCCATTAGCTTTTGGCCGTGGTGCTCGGAATCAACCGTTGGTTTCTAATATGCCAAGTCCTCCACTCAAGAAGGGTCGTGGTGGTGACCTTCAGCCCCAGTTCTTTGGTTTTTCGATGTTGCACTTGCAGTGGTTCAGACAGTTGAGAAGGCTCCGCCATTTTCTTCGGTTGGTTGAAGCCAGTGTTTCGTCGCATAGTCAGGCTCTCCATGCCAGTAAATTGTGGGAATCTATTTTGAAGGCACCTGGCTTTAAACCGAGTTTTGCAATGTGGTGGGGTACTAGGGGTCGGGCTTTAGGTGAAGTTGCTGTCATTCCTCTTCAACCACCAAATGCTCAAGATGCCTCGTTAATTTTCGCTGCATTCGAGTTTGAGGTTCGTCATTTGGAATGTACCTTACGCAAACATAGGAATTATGTGGCTAGGCTCCGTCATTCCAGTGATGTAAACCAGCTGTTCAAAACTGTGAAGCGTGATCCTCCGTGCCAGGTGGATGTTCTAATTAAAGAAGCATTGGGAATTGTATCCGAAGTTGATCCCTCTGATGCCTCTGTCACATTTCAGGACATGAGCCCTTGGGTTGATTCGTTGCCAGTGTTTCATCAACAGAAACCGTGTGCTGTCATTCATGCAGAGCCTGATAAGTTGTGGCTAGATGGGCTTCCAGACATTCAGGTGGGTGATGTAGTGGTCCAGCCTCAGAGCAAAGGGGAGAGAGCTGAAGTTTTTGCTGCTTTTAGAGAACAGTGGAACCAGAGATGGAATCGACATGATGGAGTGCCAGATGATAGATGGCGTGTGATACGTGAGTTTGCAGCCGCTGAACTGACTGGGGTCTCCTTAAACCATTTGGTGGTCGAACCTTCTTTGCTCTCTGCCACAGTTCGTTCCAAGAAGAAACATGCAGCAACGGGTTTAGATGGGGTCTGTAGGCAGGATCTCCTTTCTTGCCAACCGAATGACCTTCAGTCGTTGTGCTGTCTTTTTCGCCGGGCTGAAGCCACGGGACAGTGGCCTCAACAAGTGTTAAATGGTTCCATTAAGAGTCTTGCAAAGATTTCAAACCCCAGCACACCCAACCATTTTAGACCGGTGACCATCTTCAGTCTGGTGTATCGGGCCTGGTCCAGTGTTCAATCTCGCTATCTCCTTTCTGCATTGGATCCTGTGTTATCACCATTGCTACTTGGAAACCGTAAAGGGAAGAAAGCATCTGACATGTGGCATTTTGTCCTTGATGCTGTTGATCAGAGTTATGCTGAGGGCTCCGCTCTTTCAGGACTCATCTTGGATCTTGAAAAGGCATATAATACATTGCCACGTGTTGTGTCGTTGGAAACCTTGAAGCGACTAGGTGTTCCTCAAGAAGTCCTAGTTGCTTGGGCTGGGGCATTAGCTGGGTTTCAGCGGTTTTTCCAAGTTCAGGGCCATGTTTCTGAAGGCCTTGGAAGCTGTACTGGCTTTCCCGAAGGCTGCGGCCTGAGTTGTTTAGCCATGGTAGGCATAGATATGTTGTATCATTGTTGGATGACTAGGGCAATGGTGGGGGTGCAAGCAGTTAGTTATGTTGATAACTGGGAATTGCTAATGGATGATCCGTCACGTGCTACAGAAGCGTTTCAGCAATGCCTCATCTTCTGTGAACTGCTTGATCTTTCGTTGGATGCCCATAAGACAGTCGCTTGGAGCACGGATAGTGACAGCAGAGGTTTGTTGCGGCAAGGAGGCTTCACTGTGGTGGAAGGCGTCCGTGACTTGGGGGCGCATTTGGTGTATACCAGACAGATCCGGAATGCCACGGTTCAAGAACGGATTGCTGGGCTCAGCGATTTTTGGTCCAAACTTTCCTGCACTTTTGGTTCGCGGGCCTTGAAAAGTCGAGTCGTTAGATGTGCTGCTTGGCCACGTGCCCTTCATGGCATCTCGTCTTGCTACTTGGGTCGTAAACATTGGGAGGGTCTTCGTTCTGATTACATGCGTAGTATGCATAGTCAAAAACCTGGGGTTAGTCCAGTCCTGCAGATGTTATTAGATGGGTTGGAAACTGATCCTCTCGCATTCGGGGTCAAATCTACTATTCGTGACTTCCGTGACTTGGGATCCTCTGATCGTCACCTTGCACTTATTTGGAGATACCACCTCGGTGAGGTGGATTTGCCCCCCAGTTCTGTCACTGCAGTTTTAACTAGTCGTTTGGCACTTTTAGGATGGACTTGGAGTGGTGAAGGCATTGTAACTGACCAAGTTGGGGCCCTTTCACTGGTAACTTGTGGCATGGCAGAGTTGAATTTTCGTTTTGCTTTGGGATGGGAACAGTGGGTCATAACTCAATGCAAACATCGCTTAACTTTCGCACAGTTTGGCCAAGTCGATGTTGCAGCAACCATGAGGCATTTGCGTAAACTGTCCCTTTCTGAGGTGGCCACACTTCGTGCTTATCAAAATGGGATGTCATTTACAAATGAACATGCATTTCGGTGGAGTGAGGATGGCTGCGTGCAGTGTCCTTTGTGTAATCACCCTGACTCTGCTTGGCACCGGTTGTATGAATGTGATGCTATGGCAGATATCCGTGATGACATATCCCCTGATATCTTAGCTTGTGTTCCTCATCTCCCCCAAGTTTTGAGTTTGCATGGTTGGGACCTCCGGTCACCCTATAAGCTGCAGTGGTTGCAATATCTCAACAACATGGATTCTTCCCTTCCGACGCCTTTTTTGGCACTGGATGGCCCGGTGGTGGATTTGTTTGTGGACGGGTCCTGCTTTTTTGAGGTTCCTTTCAAACTGGCAGCATGGGCAGTCGTGCTTGGACAAACACCATCATTGCAAGTTTCGGCTGAACATTTTGGGGTCTTTGCATCAGGTTGGGTGCCAGGATGTATCCAAACATCCCATAGAGCTGAACTTTGGGCGTTGTTGGCAGCTTTGTCATATGGTGTTTCATTTTCAGGGGTTCTCCGCATTTGGTCAGACTGTCAAAGCGTTGTTGACAATTTCAACTTACTGGTTAAGGGTCGGAAAGCATTGCAACCTAATGCTTCGCACTTTGATTTGTGGTTGGAAATTTTGGACCAGGTTGACAAGTTGGGTGCGAGTCGAGTTTTTGTGGCAAAGGTTCCCGCTCATGAAAATCTTGACACGGCAGTTTCTGATTTAGAACGCTGGGCTTACCTGGGGAATGCGTTGGCCGATGCCACAGCTAAATCTACAAATCTGGATCGCCCTGAGCATGTTTGGGCGATGTGGCATGCTTACAAGTCTTCGGCTGAAAAACTTGAGACTGTTGGGGTGGCGATTCGGAAGTTAATGGTGCAAGTTAGTCAGCGATGGCAAGAACGTCAGGTGGTTGCCTCTCCGCTGGCTTCGACTAACCGGCCGATTTTCAATGGCCGGGTCTTTCCAATTAAGTGGTCGGGGTATCGATTTATTGAGGGTGTGTCAGGCGTTTGGCACCGGAGGTTTCACACCCTCGAACATCGATTTTTGCAATGGTGGAATCTCAATACCGCGACAAGTGATGAACCACGTTGGGTTCCCTTTCTTCATCTTTACATTGATTGGATGATGAGTACAGGTCACCTTGGTGTTTTGAAGTTAGGCAAACGGTGGTATGATTCTGAGTTGCATCCTGGCATAGCAGCTGAGCAATATACATTTCGACTTCGTGTGAAGCACTGGCGATTGTGTTTGCAGCAATTTTTGAAAGATACTGGATTTGAAGTTTCTACTGCAACATGCAGACCTTTTTCCAGGGTTGTGCAGATTTTTGTTGGTGCGATCAGTTTGCCATGGCCTTTGTCCAGATTGCAGGTCATTGACAACTGGATCGAAGAGCAGCTTGGAGCTGTGGTTCGAGGACATCCCTCGTGCCTAGATCGATTGTATAGGCCTGCTCGACTTTTGGGCTTGGACCCGTGAGATTGGACGAACAGGGGCCGCGCTGCGTTTTCTCAGCCGGTCCGCAAGCATGAAAGCATGAAAGAATGATTTTTTCGAATCATCAGATTTCCTGCTTCCAATAAGTTGAGATGCAGATGCTCACCAAGTGGGCACACCCAAAAAATATCCCAAAGGAACGTGAACTATTTGCTCTTTGAGTTTTTTTCCTGTGAAAATATACTTGAAAGATCCTGAAATGAAGAATATCTTACCAAAGTATATTCAAACAGAAACACATCCCTGGACCCCTCCAAATAATGGGTGCCAAATAGATGAAGGTGGAACATTTTTAATGCAACAATTTTCAGGGGCCTAGGATGGCCCAAAAATACACCAGCCGACTGGTGAATGCCAAGGTGGTTGAGTCTCTGAAGATTGCTATGTCCAACGTACCTGTCGGATTACATCCATCTTGGGTCTCCAAAGATGTGACTCGGTAGATTCGGAGTTTGTTTCTTTTGGGGTTTCCAAAGGTTGGAGTTGGGGATGAGTGGATATACAAAAAACAACAAAGCATTTTGAGCATGTGTTTTTTGTGGTTCTTTACAAGTTGAATATATTTTGTCATTGTATGTGCAGTATGGTAGTTCAAAGTGGCGTACAGTTACGGAATGATGTAATTAGTTCCGATCCTATCATCCTCTTTTGTAAATGTATTCTAATTTTCCCCCACTTATATATGACGGATATCATCCCCTCTCATCATTCTCATTCCTTGCAAATCCTATACTTTCTAAACCTTGAGGGGTGAAACAACAACAGCAACAACAACAACAACAACAACAACAAGAAGAAGAAGAACAACAACAACAGCAACAACAACGCCCTCTAGCTTTTAACACATCACTGGTATAAACATGAATAAAACGCATCGCTTGCTTGAATCGGCAGGTGTTGCCAGAGCTCAAGGAGATGGCGGAAGATGCTTCAAAAGGTGGCTAGTGCAACCGGGGGCTGACCTCGACTAATGGACGCGCAACGTTGCGTTACGTAAAAATACGTGTTGGTTGATATTTAGTATTTTTTGTGCCTAAAGTGGCAAGGATTTGATCTTTAACAACAAAGAAGAAGTATAAGGTTGAGTTAAGAATAACGGGTGTGCTTTTGATTGATGTTAAGTTCAACATATACCACATACAGTAGGTTATTTTGTTCAAAATTTGTATAATTCTTGGAAGATTGACCTTTTTTCAGTTGATGAAACTTGTTTCCAATAGATGGTTCAACCACCTAGTTGAGATCGACATTTTTGCTTAATGTTCTTTCATGTACACCTGCTGCCATTGAGCGATTCCTCTTGAGAAATCATGACAACGTTTCCGTTGGGAAGATGTTTGTTTCTCACAGAAGTGTTTTTGTTCGAACTTTGTAAGATGATTTTTGTTCGCGATACTATTAACTATCAATCCTGTTTTTGCTCCCTTGCTGTCTAGTAGTGTCGCCTTTTGAATGAAATCATGGCAGTGAAATTTGTTTGCTTGGTGCTTTTAGTGATGGCTTGATGTGCAACCCAATAAAGGGTGCAATTCAATTGTTCCCAATGATGCTCATTCTATTGTATAATGGGAAATCCTGAAAAACACATGTTCGATTTTGTTATAAAAAAACACTAGCGTGACTCACCAAAAAATATGTGCTGTTTATGTTCTTCTCAAGGATTTCCATTTTGGTGTATGTTGCCCAAAGTTATCAGTTTATATAGTGACACTTACTCTTTAGGGAGTGATCAAGAGAAATGGGGAGTAGTCCGTAAACTTCTCCCTTCTTGATGATTTGAGAAGCTCCCAGGACTTAACAGCTTTGTATAGCCGCATATGTTGGTGAAGATCGACCAGGAAAGTGCAAGAACTTGCACGGATTCATTGCAGATTCTCAAATGTACCATGGCTGTGGCCACCAACTAGTAACAGTGACCACCAGCATTCTTACAGCTTGAGTAGGAGATCTTTGTTTACCTTCACTTTCCATCAGCATCAAATAAGCAGACCAGGCGATTCAACGTGACCTTTTTAACTCCTAATTTGGAGATCACTTAATCCTTAATCCCTTGAAAAGTTCATTTAACCATCCCCAAAAGGTCACTTTGAATCACCAGGGGGAGCCCATGCTTTTCGATGCTTTTCGTGTTTTTGTTGTGTGTTTCCCCATATTTTTCGGCCTCTTGGCCTCCTTGGAGGTCAAATGTCCTTAGCTTCAGAGGGTGCTCGTCAACTACTGTTGGCTGCTGCTGCCTCACATCCTGTCTCTTGACTGTCATAGCGAGGACGGCTATGAGTCATTGGGGTTTGATCACCGATTTGGGGTGATCTATTTCCCTACTATTTGTTTGGGGGAGGCGAGCGTTTTAGAGCCCCAGAATCTTCCAAATCACAGGGTAGTAATAGGGTTTGTTGTTGTTGTTGTTGTTGCTGTTGTGGTTGTTGTTGTTGTTGTTGGCGTTGTTGGCGTTGTTGGCGTTGTTGGCGTTGTTGTTGTTGTTGTTGGCGTTGTTGTTGTTGTTGTTGTTGTTGTTGTTGTTGTTGTTGTTGTTGTTNGAAGGGGGTCCAGCAGGGAGAGGGAGGTGGTTTCGATTTTGGCAGCCTTTACTACCTCAGCATCCACACATTGGACAATGCTTCTGGGAATGCATATGCAAAGTCTCGCGTTGGCCGTGAGGTGCTGGATCAATGGTTGGCCAAAAAGATCCAGTTCAGTGGCCAGGCCTATGATGATTCTGATGTGACATTGACGGAGAAGGACTCTAGCTGCGAATGTTGCTATGTTGTCATGTTGTGATGTTGTTTTTCTCCTGTTTTCATGTTGTGTCATTTTTTGTTGTCATGTTGATGTTGTTTTGCTCTTGGTTTTTCACATTTTTGGTGGTGGCTGATTGTTGGTTACCGGTTGTTGGTCGTTGTTGTTGTTGTTGGTGTTGTTGTTGTTGTTGTTGTTGTTGTTGTTGTTGGCGTTGTTGTTGTTGTTGTTGTTGTTGTTGTTGTTGTTGTTGTTGTTGTTGTACTTTTTGAAGCATGCTACAGGTTGTGGTCTTGAATGTTCTTTTAAACCCCTACACCCCCCAAAACTAACATGACAATGGAAAACCAACCCGGAATGAAGATGTATCTCCTATTGAAAATGGTGGTGTCCATTGTTCCATTGCATCATTGTCATGTTATTTTCCTGGATTGTACTTAGGACCTAGGAAAATGATTCAATTTGATTAATATATCTCAACTGGGTTGGTTCAACCACCACCTAGTGCTGTTAGGAAAAAACTCTGTCCAACCCGCAAAAATTGCGGTTTGTCTCATGTATATAGTGACTTGACTAGAGCAATCCTAGGTGATCTACGAATATGTGTGGTCAGCAGTGATGAAGTCCTTTTTGGATGATGAATCATCTGCTCCTTCCTTCAATGTGGATGCCTTGACTTTTATGGAGGAGACTTTTCTGCAGAACATCAGGGCATGATGGGTTTGATTTGGCGAGATTGAAATCGGAGTGGTGTTTATGGGATCAAAAATCCAGAACTAAATGTCTGAAGTGAGCTGCCCTTCCCCTATTATAATAGGAACATTTAAATTTAGATGGTAGGTTAAGAAAGAAGTTTCTGGATTTGTTTACCCCGAAACTTAGGGAAATGATCCAATTTGACCAAGATACATTTCAAACGAGTAGATCAAGCACCACCTAGACATCTTTAGACAATGAAATGTTTGAAGAACTCCCCTGAAAACTAACATGACCTTGGAAAATCCCCATTTTCAATCGGAAATAATTGCATCTTCATTCATGGTGGATTTTCCAAATTGTCATCTTAGTTTTAAGGGGTGTATTGTTTCATGCTACTTGCAGTGCAATGCTGACATTATGGACCTGTTGGCCGATGAGGTGCCAGAAAATGTTGTGGAGTGATATCAAATTAGCCCAGGGAATGTCACCGATTCCATGCCATAGAATCGATGGGACCTGGTATATTGGCCTTAACATTTGATTATTTTGGGTGGGTTGTTGTTTGGCAAATGTAAATCAATTTGCTACACATGCATCCTTATTGGCATTGAACATGCATATATAGCCAGCATATCACCTGAAAACACGTGGCGCTGACCCGCTAAGAAACCTGAAACAAAACATGCCGGAAAGTTTCTTCATTTGATGCTCTCGGCCACGCCATAAGAGCTTAATTTGTGTGAGGGGTGACACCAAACCTTTGCACTGAGAAGAATCCATGAACCCTCCTACAGAGGGACTTGAACCTGTACATATAGCAGGGTTCTGGGATCTCCAAACCACCCATGATTCTTAGGGCAGGTATGTTGTTGGGTGTTTTTTTTCTCAAATGCTTTTTTCCCTGAAAAATATCTATATAATCTGAAAACAAAGCATCACTAGGTGGTGGTTTGAAATATTTTTTATGTTCACCCCTATTTGGGGAAGGTCTCCAATTTGACGAGCATATTTTTCAGATGGGTTGGTTCAACCACCAACTAGTTTTTTTTGGAAACAAAATATATGGCCCACAGCCTGAGATGAGAACAGTAAGAAATTGTCAGCTTGCGCCATCCCTACCAAATCTAAATGTTCAAATGGAAATGACAATGGTACATTATAATCCCCACATAGTTGGGTAGTTTGTCATCCCCATATCTACCCTAAACAACCAGTTTTGTTGCATTGCCATGATGATTTTTCCATAACATTTCTATCTTTTGAAGGATATGCTGCAGCTGAGACCAGAGGCGCGGCGCTGGCAGCCAGATGGCGTATACTATGAAGGGTGGATCATATACTCCTGAAACTTAATTTGTTGAGAATAACTACACTTTTTTGGATGATGTTATTTGTATATGTTGTATGTTGTTATCATATATTATGGAAGGTGAACCTATACATATATGTATATATATGTATGTGTGTATATGCACTTCATATTCTCGCCCTATATTTATATATGTTATTCTTTTGAACAAAAAATCCAGTGCATTGCAAACCTGTTCCTTTTGGGGGCTGGACGATTCTTCCCTCGGCGACCCGGAGGGTTGAAATGAGAGTTTTGGAGAGTTGCAACTTGGACTCCAACAGGTCGATGGACTGCCGTTTCCAACCTTTCATGTAGACACAAGTCCTAAAAACATCCCAATCAACATGGAGTCTTTATGATGTTTTTTTTCATCAGTGTTTGTTTGTTTTGTTGTTTTTCGATTTTCCGTGTTGTGTTCGCAGATATTGAGTAATATTTTTTTCTGTTGATATGAGACATGACCTGCTTGCAGCTGACTTGGGCGATACGGTGGACCCATCTCGGTGCTTGGTGCCCCGCTTGCCAGGGCCTTTTATCCGCCAAACAGCTGGATCCAGCACTGAGAGGTGCACTTCATAGCCTTAAAGCCGTGAAAGTGAAAGCAGCTTCCGATGATACAAAACCTGGAACCCAATCCTTGGTAGCTGCTGTGAGCCTTGTCAAGTGGCTTGGCTTCATGCTATATTCTGTACGGAAATAAAGGGTGAATCATATGGATGTCTCAAGGGCATGCCTAAACCCTGTAACAGTGGGACAATCATCATCTCTACTTGAGTAAGGGACCTTTTATTCACCTTGATTATCCACTGTTTTTCAGTGTTTGGGCAGGACCCGAATGAATGTCATGTTTCTGTTATACTGTGTTTGTTTTTTCATGTTGATTTTCTTGGAAGTTTTTTTTACCTCCGAAACTTATATAAAATGGATGGCAGTCAAACCAACCCGCCTAGATGTTTTTTCCTGTTGTGACATGTCATGATTTTAATGTCAAAAAAACGAGTTTTGAGGATGAAAAGTATACTCCAAACATAACTGATAGAAAAACGATAGCGAGGTCCGTGGCGATTCTTGGATACATTTAAAGGATCACGTCTTTTTAACCTTCACCCAGGCGCTTGGCTTTGGCTGCACCAAATGCACCAGCTACTGTTGAGGCAGTACAAGCGTTTCAAGCAGCCTTGCTGGGAGGAGCCAATTCGTTGACAGGTTCATTTGGTTCAGGTAGATTTGGAAAGCCAAGGGTATACCACTACCAACCTCCCCAATGCCATCCCTGCGCCCACCGAATTGTGACTGTTAAGGCACCCACCATGATCTCTGAATATTCCCGCCTTTTTTCTCGGGTGGCATTGGGGGGGAAACCGCTGAATCAAGTGAGTTTTGTTTGGACTTTTATTGTTATAGTATGTTATAGTAATGGACTTTGAATTGCTGCCAGAAAAGGTGTAAAATTCTCTTCTAACGACGTTTCACATGCCAAATTCATCGGTTCGATCGTGCTTGTAGTTCACGCTTGTCTTTGGGGTTGCCTATCCGGAGTTACATCAGAAAACCAGTTCAATGAATGTTTGGATTCCTGGCACTACGTGTTGTTGTTGATGATGTTGTTGCTGTTTCTGCTGTTCTGAGGATGCATGTATCTCGGGCAACCACTTTTGGCTCGATCGAGGTGTTTCAACAGATCAGTGATATTCAGAATTCAGATTTGTTTCTGACTTCAGGGGCCTTCTCTTGCAGTAGCCTCATGCTAGAAGTGCTTTCTGCAGTGACTGGTGAATCAGTTGCTGTTTTTGAACATGAGGAATTGGCAGATGCCTCAGTTAAGGCATTAAAACAGTGCTTGGCGAAAAAGCTTTGCATCCCACGCTTCCGACTACGGGTCCTTCATGACAACTGCGCACTGGATGACGATCAAACCTTGATCGACGATCAGAACTTTACCCTTCAAGTGGTACAGCTTGTCATCCTGGAGTTTCAGCTGGCTGACAGGGAGCAGGATCAGGGCGTCATGGTCGCATGTGAGGAAAATGACGACAAGCTTCTTGAGCAGCATTTGAACCAGCCACGAAATCCCAATTTTGAAGTTGCAGATACAACAATGACGCCCTTATGTGTTGCAGCCCTCCATGAAAGTCTCAAATGCGTGTCTTTACTGATAGAAGCAGGTGCCGACAAAGATCAAGGCACCACAGATGATGGAGCAACTCCTCTTTTCATAGCAGCTGCATTGGCGCACCTTGAAGTTGTCCGACTTCTGGTTGAGTGCGGTGCCAACAAAGACCAAGGCCGGACAGACAATGGAGCAACGCCTCTTTTCGTAGCAGCTGAGAATGGGTACCTTGAAGTTGTCCGATCTCTGGTTGAGTCCGGGGCCAACAAAGACCAAGGCAGGACAGATGATGGAGCAACGCCTCTCCTCATAGCAGCTCATGAGGGGCACCTTGAAGTTGTCCAATTTCTGGTGGAGTCCGGTGCCAACAAGGACCAAGGCACCACAGATATTGGAGCAACGCCTCTATTCATAGCAGCTCAGAATGGGCACTTTGAAGTTGTCCGATTTCTGGTTGTGTCCGGTGCCAACAAAGACCAAGGCAACATTCATACTGGAGCAACGCCTCTTTTTATAGCAGCTCATAATGGGCATCTTGAAGTTGTCGAATTTCTGGTTGTGTCCGGTGCCAACAAAGACCAAGGCCTGATTGATACTGGAGCAACGCCTCTTTTTATAGCAGCCCAGAATGGGCATCTTGAAGTTGTCCGATTTCTAGGTAGTGTTTGCTCCGATTTCTAGGTAGTGTTTGATAACAACAGATCTGTTTGGCGGAAAATGGAGACGAATGTTTCTTTGCGTATTTTGTTGTATTTGGATGTCTTTTGGGCCTTTCCGCGTCCAGTGGCCTGCTTGGGGGGAGTTCAATTGATAGCGGACAACTGGACATTTTTGGAGGTGCAGATTCATTACGCCCGGCAAACCCAAAATTCTTAAATCGGATATTCCGATTTGGGATCAACATTTTTTTTTTGAGCTGGTAAATGCAGAAAAACTGATGTGTTCATCATACTTTGGCATTTTGCTCATTCTTCGTTTTAGTGGTCGGGATCAAGCCGCCTGCAGAACTGCATGTGACTCGGATGAGCTTGTGGGTATGTAAATCGGATGTCGAACCTTCCCTACAAAATGAGCCCCTACCAGTTCTAAATGGAGGCATAATTAACCCTTCTAAATGACCTTACAAATGGGTATCAGGGTTGTAACATCTTACAACTGTTATAACCACTACAAGTGGGGTTATAACCCCATACTTATAACAGGTAGGGGCCCGCCCACCGCGATAGCAAAGGGGCGTTTCAGAACCCAAATTCGCACAAAAAAGGCGCACACAACTTTGCCCTTAAAAGCGTTTGGAGTTGGAGGTGAAATTTAGAGAGTGACTTATCTCCCGAAACGGATCCTCACCTCACCTTCAGGCCCTTTCAGGTGTAATGGATGACAGATTTTACCATGACTTAGCCATTGGAGATGACTTCAATCACGACTGTTTTAAGGTCGAAAGTATTTCTATGGATCCACAGGCCCGAGAGATCCTTTTTGGAAGTTAAGTAGATACATGGTACCTGTTGTTGATGGAAGAAATCTGGAAAACCAGTTGATAACAGTTCGGGAATGCCAACCATCATTCACCACAACTCCTTTGGTGAGTTGGGAGATTAAGAATACCAAACAATCTCAACCAACAAAAAAAACCGAAGGCCCGAAAACATGGAACTACTGAAAATACTGTTGATGACTGAAATCCTGCGCCAGTTGAGGTTGGTAGTTTATCCCATTATTGAAAAGGTTTTATATATCCCAACTGGTTGTTTGGGATTTCGGCCATCAACAGTACCACTTGAAAGGAAAAGGAGAAAAAATCAACCCAAAGCACCACTTTTTGGCTTCCAGCCGTTGCGTTTTCGGTGCGGCTGCACCTGTAGGAGCTAGTGGTACATGGGCGACCTGGGCACAGGAGTGGCAGAAGGAGTTGTTGGGGAAACCCAGGTTGAACAGTTTCAGAAAACACAGGCCCATTTTATGTATAAACTCATTGAGTTTTTTAAAAACGGACTATACTATACTATAGAATTAGATGAAACTATATACTACCCAGTGATTTGATGTGATTTTGTCATCATTTCTATATTGTGTTTCAATTTTGCACTTTTCTTTCTGGGACTATACTATACTGTTACTATCCGGATTGAACTGAAAATTCCGTGTTGTTCACCCTTTTCAAGAAGTCCTTCATCATGGGGACATTGCTCCCAAACCACGATAAAGGATGTGTAGTGATGTATACAGTTACCTTATGACTCTTTGGGAGATGCGGCTCATGAAAAATCCAGGAAGAAAACAGATTCTGTGTGAGTCTCCAACAAAACACATCGAATGAGCTTAGATCACTGTTGCGAAGGCCATGTACTTAAGTGCCAGTGGGTACTGTTGTTTCTCCAGCGGGTACTGTTGAGTTTCATCACAAAAAAAACACATATGAACACCGAGATATAACATTGAACTTCAAGAAATGTGGGGAAGTGATGAATATATAACCCCCCCAAACAATCAAGGGTAAGTGATTAATTGTTTTCAACTGATTATAGAACAAAGAAATGATGATAGCTAACACAATCCATGCCTTTCTTCCACCTCACACCTCCAACTGCACCAAACACAACGGAAACAAAACAAAAACATCCACAACCACGGGAAACCCACAGGTGTTCCAAAACATCTGGTGATGAATCTGTGAAAACCTTAGTTGGTGCAGTGCCTCGGATTTGTTGGATGAGATTCTTTTTTCAGGAGGGAGAGAACACCATCTTTTTTTGGCAAACAACACTATATAAAAACCCTCAGAACGCCTTAAACGTTTGGAAGATGGTTAAAGGTTGGAAGATTTTTTGTAATTATAGATATTCATGTTTGATGGAAGATTCCCACCAGTTGAGGTTGGTAGTTTTTCCCATTACAGGGTTTTATATATCCCAGGTGATGTAGGGTTTCTTCCATCAACAGTAGGAGTCCGAATACCCATCCTTTTTTTGCCAATTTTTCAGTTGACCTCTTGTCAGAGCAAATCATCCGTCCTACGGACGGCCCGTAGGTTCGTTCAGACCGACCTTATTTCGTCGCTGGTGGAAATTTACTCTAAGCCATTGGTGTTTGTTCCCGGTAAGCACCAAAAGTGAAGTGGTTTTCACTGTTTCTTGTTACCCCCGAAAGGTGGGGAATTGACCAAGGTTTTTCAAATGGCCGCATGAGCTGCAACAACTACCACCATCGGTGTGATACATGTTTACATCATGTCACATGTTTCAATCTGTCGAAACAAAAACAGCATACTCAGGTGTGCGACATCATCCCCACACAAATTGATCGCGCCATTGCTTTGGGACAACTTCTGCTGAATTTGCCCTTGACGGTTGCTGAGTCTCTTGACCGATTTTGTTGATCCATTTCGTATATAAATTTAAGGATCATTTGTGGATAAGTACGACGACGATGATGATGATGATGATGATGATGATGATGATGATCATGATGATGATGCCTGAGAAGATTGTGAAGATTGATGATGTTTATTTGATGATGATGAGGAATCTCATGTGGGCAAGCCGAAGAAGTTCAAGCCGAAGTGTGTATTCTGTACCCTCCTGGGAACTAACATATTCCTTTTTCACACCAAGGCATGTTTGGTTGTCGATGATTTTCCCTTTCCCCAAGGTGGAATATGTTGTTTCTGGAGGGTATATTCTTCACTGTATTTTATTGTCAGCTCAGTTTTTTTCGTCACACGTGATGATCATGCAGAGGTGATCATGAGGTGATATATGGATGTTTCCAAAAATAAGGGTACCCCCAAATCATCCATTTTGATAGGGTTTTCCTTTATAAACCATCCATTTTGGAGTGGAAAACTTCTATTTTTGGAAACACCCATTTATGAGTTTTGAAGTTTTTGGCTCCCAAGATTTTCGGAGCTCTTGGAGGGGCACATCCGGGGCATCCGAGTCCCATCCGATTCCAATGGATGGGAGTCACAGGGCGTCCCATTCCGATGGAAAAATCACGTAAGGCGAAGGGATGCACATGGATGCACCAAATTTAAGACGCTTAGAATCCCGACCTCAAAGACCCATGGTGGATGGGAGTTGTTTTCCCCCCCATCCACCAGAACCAAGATTTTTGGTTTTCGATCAACTTCCTGAATAGAAAAATAAACATCATTGTCCCAACACAAAGACCTTGTTCAAAAAGCTATTTCTGGCAAGAGGTTTCCCTGCAGTTATACAATTTCCCATGGGAAAAAATCAAACTTGGAGCCCCTGTTGGATGTATCAGGTGGGTGTCCCTTACATTGCCTCGGCTGCTAGCTTTCACTGCCCTCAGCCTTGCACCAGGCAGGATTCTCATGAAGCTAGGATGAAGATGGAAGCAATGCAAGAGTTACAGATTGAGAAAAGGTAGCATGAGAGTCGGGGTTATGGATAGTTGTTTGATTTTATTTTAGTTGTATAGTTGTTGTTTTTTTCTCGAGATGTGCCTTTCCTTTATTTTCATGGGGCCTTAGTGGAAGAGGCTGATTAGAAACACAAAGTCTTGGTTTTCAAAGCTTGCAACTTTGCAATGACACACATCAACATCCATTGAAATTCGGAGCTTTTATCCAAAGCAATTCTTCTTAAAGGCTCCAAACAAGCAGTTTTGCCCAGAAGTAACGCCACGTCTTAGATAGGAAAACGGTTATGAACTCTCCCCGACGGAGGCAACTTTGAACTTCAGAAGGCTTTGCTCCAACGAAGCTTGGCGTAATGTTTGTGTCCTGCCACAATGAGCAATGAAAGACTAGGGTATAGGTTGGGGATGAAATCCTACTCAGTTACGAATGGAATAAACCATTATAAGGATCCCTGTTAAACAACCAGTAATTTTCATGGACAGTAACAGGTGTTGTTTTTTTTTTTCGTGGCTCACATGTCAACAGAACCACACCTTTTCGAAGCATCTCGACTCAAATTTCGTGGCTTTGGGCTGCGGTTGCCTTTGCTGCAGGTGCAGCAGAAATCTTTAAACAACAAGATGCCAGTGGACGTCACGAGGCCCTGACGCAGAGATGTAAAGGGATTCACGACTGGTTGGGTATGCTGACGGATTTTTTGCAAAGGTTGCTATCCTTTTGAGACTTCAATTATATGTTCTTTCAAGTAGAGCCCAAACAAGTCTACATGATATAATCAAGTTGATTCAAAGCTCCACTCTATGATGCCATGATCAACCCATCACCACAAATGATTTTACAGAACAAAGCATTTCTTACATGCACAACTCAACCCAGGTGTTTTTTGGTTGGATGGGGTACTCTACAAACTCAACCGGGTCCCTATGACCAACTAGAAACTACAGGAAAATTGTACCACTCAAATTTCAACCAATATATTCTGGGCAAATTATAACGACCTCAGCCGAGGTCACCTTAAAATGGTGGTGATTGTAAGGGAATTCCCCCCCAAATCCCCTTAGTTATACTAGTTTGCCCAGAGCTCTCATATGATCAACTACTAACAACACCCATCTTATGGGGGAACTCTGTTGTCGTTGTGTCAAAAAAAACTGGCTCCAGATCATCGTGGCCTTTTCTGATGCCTTGGACATTGACAAGTCCGGCTTTGGTATCGCCTTGGCGTCTGCCTTGGTATCTTTGGCAAAAATGTTTCCGTGAAACCAACGGGAGGAAAACTCATCGATATCTTCAGGAATTTTCAATGGAAGAAAATAACACACAAATCATGTGGAAAACATGGGACAACATGAAAATCACGGGGAAATGTTTGAGAAACATACAGCATGTTGGGGTTGATTTTATCCTTTTGCATCGAAGAGAGTGTTTCTCAATGAAACTGGTGAAAATTGAGCTCCTCAAGCACCACCCTTATGAGGTCCAAGTCCTAAAAATCTCCCCACACTTTGAACTGTCCAACGGAACATGCAGGGGTTGCCATCCAACGTCAGTGAGCTTGCAGAGGGCCTCATAAGCCATCCTCATGAAGGACTGGACATAACTTGAGACGAGCAGAACAACTGGAAGATTGGGAGTGTATCATTGATGTTATGGAGTTATGGATGTGCTGGTCCAAAACCACCTCCCTAAACAGGGCCGGGAATCGAAACACGCTCTGGGGATGTTGTGACGCTTCTTGGATTTGACTTTTGGTGACTTTTGGAATGTTGAGATAAAATCCAGAAAACTCTTCATTCTGCACACACAGGGTGATGATGATACAATACTACCGTCGGCGCCCACCTGGGAGGCTAGAACCACTTCAACATGCCACGATTTCATGTGAGTTTATATCATGAAGTGCCATATCCCATAGGATCAACGCATGGTATATTTACCTACATATTGACCAGTCCCATAGATCCGTCATGGGCAAAGATTGACATGCCTGGAACACTGGTAGGTGAAAAGCTTTCCTTTCCAAATTGGCCGTGCTGGTTGGTTCTATGTTGCTCCAACCAGTGAGTTTTCTTTTAATAAGACCACCATTTAAAATGAAAGGTGAAAATATGAAGACTATCCGTTACAAAGGAGGCAACAATTGGAAGACAAACGAAAACTTCAACGGCCCAACCCGTCAGCAAAACAAACAGAAAAAAACATGAATTAAAAAAGCACAGCCTTAGAAGAGGATGCAAACTTGAGGACTTGTGGTCGCATGTGTTTCACCAGTTGCACCGTTTTGGTGCCCTGATAGGAATTGCGCCAAGTGTGGAGATCATTTTGAAGCGCGCAGAGGTCAAAGGGTTGATTTCATCTAAACCAAAAACATCAAAGGAGGCGTGCTGCACCACCACTAGCAGCCCATTTTTGGTACACCCCTGAAATTTTTGACTTGCACACTGTTTATTTTAAAGAATGGTACAGATTATATCATATCAGTCATATCTAAGAAGTCGGATGTTTAAAGATATGTTGGAAGCCTCCATTTTCGAGTTTTCAAGGAAACTACCACTTCAAAAGACATCGCTGTTCGATCACGCCCAACAAGAAATTTCATTGACTTGTTTTGCACTGCATTTGGGATATGTTCTATTGACATGTCAGCATGCCCAACTGGCCCAACTGCATGGAGCCTTTGACAGGTACAACCCCGAAAACTAACATTGAACACGAAACTCCCATGTGTGGAAAGGAACAAAACTCTTCCAAACCTCCATGTTTGTTTTTTTTTAGGGTTGTAGTTCATACCAGGACTTCATATCGGGATCCATGCATGGAATCGGAGCTGATGGAGGTGTACCATTTACGTGTTGCATTTGGTGATTTGTTGGTGTAAGTCATCCAGCATCCATGATATCAATCAATGTTGGATTTGCCCCCTAGGCCCCCAGGATGCAATTTCAATGGTTTACAGCTTTGTTGGTTGGGATTCCGGATCCACCTCAAAAAAAGTTCCATGTCATCCTAGTGACTTAGTGGTGACTGGGCCAGCTGGGCCGGGTGCTTAACCCAAAGTCAATGCAACATCAGGCCTTTCGACGTTTCTTGCGCATCTTGACGAAGCGGTTGCCAGAGGAGCAGGTCGATTAAAATGGATCCCGGAATGGGTTGGTTGGTCATTCCCCCCCCACAAAAAACAGAACCTTGCCCTTTGGTAAGCTAACATAGCAATGGAAAAAATAGACCCGGATTGAAGATGAAGTGCCTATTGAAAATGGGGATATTCCAGCCAGCTATGTTAGTTTACCAGAAGGGTAGTTTAAGTAATGTTTACTGAGGAATCTCTAGGAGAATAATTGCCAATTATTTGAGTGGACAGCTCAGGGTAACTTCTTGAAGGTAACTACACAATCACACCCAACCCTTGACCAGCAACGACGATCTGTCGCAGGCGAAATCCTTACAACGTCGGCTATTGGAAGCGGTGCCTTGCAATTTCTTCGGAGAAAAGGAAGAAAAACACGGACGTCTCTGGAGAGCTTCCCCCAAACTTAAAATCCCCGCAATAAATCGTTGGCTCTGTGGATTTCTGTGGCATCTAAAAGGGGAAAAATTAAAAACGGGATACTGAGACATACTGTTGATGGTTCAGAAATCCTGCACCACCTGGGATGTAAAAAACCCTGTAAATGATTGGATATTTACCATATCAACTGGTGCAGGATTCTTTCTATCAACCGTAGGATGGTGCGAGTTGGGCGAGTTGTAAAAACAATGAAAGACATACAACAAATCTCACTGGAATCTAATCATAAACCCTTTAGTATCCTTTGGTTAGTAGGCCCTTGATACGGCCTTATTTCATGCTGGTGGGGGTGGCATTGAGGAGGTAGCCCCTCCTTGTCCAAGGTTGCGTTGCATTCCCGTGAGCCCTTGGCAAACTGTACAGCGTCGGCAGCCTTTAAAGTCCTGCATGTGCTGGAGGATTGGATCTGAACTGGTGGGATGTATCTTCCAAGAGGGTAGATTTAGTGTATTGATTAATCTACATCCCCTTAACACACCTGGGTTCTTAGGGATAAGATTATACTTTTCTGTGTACGATGGATTATTGGTACTATGGTGAATTTCGATGGCCAGGCTATGTTAGTTGCTGGTACAATTGACATTTGTTTAAAGCCTGATTTCCATGCAGTTTTAACGGGACCCGTTAGCTACACTTGGTTGATTTTTTTCCGGTAAATGTAGGAGTATATGGATATAATATGTGTATGGGAATCCAACTGCTTTCAGGTGACCAGGGTTGGTCAAACATGATCTAGTTATATATATATATATCCCAGATGGATGGTCAAAGTAACTATAGCTGGTGAATCTGATGGCTACACCTTCAAGGAACATGGCTTAGCAGCAAGAGGCTATGTCACAAATATTTCGATCTATACACCCCTCCCATCCCCTCCCTAAAAATTCTCGTGGAACTGCACAATCACCCACTTGAACAGGAAAATCGATTTCTAAACCTCCACTTTTTGGGTTCCATGTTAATTTTCCAGGATGTAGTGTGGCTATGGCACCAAGCCAGAACGAAAACATATCATCCATGAGAGTGGCACAGATATCTACCTCTTTGGGCTTGGTCGTTTACTCGTTTGTTGAAAGAAACAACATGATTTTTCATGATTTTTCTAGTAGACCTATCTACAGTAGTCTGAAATCCTCGGTGAAGATCAGCAAATTCATTTGTAATTAATTTATTTTGCAGATGGGTAGTGGTAGAAGAAACCACCCAGATATCAGATACCATCAACCATATTCCCCAAGGTGGAGGGTGTTCTGTAAAGTTCAGAAGTTATGTTACAATATCACAGGAACACACATTTTTTTTGGTGAGATTCGATGTTTGCCTGACAAGCAGCCTTTTTATCATTTCATAACTATTAGTAACTATCAATTATAAGAAGTTTCTTTTGGGGTATATACTTTTTTTCCAGTCCCCATTTCTTGGGATCAAGAAAACCCAAACAATTTCTCCTTTGAAAGTTGTTTTTGCAAACCTGTTAGGTCGAAAAACGCTAGACAAGAGCTTTTTCATGACCTTCAAGTGAACAAAACAATTGCAAAGATGGCCAAACAAATCTGATTATTGAAGTTTGTTAGGTTGTTTAAGGAGCTGGGATGTGTTTGTTTTGTATTTCGCCATAAATTGAGAGGTTTTTTTGTAGAATCCAATCAATATTCCAGCGCACTTCCCATTTGAATTTTCAGTTTGCCGAGGCTGTTGCCGGGCATTTTGCCGGAAGCATGCATTCATAGCTGGAGTTTTTGCCGCAAGACCATGCCGGCAGATGCTTGCCTTGCAATTTTCAGCGGTGCTTTTTTTAGCTAGGAGGTTTCTTGGGCTCAGAGAAGCTGTGGGACAAAATATTGCTCATTGGAGTTGTTTTGTGATTTGATTTTGCATAATTACTGGTAACATAGTTCTACCATGTTATACCGGAATAACGCAGTATCAGTATCATGAGCATGGACAAGTAGGGAGGAGATGAGATATGTTGAGATTATAGCTGTCCTTCTGTGAGCGATTCACCAGCCAGCGTAGTGAATAGTAGTTTGGGTTCTGGTAACGACCTAATCTGCAGAGGTTTGTATGTCAAGATTCGTTTGTCTCTCTCGGTCTCTTTTTGCTATAAGCATCACAAGTTGTTGATTTTCGTGATTAATGTGGGGAAATATACCTTGCATAATATGTATGGACGTTTGATTCCACGGCAAACCTTTAATTTTCTAAAACCTGGAAGCCCACATTTTTTTCTCTTTCAAAAGGTGTGCCGATGCGGTTCAGGCGACGTTTCGGAGGGAATATTTGGAGTTGAAACATTTTTTATTGCGGGCAAGTTTGCATCAGTCCAAGAAATCTCCAACAGGACCCACTGAACCGACCCCTAAACCTGAGTATCTAATAGCTCTATAATCTATAACTTACTTAGGGTCCGTTGGCAATGTTTGAATGTTGAGGGAATCAGAGATGAGAAAAGATGATCATATCGCTTAACTACCAGATAGTATATGGTAAATTAATTGTATACCAATTCTGCAGGTTTGATACAAACCAGTCCTATATTTCAATACGGTTTTTGATACGCATTTCTTTCGACCGAATCGGAACCTTTCCTGCTTTCTTAAGATTTCTTTTTGCGGCCTTCGAACCATTTGTTTTCAGATTTTAATCATTTTTTTCCCAAAAAATCATCCCAACACCCCCCTTACCATGGAAATTGAACATGGCCCCCTGGAAATCCACAGGTTTCCTCCTTGACTTGGAAATCCCTCGGCAGGTGCAGATCCAGATCTGGCTTCGCCCGGTGCCGAGGCCATAGCTTTAGAGGTGCCATCGGCGCCGTTACATGGCGCAGCTGTTGGTCGAAATCTCCATTTTTTACAGTTGATCAAGTCACGAAAAGATGGATGGATAATGGGAACCATGTTTTTTTTGTGAAACATTTTTTTGGAATTTAGCTGGGGAAAAAAATCCCTGAAACTACCAGGTTACCAAAGCCCATGAAAAATCATTGGCCGATTTTTTTCAGGGTGGGTGTCTAGTGGGGTGAGGGATGTATGAAGTGGATAGCTTTGCCTCACTCTTTTTGCGACGCTGACAAGAAAGTGGTATGGATTCAGGTGATTTCCCATGACATGAAAGGCAATATGATTTGTGTTGGAATTGAGTTTATGGATGTTTACATTCATATATTGATCGATTATATTTCATTTGCTTATTGTTGCATATGTTTTGCCACATTTGCACAATGATGCAGAATGTTTGGTGTTTTTTGACTTACCGAAAGTGAAGATTAAAGAATAGTAAGGGACTCATATAGACGATAACGATGGCCAGCTTATTTTGTTTGACAATTCCATTGTGGTGAACCAAGGTTTTGATACGTATAAAGTCTAGCGAATCAATCAATGATTCGAGCAACAACTATAGTTTTTTCCTCCTTGTTGAGGGCATATAGTGAGGTGAAAAACTACCCGTTTATGGGGATAAACTGTTCACCTTTGGTTTCAGCCACTCATACAATCAGCCGCCCACCTTGCAGGCACTAGAAGCATTAGTGGAATCTTGTCCTGAAGACGAGGTGCGGGACCTGGGGGCTGTTGTTGGGTGGTTTGCAAATTGGAAGGCACCAGGTGAGGATCATTCCAATCCCTTTGGTGCTTTATTTCGAAAGCAGGAAGTCACCATGTAATAATCCAAGGAGCGCAGTCTGTAGATGGGTTTCTCACATCAACATCAACTGCCAAAGAATTAAATGCTGTCAAGTGCTGAAGAGGAACCAGGTTTTTGTGGACACTTCTGGCTGAAGGGCCATTAATTTTAAAGTTTAAAGGTTTAAGGACATCAACCAGGGTGAGCAAATCATGCAAGTCTCGACGACCTGATTCAGGTGACCATTTTGCTGAGGCTCAGGTGACACTATCACATCCATCCCATTCATCGACATCTTCCGTGTGTCATTTTCGTGGGAAGCAATGGCGAAGACCCAGATGAAGCTTCCCAAAAATGTCTGCCTGGCCTCTTGCTTGGCAGAGTTCGTTGGCATGGCTTTGTTTGTGATGATCGGTTGTGGCAGTGCTATGGGTATCCAAGGCTCAGGCAGTTCAGGTGGCAGTGGTGGTGATGCTGAAAGTAGTGCAGGAGAGATGAGCTCGATGATTCCTGGTTGGGTCCTCATGGTGTCCTTGAGTTTTGGCCTGTCCATCACTGCATTGGCTTACAGCATCGGACACTACAGCGGCGGCCACATCAACTGCGCCGTGACACTGGGACTGGTGCTCACTGGCAACTGTGGGCTGCTGCAGGGTGTTTGCAACTTTTTCTCCCAGATGCTGGGCTCCGTGACTGGTGCGGCCATCCTTTGTGCCATTTTCCCCCCTCAGCTAGACATGACGAAGACCATAGGTGCAAACAGTGTGGGTCCCAAGTGGCACTGGTGGAATGCGTTGGTTGGTGAGATCATGTGCACCTTCCTGCTGGTCTTTGTGGTTCTCCAAACTGCCTGCAATCCAAAGTCCAAGACGAACCGCAGTCAGGCTTGCATCGCTATTGGCCTCTCCGTCTTCATGGCCCACTGCGTCATGATCCCCATTGACGGCTGCTCCATTAATCCCACACGCTCCTTTGGCCCAGCTCTATTGGCCTTGACTCGTATGGAGGCACCTAAAGCAGTGGAACCAGCAGCTTCTATGGTGGGCGAACCATCAGGTGCTGAAGTGGTACCTGAAGCACATGCCATGGCAGATGATAATGCAGGTCCCAGTTTCTGGCGTGATATGTGGATTTTTTGGATTGGCCCATTGCTTGGAGCATCCCTGGCTGCGCTTGTCTATAAAGCCATGATCATGTTGGATTTGGCTGAGAAGGAGGATGCTGATAAAGACAGAGAGGAGATGCCCAAGGACGAAGAGGCGGCAGAGTATCCAAGGATCTTGGGTCAAAAGCAAAAAACTTCCCATGCCTCTGAGAGTAAAGCCTGAGCCTGATATAAGCCGCCATGTCAGTTCCCTAAAAGCTGGTAGCTTTTGATGCGCATGGAAATCCTCGAATTCTGTTTTTAGTTACCGTTTCTCTAGTGTCTTATGAGATTTTAGTTGGGTCCAAAAGTGGCTCAAAGTTTGAACACGCGCGAATCGGTCGCATGGATACAGACAGAACCATGTTGCTTGCACCAGCTGCTTGTGTTTGCCACAGTGCAGACAGATTTTGCTGCTTAGCATCTCAGCACTTCGTTGCCGTTGAGTTTCGAAAAAAACTGTCAAATGCTGAAGAGGAATCATGTTTTTGTGGACACTTTTGGCTTAAGGACCATTAATTTTTGAAGGTTTAAGGACATCAACCAGGGTGAGCAAAATTATGCAAGTCTCTTCTCGTCCTGATTCAGGTGACCATTTTGTTGGAGCACCTCGGTTAGACACCAGTTTTGTGACTCTTCACTAGCTTCTGATGTGAGAAACATGACGGTGGAGAGCGTTTTACTCCTCAGTCTGCAAAAAATTGTTGGAGCTGCTTCCATGAATATGTCCGAAAGCTGTACGCCTGATATCGTGACTTTTTGTGGCACGTTTTTGGAGCTCAGGAATTTTCGTGACACCTTTGGAAGGTTGTTGAAAGGCGACAAGTTGGGGGAAAACTTGGGCCTGTCCCGGGATGTTTGCAGCGGCCGGACATGCAGACATAGAATGACATATATGACATGTAGCTATAGGTATGTTTTGCACACTGTTTGTATCTTAGCTCATCTTCCCCGTTAAGTTCCACAGCATTGGCCGCAGGTGGCAAAGCCACAATTGCTGAGACGGAAGGTCGTGGTGCAGCACTATGCTGGGCCTCTGCCACAGCGGCGTTGCTGCGAAGAGACAATGCACAGAAGCAGGTTGCAACATGAGGGAAACCCGCCAGTTGAAGCTGTTGTTGTTGTTGTTGTTGTTGTTGTTGTTGTTGTTGTTGTTGTTGTTGTTGTTGTTGTTGTTGTTGTTGTTGTTGTTGTTGTTCTTGTTCTTGTTCTTGTTCTTGTTCTTGTTCTTGTTCTTGTTCTTGCTCTTGTTCTTGTTCTTGTTCTTGTTGTTGTCTTGTTCTTGTTCTTGTTCTTGTTGTTGTTGTGGTGATGGGTGGGATTTTGAGTGTTTTCTACCACCGAAATTGAGACACATTCAGCACACCAGTTCCTGGAAAGAAGCAGGGACAAAACTTCGAGAATTTATTTTGGGGTATTTTTTGTGCAGATCTTTAGACCATGTATGTCAATCTTTTCTGAAGGATCCAATACTATGAATTCATCATTTTTTGGTTTGCTTTCGGAGCAACCGAATTTGAAAAAAAAAAGTCTTCAGGTATTCCTTGGTGATTTGAATCTACCCATCTTCCATTGAATCTTCCCCCAATTTAACTCTGAAATTTCAGCGTGTTTCCCTTGTGAGTCCTGAAGTCTTTGGAATTTCAGAGGCCACACGTTTTGTGGAAGCTTTGCTGAATGCCTTGGATGAGGAAGCTCCAGTAGGACCTTATGTTCCAACAGCCTTTCGGGTATTGGCACCAGTGCAAGTACCTCGGTGACCGTACCACATGTAGGTACGGTACGGTTGGTGCATGGGTTGGTCAGATAGAATGGCTGGGGGATGACGCCTGTGATGAGATGTTGTTGTCATATTTATGTTTTTTTGGGGGAGGGATAAATGATGACCTGAAGTGGTAAAAATGATGTGTTTTGTAGGTCCTTCCTTCATTAATCAAGATTTTGTACTTAAGGATGGGATGTGAGGAGAGCCAACAACCCCCCCAAATTGACTACGTTTGAGATGAAAGGGTTCATATTATTCATTGTACATGTATAGTCTTGCTTGTCAACGGTTGATTGGTGGTAAAGCTTGGTAGTTTGCGAACCTTGGGGTCCTTTCTGAAAGGATAGTCAATTACCTGGTAGAGTGTTATAGACTAGGCTCAGCTAATGACAGCCACCAACATGAATCACCAATCCTGGGTTGATCTTGTAGGATTCACCCTTTTGATTTTTTGATATTTGACCATTACTTACTGTTGATGGAAGAAAACCTGCACCAGGTAGTAGGTAGTTTATCTCTTTATTTGCAGGTTTTTTTTACATCCCAGGTGGTGCAGGATTCCATCAACCGAATGACTGAAATGATTAACATATTTACTCCCTGAAACCTGAAGTAAAAGCCAGCCTCTGAAATATAGGTCCTAAAACCAAAGAAAATTACTTTCCCAACCATCCATTTTTCAGGGGTTGTGGGCCATCCACCCTTGCAGTACAACTTACCACCATGACTATTCTTGAAGTCTTGACATTTTCAGGTGTGTACGGAATCCACCATTCACCAAATTTCACCCTTTCCACACTTGGAATCCTAGGGACAAAAAAAAAGTCATTTATCCAAACATAGGTGGCAAACCCGGCACACGATTCCAACATCAACCCATCCATGCCCTGATCAACCTATAGGATTTGACCAGATCCACTGCAGTTTCTCCGGGTAGGTTCAAGCAGCTTGGCCACGGCCAACCAAAAAAGAAGAAATGAATTTGTTGAAAAGGAACATGAGCCAAACTTGGAAACCTTCCTGTTCAGATTCCGTGTGTAATTTGTTTGGTGGTGGTATGTTGTTGTTGTTGTTGTTGTTGTTGTTGTTGTTGTTGTTGTTGTTGTTGTTGTTGTTGTTGTTGTTGTTGTTGTTGTTGTTGTTGTTCTTGTTGTTGTGGTTGTTGTTGGACCATCGCTTCAGGTAGAATCGGCCAAAGGTTCTCGAGCATCTGGACGGCACTTTTGACAAACAGGGTCAGAGGTCGGATTTTTCTGTGTTTCTCACCACGGAAAAACATCGTGTCGCACGCCTTTGAAACGACATAGTTGGTTGAAATCAGAGATCAAAACTTACATGCTGGGACAAGCCAATAGTGGCAAACCCAATATATAGTGGATAAGAGTGGCAATTTGCCAAGTTCATAAGAATCCCGGATCCAAAACATGTAACTAAGCCTGGTGATATCAGGGATCAAAATGTTCAAAAGCTACATGCTGGGAGCATGATATCAGGTGACATCACCGCTCATTTCCACTAAGGCCAAGTTACCTCCACTGGCCTTGCAACAGTAGCATGGCCAGCAGGGTGGACGGTCCGACATGTCGAAGTCTACACCCCCGCAAAACGAAGGGCTGGAAGCGTTGCAAATCACTCCTTGGGAAGGGGGGCATGATCTTCCAAATCATCATTTTTTGGGTGCAACAGTTCAACATGTTAATTTTCCATAATTTTCCAGGGTATAACACCAAGATATGCAACACTAAGGCATAATGATGTGTTATACTTGATCCATGGTTCCCGGAACAAAAGGTGAAACAAGTATATTAGATTCACCATGGGCACCAATCATCCAAGCAACGATGAAGCAGTCTCTCGCGCAGCTGGGGTCAAACAAAACAAAACGCTTGGCTTAAGCCACATGCCATCGGAGCTCCCCAGTAAATAAACTGGTTCATGATGGTTCAGACGACCGATCACGGCCGTTGCAACAATTCTGACAAGTTGATTGAGTTGGTTGGCAAGTCCCATGGCTGTACCACAGAAAAGTATGTTAATATAAATTCCTCTCCCTTCAAAACTAACAGAATCATGATGGAACATGCGCTGTTAAAGATGTGCAGAACCTACTTATATGTATGAATCATATGCTACAGTAATTATCATAGCTATTTGAGGCCATCTGACTACTCCATATATATATATATATGTGTGACTGACCTACAATATACCGAAACTCACACCTAAAAAACACTGGGGGTTGGTTCAGATGAGTTTCCTTTTGTTTTTTTTGGCCTCCTGTTAGGTGCTGGCTATACATGTGTGACTTGCCAAACAGCAAACATGGTTGCGTTGGTTCTTGAGGTTATCTTGGACCGTGTTACCTTCCTTGATCTCCAGGGCGAAGGCTGGGGATTTCCACTGGTTTTGTTGGGATGTCATGGGAGGTTTTTTTTGCTTTTTCCCCCACTGTGGTTGGTTGCCATGATGATAGTCAAATTGGGTGCTCCAGATTGTCATTTTATTTTGGGGGTTGTATCACTGTATCCTTGCAACATTTCAAGGGTTGATAGATACTCGGCCCGCATGAAAGGGGAGGTGCCATAGGCCGACACGACACGTTTGAGCTGTGCTTCTGCCGACTCAGGAACGGCCTTCGAAGTAAACAGCCAGGGGGGTGTCATGAATTTTGGAGCTGAGAGCCTCCAATCTTAGTCGAGCAATGTCTCATAATGAGATCTTATTACAGGTGCCATTACATGTTGTTTTCTCTGGATTCAGGTCAAGATTCCAAAGTGGCATTTTGTTCATATGAATTCATATGTCATATATACAGACGCTACTATTTTATTGAATTGCTTGGTATCAGACAGATTGTAAGTTGGACAATCATGTATGACGTTCCACTAGCTTGCCTTAGTTGAAGGTGTGCCAGACACATCTTATTTGTTCTGAGGATACTGTATATTGTTTTTAGCTCAAACACCATTGTTGGTTGTTGCGGTTCAGAAATCAGCCATGTGTGATAGGATTCCACTGCTATTAACTACCACTTACAGGATGCCTCGGGTGATCGCAATTTGGGTGAGAAACAGTGACCTCATATGACGTCACCACAAAAAGGTAGTCTTAGGATTAGATTAGTTAATTGACTCCCCAAAGGACTTCTTTTCCATGAACAAAACATGGATCCGCTTTTTTAGTGAATGATCATTTTACAAAAGAATCTATGGCCCTTCATAATCATCTTCCAAGTGAAGATATGTAACTTGATGATATCCATAAATCCATCCATAATTCCATCCATAAATCCATCCATAAGCTACTAACCATCCATAAATCCATCCCTCCCCTAAGTAACGTCGAGATCCACCACAATCCCAGGGTGTCAAACAGACAGCTCCTTGGGCCAAAAGATGTGCCTTGGAAAGCGCTGTGGCATTGATGGCCGGGCTCAATCCGGAGGCCGGGCCGGCCATCGACCTTCGTTGGAGGTTGGTTGGTTGGCGGTTTTGATATTTTTTTGTTCAGTCCTAATTGGGGAAGAGAATTCAAATTTGACCCAAATTTTTCTGATGGGTTGAAACCACCAACTAGATCGAGTTTGTTTGAAGTTGAGGTTTTTCCCTCACCAAGAAAAAACGAAGAGTTTTCGTGAAAGTAACTAGCTGGTGAATCAGTGAATCGGATTTTTAAAACGAACAGTTTTCCACAACACCGGAGTTGAAACCGGAAAATTCATTTTCCAACCCTCCAAACCTCCCATTTTTGGGTTCCATGCTACTTTTCAGAGGTTTTTTCACTCAAAAAATCCAACAACTTCACCAGATTAGGTTGGTGGTTTCGAAGATTGCCCTCAACCTTCATTTTTAGGGGTTATTTCACCCATATTTGGGGGGGTTCAAAACCGTCATTTTTCATGGTTTTGGGGTCCAAGGATAGGGGTTTGTTTCAAATATTTTTTAATTTTCACTCTTACTTGGGAAAAATATCCAATTTGACAAGCCTTTTTTTTCAAGTGGATTGAAACCGCCAACTAGTGTTTTTTTCTACCCAAAACTTGAGAATGACTTAACTCATATTTTTTGAAGTGGGTGACTCAACCAGCAAGTACCTGGAACCTGTTTGTCCTTTATTTTTGGGTTTCAACCCTTCAAAACAAGGCCTTTACCAATAGAAACAAGGGCCATTTGGGTTCCAGGTATGTATAGATTGGGTCGTCCCTTTTCCCAGTAATAGTCACCCTTGAAATGGCAATCTGCCTCTTACAGGTTGCCTTTGAAGATGATGGCACCTTATGCTGAAGAGTTGGGGGTTGGTTGTTGATATCGAACTTATGGGTGAAAATAAGAGAGAAATCGTTGATGAGGCTAAAGGTTTTTGTATGCGACTATATAAGATATATATTTACATGTTTGAGACGTTCTGTTTGTTTATTTCATCCAGCTCGTGGGGTTTTTATTGGGATTTTTTCATTTTAACACTGGTGCATTTTTGTCCAGAATCCTAACAATCCTTTCCCAATGAATTCATGACGGTGGTGATGAAAATCCAAAGCATGTTTTTTGCAAGGCCCGCATAAGTAAACGTAGGAAACCTTGATTTGATAACATTACTCGGAACATGTGTTTTTTTGTTTCATTGTTTTTGTATGATGTTCTGGTTTTTTTGTATGGGATCTGGAAATAGGTTTGGTGATGTTTCTTGCCTGAAATTGTGGAAGTGATAACTTTTGGGATGATCCTTCTAAGATTCTCCAGTTGCGGCGGTGGTGAAATAAAATGTTGTCGGGGTATGTGTCGGGATCTTAAGATATTTGATTCCGTAAAGATCATCCTACTTTCTTCTTTTGATCTGTAAATGCTATGTTTTTGATATGATATTTAATATGCACATCTACATTGAACATGAAACCAATATGAACCAAATGCGAATATTCCTATTTTCTTTGAGATACCTCAAGATATATATATATATATGTATAGAATATATATATATATTTTTGTTCAAATATATACGTATACCGTATACATACGTGCCCCAGTTACCAGTAGCAAAATCACCTCGAAAGGTTGCAAAAACGCCGGGCCCGCTGAGGTCCTAAAGAAGAGTTGCGATACTGTTTCCCGTCCTCGTTAAGTCAGTGCAATGATCCACGATCCACGTTGAGTCGGTTTCCACCACCCATGTTTTTTGTTCATGTAAAGTTCATTGTTGACAAGAATTGATTGAATTTTGTTAAGATTATCTTTTATAGATTATGGAAATAACATGATGATATGTTGGGATATGTTTAGATATATTTAGTATATATTGTTATTTGTATTTACGCAAGGCAGTTGGTTTTGACTTTGCCCATCAGCAGTACCACAACAACAGCAACGGTACCAAGTGGCAACGTTAAAGAAAAACACTGGCAGGAGCAGATCCAAGAACTGAACACTTCTCCTCGCAAAAGTGACATCATACAAATTTGCAGCATATACTACAGTCATCTACAGTATATAGACGAAGTCATCAACAAAACAAAGAAACATTATGGAGTGATGTTGCGTTTCTTGGAGCTTAGCAATCAAGAAAGTAATCAGAATGCTTTTGGATTTTGACCTTTTGGCTGGTTCGAGCTTGCATTCTCCGATGATTATGTGATTATTCCATCTTGACTGCGGAACTTTTTCAAGAAAACATCGTGTTGCTCGATTTTGTTCATGGTTTATTTTTGATGGTCTTTCACACTTAAGATATAAAACACCCCCTCCCCAAAAAAGCCGTGGTACTATAGACTTTTCATGGTGTGTCGCCTTTGCCCGGCCGTTTCAACCGAGGCACTTTAACGGCTTTGAAAAAGCTGAAGGAGGAACCAAAGGCGAGGATGAAAAAGTCAACCGCTGATATGGAGATATTGAGACTGGTGGGGTGGGGGTAAAGTTGCCCTTCCCCCAGAGATTTTGGTAGAAACACATTTCAATGATACCCTTCCAACGGTAAGACTATGACAGGAAGGAAACCGCCTGAGTAACCGATGTAACAGAATACCGGTTTCCACGGTGACATTTCGACCACCCGATGAGTAAGATCCTTCCAATATGATCGGCATCAGTTCAGATTTTGGAATCAGTCTGGATTTGACGCATGTTGGATATGTTGCTAGATTTTTGTCGTAGTTTCAGAATGAAAGTGAGTGTAGGTACAGATGTAATACTTCAAACCATGCAATGCTCTTCAGCATGAAGCGCTCCAAGGACTCTACCTTAGGATGGGTTTTTCCCCTCATGAGCAGTGACCAAGACCTTGGTCATGTTTATACAATAGATTTGACTACCCAGGATTACCCAGGTATATTGAGGTTATACTAAGTGTATCAAAGGAGGAACCATATCAACCACCCAGTATAGTGGAAAATAACAGAAATCTGAATCTAAACAGGGACTGTAGGCTGACAAGAAGGACATCTCAAGCAGTTCGTTTATTATGTTTCGTTTCTATTTGGTTAGATGAAAGTAAGTCGCATTTTGAAAAATTGACTGCATGGATAAACACGTGTGGGGGATCCACAAAAATCGGAAGGGGGTTCTCAGCTTTCAACTTTTCAGTGACGCCAGCGGATTCATCAACCACTTTAAAGGTAACGCATGTGATCGCACTTCGCAGGCATCCGTGTTTGCTGCGCAAGTGCTGTTTCTTGGCGTCATTGGGTGCTGAGAGAACAGTGCGGGGTGAGTTCGGGTTGTGTGTTATTATTTTTTTGTATATATCTTCAGCACTGTCATTACAAGTATAGAGCTTGGCAGAAAGACAAGGGATGGATCACATGATTGAGAAAGACGGGGGGGCCTGGGGACCTTTCCATGTTAGTAAAGGATCGTGGATAGCCATTTCCCAACGAAATTGGTGGCAGTTTCAAAGCCACATTTCTACCTTAAAACTAGGGGGAGATGATGCATTTTGATTTTCTTATTTTTGGGTCATCCCCCACCCACTTGTTGAGATCAAACGATATTTTGTGTTGAATTGATATTTGTTTCAACATCCTTAATTAATTGTTATACTTGAGACGGGGATGCCACTGAAGCATACAGTCTCAGATTTGTTTTACCCCCCAAAGAGGTAGGCCTAGCAAAGGGCAAAACAATGAAATCACATATATCTGAAAACTGCTACGGTGCGACATGTATTTGTACTTTTCAGACTGGTTGTAAGGAATGAAATGTAAGTTGGGAAATCACGGAAAGAGCCTGACTCTTATTTACGGTATTCCCCCAAACAATTCCAAGGAAACAACATTTCAGGAAACTTAACCGATGTTTTTGCTGGTTACACCGTAGTGAAAGTAGATGGCGCAACTCCCAAAAGGTGGCTTAGTAGGGGGCCATGGTAAACCAATACACGGGAGTTGCGCCATCTACTTTCCAAGTGGTATATTTATATAAACATGCAATATTTCACCCCAGGGGCATCACCACTCATCAGAAACAAAAATTGGACTCCAACTGCTACCCTCCGGATTTCCTTGAGAGGCAGTTGTTAGTCCGTGCGATCCAGAAGAAACAGCATCTTTGGCTTCAGCAATTTCCGATGTGGTTTGAGGATGATATGGATATTTTCAAAACGGTGATGTGTTGGTTGGTTTGATGATGTTTTTTTAAAGGGTTGTCATTTGTCATCATTCCTTTTACTAATTTACACCCATGAAAATGAGTGAATTCCTTTTAGGGGTTTGTGATTTTTTGTAAGGAAACACATCATAAACAATCGCCCACTTCAAAGGGAAAAATCCTCTCCCTTCCACCTCCATGACTTTGGGGCTCCGGCCGTTTCCGATTTCCAGGGTGTTAAGCTCCAGCATGGGAGTGGTGGAACCAGGGTGATTTTCCACTGGGAGAATCCGCAAAATGGCCGGTAAATTGACTAGAAAAATGGCGTTGTTGGACCCATTTGATCCCTACTAAGAATGGGTTATATATACATAACCCACTTGTTATGTACCTGAGGTAGGAGTCCACTTGCTTGCCCCTCTCTTGGAATTCAAGAATTCCAAAGCCACAAAGCTGTGGGTCTAGATTGGTAGGAGTACCCTCCACCTGGGAACGATCACATATCCCATATCCCTATCCCAAATGTATTTTGAGTCGATGATGATATGTTCCGAACTTCCCGTTTGGTGGGATATGTTAGAGTTAGTTCCCTGGAGGGTATTCCACCTACCAACGGTCCGAAGTTCCGTGGCCAATTTTTGGATGGCCTTTAAGTTGGTTCATTTTTCGAGATTGTCGAGCGTGACCCAAGTGAAAACCAGGGATCATGAAAACTTACCTATTTTTTTTGGTGGTTATCAAACAAGCAGCGAATATACATATATGGTAATTTTGAGTGAATTCCCGTATAAAATGAAATAAGTGCAGTGTTTGGGTTGGTTTCATACTAATGACCCCTGTGGCATGTGGTTGTTTTGTTTTGAACCACTGGGGGCTGGGTTGGTGGAGGTTGGTATGGTTGGTGTCGTATGGTATGGTTAATGACCCCAAGTTCACTCACATCTTTTTCCACCCTCACCCGACGATTCCTAGGTCGTGGGTGGAGGATGATTTGCATTCCGTGGCACCTGGGCAGAGATGCGGATGATGGCGGATCAAATTCCAAACCACCATTTTTCTGGTCAAATTATAGCGACCTCACAGGACCTCACCCCAAAAGGTAGTTTAGGAAGGGAATTCCCCTTATTTCAACGAGATCTAGGTTGGTGAAGTATTCTAATTTGGCCAGATTTTTGTCAGGGTGTTACCATCCGTGAAACTAACAGCATTCGCCCCTGAAAATAGGCCAATTCCCTAAAAATCATACATTATCAGGTGCAAATTTGCTGTTAGTTTTAGGGATCTGTTCAATTTCTTTCAACTGATCGTGTGGCCGTTTTGCAGGTCATTCCCATTTGCGACCTTTGTCATAGCCATCGTGTCCCCTTAGCACCTTGGAGAAATCTGTGAAGCGCAGAAAACAAGGCTAGATTTGTGGATTCAAATATCAGCCTGATGTTTTACCAGATCCAACAAGATATCAGGTAAATATCAGCTATCCCCGTTAATGAATCATTTATCATCTATGTGGCTGGAACCCAAAAAATGGAGGTTTGGTTCAGATGATTTTTCTTTTCAAACAGCTGATTTTTTTTTTCAGGTTCCTTTTAGTTTTCCAGGGCGTAGATTCATGGAAGTGTCAATGAATGAGTCGTGGGTGGCATGGGTGCCCACCCATGATAGATGCGAGCCAATCAACTGATTTTTAAGACCATGTTTGCATGCTTGATGAATATTAATCATCAAATGTTCTCCAAATTGTTCAATTAATAGTAGTTCTTGAACCATTCCAACCGGTATTCCCGGTATTCCCTACATTTTTTCCATGAATCCCTTCCCTGCAGGTCCGTTTGGGATGTTTTCAAGTGCTCATTGCACTCATCCAGCAGGCGCGTCCGGAAAAACGCCAGCAAGTTGACCCATAGTTAAGATTCAAGGCACAATTTTAAGAGCTGAACTCATTGACAGGGATATGTTTTTTTGAAGATGTCATTTGTGTAACAACCTGATGGATGTAAAACCTGAGATATCAGATAACTTACGTAAAAAAACACAGCTATCACTGCTATCCGTTTAGGACTGAAGGTTTGAATCCCTGGTGGACCTGTATGCTTCATGGTGCCGTTCTGCATGAGTTTTGTCAGGCTTTTGGGCATTTAGCACCCTTCAAGAAACAGATTGAGGTTGGAACTGGGTGGGGTTGGAAGTGGCAAAGTCGTGAGCAAAGTCGCTGTTGGCTGTTTTTTAGGAGCTGGTATCCTTACATCTTCCAAAATCAAACCATGTTTATAGGTTACTGTATATGTTTTATGTATGTTGAATGGTGTTTCCAAATGATATGCATACTTTTATCAAGTCATTTTGATCGTATCAACTATTCTCTTTTCAGATGGTCATGTTTCTAAGGTTTCAAAAAACACGTGCAGGTCGGCTGCAAGAACGGTGTCGAGGACCGTTGCCGAGAAGTACGGCTTGTGGCAGTTGCAGCTCTCAATACATGGCATTGTTGCTTGGTGTGAGACGCCGTGACAGTGATGAACAGCAGCAGCAACGACGACAGCAGCAAGAACGAAAACACACACATTCGCTAGCAACAATTGAGAGATCACAAGAAAGAATAATTATATATACGATAAAAAGATATAAAAAGAAGGTCAACATATAAAGCGAGTGCCACCATTGACCATCACTACCACCACAGAAGATACAAGCAGCAGTAGCAGCAGTAGGCACTAGCAAAAGCGACGTTGCCAAGATCTAGACATCACAGCCCTCACAACAAGTTTGTTCTTCTCAGGGTGCCTTGCATGGGCAAAGACCTGATCCATGCACACCGTGTTTTTTTTTTGTTTCTCTTTATATAAACCAATTAGATATCTAGGTGGTGGTTTCAAATATTTTTGTTTTCAGCTGTTTTCAGCCCTATTTGGGGAACATTCCCATTTTGAATAATATTTTTCAAATGGGTTGAAATCACCAACTAGATATATACAGATAGAGGTGTTAACTGTCAAGCAATCCAGATGATACCACGTTTTACTAATAGCAGGTTTGGCTTTGGCCTCCATCCTTTCGGAAACTGCTGGACTTGGGTCCCACCTTCGGCCTTACTGATACAATATCCAGAGGATTTCTCCTATTACTATTGGAACCCCAATAGTAGGACCCCCCTTCGGCCATGTCCCACCATTGGGAGTCACCTGGAATTTCCTTGGATTTTGAGGTGATCCTGACACCAGTGGAAAGTGAGTCAGCTTCAAGGAACCTTTTTTGTTGGAAAACGTGTAAAAAAAACCACCAAGCATCACCATGGCAGTGTTCATTCCGCAAGGTAATGATTGATCACCCCAAGATAGGCTAAACATATATAATATATGATATATATATATATATTACTTGACTCGGCGATCTATATTAAAGATGTGGTACCCTTGAAGTTAAACATGACCCTTGAAAATTGAGGATCCTAAAGGGAGAGTGTAGATCTAGATATATACGCATAGTTTTCCTATGTTTGTCCAGTCCCCAGCATTTTGCTGGGGTTTATAAACGCTGAAATAATTTCTAGCCAACTCAAAGTCTCAGAAATCGCAGCCAAGAAAAGCATAGAAAAGCCGATTCTCATTGTAGTTACAGCCATCGATCTGAGGTGTTGGCTCTCAATGAGTGAGCGAACTAAAAAAAACACGCGTCAAAACCGCTCTCCCGGAAAAAAAAAAGCAAGCGGATCAAGCGGTGAAGGACGTTTGACCCGGTCACCCCCTGGGTCTTTTCTGGATGACTTTCCAGGGGAACTTTCAATTTTTTTTGACTTGCCAAGAAGCCCATTGTTGAAAGGAAACTAGGTTTCTCAACCTTTGTTTCTAAGGGGCTATGTTACATTTCATGGAGGGTAGCACCCTTCTTGAGCTGATTTCAATTTGGATAATGGGCCCGGGAAGTGATATGGATATAAGCCAGAGGCGACAAAACGTTTGTCAAAGTTTGAACCTGGAAGCATTTGTGTTTACATATCAGTGTTGATATACAATCGAAGCATGCAAATATGCAAATATATATATATATATTATATAGTATTTATTATGTATTTATTTATTTATTTTAGAAGTATCTCATATCTCTCTATATCGCTTTTTTCTTACACAGGTCACACCAACAAAATGGGCTTACAAGTTGCGATGTTTTTTCCACTCGATGAATTCACCAGCCCTGGACAGATTGCTGACACGGATCTCTTCAAGAAGTTGGGCCGTAGTGGGTCCCAAACACATGGATGTTGGGTCAAAAAATTGCAGTCCTGAAAAATGACTGCAGAATTGATCTATTTATGAATCCATGGTTAGTTTCGGTAGGTTCGTTGAAAAGTCGTATTTTGGAGCACCAACATGTCAAAGGTTTGAAAGATCATTGATTTTTGATGAACAGCTGCCCTGGTTAATTTTTTGAAAATGACACAAATCCATGCTGGCAAGTAGGGACAACAAAAGATGCATAGCTGCTGTTGGTACATACAAACGCTATCTATAGATCTACAATTCGTGTTTAATATACATAGATGCCTTTACTGATAGGTGTTACAGGACCGAGTTCTAGAAGATGTTCATGTCAGATGTTGTTTAATCATTTATGTGTGTAATATCGGCTAGTTTTTTCTTACTTTATTAGAATTTATAGCAATAATTCCTTCAGTTGTTTTTGTGTTTTTTTTTGATATGAGATGAAATTCTCACTGGCAATCAATTATTAATGATTCTTCATTTTGCATGCTGGCAATCGTGGGATAACAGGGGAAATCCCAGTCATAGAAGAAATCTTCAAAAACTTGGGACAAAAATCCTGGCACTGCTGGGATGGGCGCCACGCCACAGGCGAGTTGTTGATTGAAAGGTCAAAGGATGGGAATTTGGACCCCCATCAAGACAATCCCCAAGTAGAACTTGAAGTGTTTAACCGTAACCATGCCTTATTTCAGGAATGACCCCTTGAAAAAGGCATTATGTTTGCTAAGGCTGCTAGGGGTAGTTTTCAGAGGGGTAGTTGGGAGGGCCATGATCAAAGGTTTTTGAAATTTGGCAAGAGCTTCGACAACGATTGACAAACCGAGGATGGACAGCTCGAAGAGTTGTGGAACTCACACCTCAAGGTGGGGCAGCTTTTTCTAGGTGGTTGGTTTCAATGATGATATTTTTATTGTTATCATTATTATATAAGTTCATTATTTATTGTTATTCGTATTATTCGGGGCATGCCTAAACCCTGCAAAAGTGGGGAAATCAATCATCACTTAAATCATCACTATTTAGCAGGGGCCCTTCATGAACTTTCATGATCCACTGTTGCAGATGCTTTAAGATTGATTCGAATACAGTTCCACTGATGCCCAACAAAAATCCAGCTGGACGTTGGAGCTTTGGGCTTCATTATTCGATTGATCAATTGGAAGATGGTACAAGTTGAACATGCAGGAGTTTTGGAATATGGCCAAAAGGAGTTTCGATCCCTTTGAAATTGGAAGAGGTACATGAAGATTTACTATGTCCATTCAGGAGTCCAGGAGTTTGTTGGAGTTCAAACCAGTTTTTTGTTGCTTCATTACGGACCCTTAACTGTTTGGGAACTATTAGCTATTAACAACGATGTTCTGTAGCAATGTTGCAGGTTGGAATTCTCAATTAAAGCTTGTAATGTTTGTAGAAGGTTGCAAACTTAAGATGTCATAACGTTGCCGAGAAGATCCAGCTATATTTGCCAACAAAAGGTGTGGCCACGGTGGCGAATGCCTACGCCAAGGTGCCTTGTGGGTGTTGATTTGCAATCATTAGTTGGTAGGAATAGTTGTCAGATTGGAAGCACCTCTTCAAGTCATAGAATGTTTTTTTAGGTATTTGTTAGGGCCTGCCGTAATCCTGGTTCCACTATTTTACTAAAGAACCTAAAGATGGACTTTCTTTATCCACAGTTTTCCTTTTCTGACCCAACCTCTGACAAGAACTTGGATAGAAAAAAATTGCATCCGGATTCAAGCCGTCAAACAGTCAAAAAATCGCCACATTTGTTTGGTTCTAAACAGTTTGACCATTTGATACATGGCCATGGGCCATTTTTCCGATCGACATCCAAAAACACCTGCTGAGGTAAGGTATTAAAAGACCCCAAATACCCCCAATAACACCAGGGCCCTCGTGACCTGGAGGTTTTTGGACGTCTTCGGTTTGATGACAGGTCTTGATCTCTGATGAGACCTTGTTCGCTGCCTTAAGGGAAGGCATAGGCGTTGTCCCGAAAAAAAAACTCGGGGCCCCGGGGCAAAGGTGAGATTTGCAAGGTCGTTTGCAAAAAAGGGGACAATGCTGCCAAAAAATGATCAACTATATCAACTAGGTGGTGGTTTCAAGTATTTTGGTGTATCTAAGCGGGTACAACCGCCCCGATTTCTGACCCATCAGGATCAGGTGAATATGCACGCAATTCGCATCCTGAGCAGTATCAGGTTGTCAAATTCGCCAAAAACAACAAAGGTTCACACGATTTCAGGTGTTTTCTTTGTAAGAGGGGAATTGAAACCCTCCAGAAATCCTTCAAAAAAGTGATCTGAAATATGATCATTTGATTCTTCAAGTTGGTGGATTCGAAAACTGCACAAATCCTTACTGTATATAGATAACTGTTTGGCTAAAAAGGTATCCTTCCCTAAGACTCATGGGATCTCAAGTCACTGGTGGTTGGGAGATCCCACGGTCCCTACAGCTTCAAGTCACCAATGACCTGTAGGTCGAAATGCTGCCGACTTCAAAGCTCAACATTTGGCCAATTTGTCCCTTGGAAAGATTGAATTGCAGGATTGAATTGCGCGCACACACACACAAGTGATGATTCAGTATGATTTGTTGAGGTTGCAAGATGAAATTGTTGCTGTTGACATGTTTCTTTGACACAAACAAATCCTTTGCACCAGTCAAGACGGTAGGTTTTTCCCACTATTTACCGGCTTGGATACATCCCCGGTGGTACAGGATTTCTTCCAGCATTTTTTGGCACCCCCAAATGCCTGGCCAAGTTTTCAGGGTCCAAGATCCTTAAGGAGTGCATCCTACATACTGATGTCACATTGGCAAAGGAGAATCCACCATTTGTATCACGGGGATTTTTTTTCCCCAGTTGAAAGTGAACGATTTGCATTTCAGGGGGCAAAATGCTGCAGCAGGGTGCAGCGTCAGCCAGATGGGGAAGCATCCACTCCTAGCGATCCAATGACCTTCTGAGAATGATCATGTCACCTAAATGATATGCTGAGAAGGTGATGGGACACCCCAATCACTATTTGAGAATATGACTGGATTCCTTCAGGGCACAGTATATTTGTTTCCTGGAGGATACCCTTCAAGAACTCAAGATAGGGGTGGACAATTTGAGCTTTCCAATTGAAATGCCATGCATTGAGACATGCATATTGTACAGAGATCATTAATTTTGACTTACATAACACTACATAAGTACTTTTTCCAGCAACTGACATATCCCCTAAAAATTGATGGTTGAAAGACGATTCATTTCCTTCTAAAAATGGTCGACGGAAAATTTCCAGCAACTAGAAACTCAAATCCTCCAGTCATGCCTGGTGAGGATCGGTGTTTGGAACCCCTAAAAGCCAAGTTTCAGGAGATGTTTGGGGGTTCAAATGTCTCCTCAATACCCAGGTGCTCAATGTATAGTATAGTATATTTACCTGGTCATCTACCCCCTAAACTACCCACATGTTAGGTATATAAACATACACCATACACTTGAGCATCTGGGATTCCGGTGTTTGGATGTTAAGGGAGCGATAGCACGATCGCCGGTGAATCTCTCGAGGCTCAATGCCTTTGCGAAGTTGGAGTCACCCGGCGAAGCATCGAGGAGTTTTTCGGGTTTGGGCAAGCGAATTGCCAGGACGTTGAGGGGGTTGGGATTTTTTGGTGGTTTTGAACACATTTCCCAAGTTTTTTAAAAAAAGCATTACAATGAGAATGCTAGGAACCAAGACAAAAAGAAGTAAAAGTTATGATTTTTGTTTGGGTGATGGACAAAAAGATGCAGATATTTTATATAGATTTAGGTGCAGGTTGGTTTTTAGATTCAGAAGCAGTTCACTTGAATTTCCTTCAGATGCCAAGTTGGAGGGAATGAATTTGAACTATACCTAGGATGTTTTTATTTAACATACCAACCAATTACCTTTGAAAAAAACCACCTATGACATAGAGAAAATATATCAACAACCAGGTATTTTTGCAGGATCACCTGGCTACACTTTGGATAGATGCAAGTGCTACGGGGGGACTTTTGAAATAGACATCCTGGTTTGCTGGGATATCTATTTCAATGTCAATGTAAAGGTTTGTTTTAGGTTTGAAGGATTGAATAATCTCCATACAGCTACCATGCACCAAAACAAGAGCCTGCTAGGTTGCCACGGGCCCGAAAAGGTACAGCCATGAATTTTTAGGTGTGAGCTGTTAGTTTCGCGGGAAGTAGCAGCAGAAGGTAACAGGATGAGGACATATTGCATCTTCTTGCCAGTCAACAGCATTGCTTTTATATGACTATGTATTTATACCAAAGCTCAACTTGAGTAGCACATTGTGGCGCAGCATGAGTCTTCTTGGTGGGAGGTCTTGAAAAAACACCTTCATGCAGAGGGTACCTGCAGGGTAGTTGTATAGGTAGTTGATGAATTCCTGCTATCAATGAACCACACTTGCTGAAATTCATATAGTATCACCAAATCAACTGGCCAAAACCAGACTTTGACACGTTTTTACCCCATCCAAGACAGCATGTTCATGTTTTTTCTTGTCAACACCACCAATCAATCAACCAACGACGTTTCGCCATCCTTTCAGGTTACGCGAAGAACAGGTTGCTTTGGGCAAGTTGGTGACTGGGTGGCAATTAATCCTATCAGATCTCCTGAAGTTTCAGATGCCCATAAAGTGTCATGACTGTCATCACTTTTTTGTGCCGTTCGCGGTATTTTTTAATGGATGTTATGGATATATGTCAGTTTTTAAAGTTCAAGGTGTTCAAGTTGTTTTTTCCGTGCCTCATTGGCGCTTGTTGCACTGCAAGTTGTGCATGTTTCTTGTATTTGATGTGTGGAATATTGACGGGTTGAAATTCACTGATAAGAAGGAGGATGTCCTACATAGGATGGCGCAACTTCAATATACTGAACACCATCCCTTTCATATTCAATCGACTTGCCAGCTTTCCATGTTTTTTTTCAGTGAGAGCTGACACGTAGCGAACATTTAGATATTGTTGGGAAGGAAGTATCCTACTAGTCATCATGCTTCTACTTGTTGGTTCCAACGCTCCCAAAGAGTCCGGATTTTTTATTTCACATGTGGTTAGCTTTTAGTATCCTCTAGTAGCTTGTTGAGTAAATAGATCTTCCACAGCGTCCAAAAGAACTGAGTTAATGATTTCATACACCTCCAACTCACTCTTCAACCGGGGTATGTTGGGGTCACTCTCTTTATATAATGGGTTTTTTATTTTTGCCTGGAACCCTAAACAACCAATTTAATATGGATGTTTGGTGGAACACCCATTTTTCATATTTAGAGTCATCCCACTGGTTCCAGGTGTGTTCTAGAAGGGAAGAACTCGCCGACATAAGAAACCATGTAAGGGCATGTCCAGTCCAAAATAGCCTTAGAATGCGAATATACCAAGATTCTTTGTCAACTAGGGATCATCCCCAGGTACTGCATGTGTTTTATATTAATTTATATGTAAGAATATATTCATATACATATAAATTTTTACATATCAAATTGATATTGCATCTGCATTAAAAAAAAAGATCAGCGGCTTCAAAAAAAATGTGCTGGGTACACAATAGAATCTGCCCCTCCTTAAACCGTACCCGTACCCTTAAGGCGACTCAAATTCCCAGCCGTGCTCGAGACTTTCAACCTATAGAGCTGGGGGAGCCGAAGGAAAACCTGCTGGTTTGTAGAAGGGTAAGGGGTGAAAAACTACCGAGTTAAATTGGGAGTATCTTGAAAATAGAGGATTCTATAGGAAAAGGGTGGTATTTTAAGGATGATATATAGGGGATTCTACTGTTGATGGCTGAAATCCGGTAAACTCACCAGTTGAGGTTGGTAGTTTATCCCTTTATTTACAACGGGTTCATCCTAGGTGGTTGTTTGGGATTTCTTCCATCAACAGTAGTACCCAACGATCCCCATTCAACAACCAGAATCAGGGAAAACTAAAGTTTAACATGGAACCTAAAGTGGTTACCTAAAATCAAAAGAAAAGTCGTTTGAACCATCCACCTCCATGACTTTGGGGTTCAACATCGCAGTGATCTGGTGTGTTTTTTTTAACATCACTTCAAAAAGGGGTTGAAAATGACAAGTACTGCTGCTGGAGGAACACCAACTTGATATGGTAAATATTCCATTATTTACAGGGTTTTGAAAACATGTTAGGTGGTTGTATTTCCTTGGGATTTCTGAAGCATCAACATGAGTATTCCACTTGTTGGTAGGTACCGAGGTTTGAACCTTAAGCCGATTGAAAAAGGTATGAAAAATCCCTCCATGGCGATCGGCCTCGCCGCCCACAAAAGGGCCATGATCAACCCAAGACGAATGGGAGTGGTGATGGCCATTCGATCCTTTCCAGGTGGTATAATTATTTTTTGTGTTTTTGAAAATGAACAAATCATGGATTTTGAGTGCTTTTTTTTGGATTCTAAAAATGACCTATACAACTGATCCTTGGCAAGATGGATTTAACGAACATTTTTTGGTGGGTTGAAAAACCATGAAGTAAGTATGTACCGGCCTTTGGTATACTGAGATTGTGAGTGACTTGCTAATCATTTTTGATTTGTGAAGGTCATTTTTTAATCAAACATATGCCACCATGGATCAGTCACTTTGAACTTCAATAACCCCACCTAAATAAAGATAGGATTAGCATAAGTTGTAGTCACTTGGCGAAGGTGGTTTACACATTGTGTTGATGACTCATCGACGTGAAAAAAAGATATTCAAAATTCCAAACATTCCCCAATTGAAAAAAATGCTTGCTATATGCAGGGAATCCTTAAACCACAAATCATTTGTGTTTCCCTCCCTGAAACAAACAGCGAGTTTACACTTGAGAATGGATGGTTTGAACACCATATCGTGTCCTGTTGGGGCCTGGCCTATTTGCAGGGACCAACTGGCCGTCAGTTTCAGGGGAGGGTGTATTTTGAAGGCAGCCGCCAGCCCCCCTACACGGAAGGGATCCTCCTGTTGTTCGAAATTCTTGCCCACCGAAAAAAGAAAAGGTAGTTTTCGAAATGACATGACATGGATACATGGAATGAGTGTAAAAAACATAGATAGATTTCCGGTTTCCCTTTCATTAGGTGGCAGCCCTGAAGTGGCACCCCTTCGCATTTTTCCACTTTTCAAAACCGTAGCGGCAGCCCTTCAAGGTCCTTATAGTAATAGATGTTTCCTTTTTCATTCTTTTCATCTTTGACTTCCACCCCCGAAAAAAACAACCCCCACAGTGGCTTCACAGGTCAAGATTTTTTTTTCAAAACGTCCACCTGGACTGAAATTCCAGCTGGGTGACTCCAAATTATGCAGATGAGAAATGTTTTTTTCACCAATCATCCATGAAAAAAGGGTTGTTTAGGATACCAGGGGGAAATTGCTTTGCATAGGTTGCGACTCCAGACATCGTTTTTTTTTGTAGGGAAAACACGTTCTCAACTCTTTTTGCGGGGGGAGATTTCCCTGGGGGGACAGACTTCATGCAACCAACCAAGATTCATTTTTACTAGTTTAACCTGTTGATACTTGATACCCCTCGTGATTTTAAAGGTTTTTGTTTGAAGCCTTTGCCGGGAGATGAGATATTTTCCGGTGAGAAAGCAGCAACAACAACAACAACAACAACAAGAAGAAGAAGAAGAAGAACAAGAGGCATGATTTGACTTTGAAGATTTCTCAGTTCCGTACTGAGGTTATCTCAAGCACTTCATGCTTTGGTGAAGCTAGAGATGGACGGGGTCACACAGGTTATTCCGAAGCCATTTGACGTGATAGGAGATGGTGGTTCTTCTAGGATTCTTTGATGTTTCATTTGGTATCAACAATGCACACGCATTAAAAGCATGCATGATGCCGATGATATCATTTATGTGCATGCACTTGCACCTTTTTTTCAAGAAAATCGATGGTTCTGCCACAGTGGTGGCCATACGGCAGTCCAATCCTGAAAAGGATTTTTAGTCTAACAGGTGGTGCAAGAAGTTCAGTCGTTCAGTCATGCAGGTCCTGAAAAAGGTGATAAGCCAGAATTTTAGGAAGGCCCGTTACACCCTGGCAAATCAACGGCTTGGATCCCAAAGACATGAAGGTTTGGAAGATTACCGTATTTTTTCCTTTGCAATTGCATGCTTATTTTAGGGTTCCATGTAAAAATTTCCAGCGCATATATTTTAGACATCAGTGACCCCCAACAAAACTTCAGCACAAAAACCCGGTTTTTCTTTACCTTCGGTCGTTTTTTTTTTCGAGTCCAAGACTTCCCTTCATTTCCCCAAGCCCAAAGGCATCGGAACATCGGAGAGCTGTGATGTGCCTGGCAGAGGTGGTGTGTAATCTTCTTCTCCAAAATGTGTTGGGTTGACTTTTGCTGGCTGGTGGTTTGAAATAATATATGTTTTTATTGTCCATATATTTGATATATATTTATATATGCACACACTTTCGATATGTGTATGTATATATATATATATGTATTCTTGTTTGTTTATGTTCATTCCGATCCTTGGGGAAATGATCCAATTTGACTCATATGTTTTCCAATGTGCTCGTTCAACCACCCACCAGGTTTTTTTGTTTCCCTTCTGGAGAAAACGGAAATATGTGGTGATTGTGGAGATTGTTGAATGAATGAAAGCTTGTTGTGAAAATTGTGTGTGTGTGTATTTTTTGTTGTTGTTTTAAATAATTGTACATTTGGGAGGACTCCTTCAAATGGCCTTAGCCAGAAAACCCACCCATCCAACTCCCAGGGGATTGATGATCCATGTTAGGACGACCGCTCACCTGATGACGATCCAACCTCATTAGTCATGGGTAGATGTGTGCAGATATGTTTCTATATCCAATCATCGAGATAGATAATGATATTGTATGTATATAAAATATATTTATATATATTTACAGTATACATATCTTCCTATGCAATTGATATTATTTGTTGATGCCCTGAAAGTATGCACCAAATGGTTGGCAGATGATAATTTGTTCAACTTCTTGGGACAATTTCGGCCTATGGCGTGGGGGGAAGAGTTGTGCAGGTAGGATCCACGTGAATTGACTGACATTCGCAGGCTATCCAAGAGAAGGCTGAAGACTTCCATAGTCGACAATTGGCGTTTGGGGATGGCCCAGATTCGTGCTGTGGGTGATGTTATTCCTAAATCTTACCAACGGATATCATGATATACGCAGTTTTGTTTTATGTTTTTTTTCATTTATGTTACCTTAGCTGTTTCCAACTTGATACCAAAGGAGCCTTTGCTGTTTTTGTTTCTGATTTTTTCTGCCTTTCAGGCGTGTCAAGAGGGGATTCTGTGCCGTCATCGTCATAGCCTTGTTGTTTTTGTTTGAAATGGCAAAGTAACGATGGTTTTGTAAGTTGGGGAACTGTTTCAATTTTTTTCACGCTCCAAAGCAGCTATGTCATCTCCAAAACTTAACTTAACATCTTGGGGTATAGTTCTATAACTGGGAAAGGAGCGAGCTAGAGTTCCTTTCGGGTATCTTAAACATGTCTTCAACACCTCCTCAGAATGAGGAATGATTAAACAGAGCTAGTCCTAGGTTTAGTAATAGTAGTGCATTTTGGCATTATGCTATATTATTGTATATACACATATTATGTCAGAAATTGTTTTCCTTTTTCAAAGTTCTTAGTTGCTACAGATTTGGGGGAAAGGATCCACCCCTACCTCAAAAAAAACTGCAATTTGCTGCCTTTTGAGGCTTTCATTGCATTCCTTCAGCATGCTCAACTCAAGTCACTCAGCTGATGATTCGTTTCGATTCTTGGGAGGTGACTTTTTAAGACCCATAGGATCCATGTATGGCGGGTATATTTATATTATTTACCTACATGAAGGGTTGTCTTTTTGTATGGTAAACGTAGCGAAATATACCATACCATGGAGGATCCTATGGGAGATGGCTTTGGTTTCGAGTTCTGTGAATCCAGAGGACAACCGCGGTTGAATCATGGGTCAAATAAAGGTTTGACTCGGACTTTGGGAATGAAACCCGGTGAATCCATCAAGGGACACCACATCAGCAGAGGAGAGTCCTGACCTTTTGAATTGGTGCAACGCATGGGATGAAGGTAGCTGCTAAATAACTCACCACTTTGAAAGTGAGAATGAGTTTCTGAAGATTCAACTTGTGGTCTTCCCTCCCTTTTTCTTGGCGACCTCAGGTTACAACCGGCTCTTCGAGAGTTTGGCACCGCACGTTGGGGCATCTCTTGGGGATGGGATTACGCTGAAAACTAACAGCCAGTTGGCCCCTCGAAATAGGACGAGGGCACCTAACAAAAAGAAAATCGTCTTCCTTTGCCACCAATTTTCAGGTGGGAGCTTTTAGTTTCAGGGAGGGTAATGTTGGTGGTTTAGGGTGGGTTTTCCGATTTATGAGGATGGCTTCATTGATTGACCATTCCCTATATCAGTCACATCAGTAACGTTTAAGATATACGGGGGACCTGGATTTGAAGCCATGAAAAAAGGGTTGCTGTTGCAATCCTAGACAACCTACTTTGTGGTCTTGGAGGCTAAAAGCCTCAAGAATCACATGAAGGAGCAACGTTCAAAACCCCTTTTTCAAACACCTTTTTCCGCAGGGTCAACGACTCAGTCATCACGGAATCGTCGATGACGGGAGATGATGAAATCAGCGACCACTACCAAAGCCGAAACGATGTAGCCCCCACTGTACCGGAGGAAGCATCAATGTTGTCTGTTCAACTGCTCTCGGCATACTGGCAATGTCATTGGAAATTTTGTGAAAATGCTTACCTTTTCGAACGTTATTCATCCAAGTTGCTAAGCTTTCACGACTTGCACACTTCCACTTAAAAGCCACACACATCATCCAATTCTGAAAAAGGCAATTCGATGGTCTAGCGTGAGAAGGTTTCCAGTCAGGAAAAGTCAAACGAATTATGTGTGTGAGCCATTTTGAAAGCTGATGGGCATTTTTTGCACAATCGTATTCTTGAAGTTCGTTATCCAATGACCACTGGTTATGAGCAGAGATCGAATGAATGCCTCGCTTTCCGCTGTACAATTGTAGCGACCAAAGTAACTCATACCACGAAACCAACGCGACACTTCCTTGAGAAGTAGCATCGGATATCTCTCGAAGCCACTGCAAACACTGGACCCATCCATTGAAAGTAAGGTTCCGAGGTGCTCGATGATACGCATTGTCCGCTATGGTCGCTAAGTCAATCGTGAAACAATCATCTGGGATCGACTGTAATGGCTCTTTACAAACCTTAGGATCAGGATTTTGGATAGACATCATAGCTACTCTAGCAAAATGCCGATGTAGTTGTTGCTTCAACTGTTTCTGAAACTGATACGATCTACTGGCTTGTTGCTGTTTTTCTAACACTTCAGCCGGCAACGACGAAATTGCAAACGCCGCCAACTCATTTGCTTGTTCATTATGCCTGAAAGCCCATTCTTGCCAGTGTTCTGCTACTGACATGTCTTGATGAGATCCAATTTTGACTATCTGGATCTCCGGTGCACCTTGAAAAAGTGTTTCAACTATGCTCCATAAATCATGGTCAGAAGTCAATGGTGTGACGTTCAAAACCCTTGTGACAAGTCTACCCGCCTTGACATCCAAACACCTGGTGAGAAGGTGCTTAGACCTCCAAAATATACCAAAAACACCAAACCTCAGCAGGTATTTGGATGTGAAGGGGTAGTATACTGATTGGCTCATAATGATCCTTTTAATTTTTAATGGTGGTCATTTTAATCCCTAAAATAACTGGGCGGCATAACTAGGTTGTGTTTTGAAATATGTTTTAATTTCACCCCGATCCAATTTGACGAATATTTTTTCAGATGGGTTGAAACCACCAACTAGATAATCACGGCAAGCTACCAGATTTTACTACCAGCTCATTTTGTTGTCAGCCGGGATCCTGTGAGCAACCAAAACTCCGACTCCAATGTTGACAAACGGGGTGGGGGAAAATCCTTAGAGATTCGAAGAGATTGACGAAAATGTTCATGGATTGTTTTTCTCAAAATTCCATGGGTAGAATCAGAATGACAGATGATGGTAGATTTATACGTTGGAACGGTCGATTTTTTGTTGTATGCCATTTATGCCTCATGAATATCCATGAATCATATATGATTACTGCATATTACTGTATATCTAGGGTAGTCAAATCATAATCAATTTCTGAACAACGACTTAGGTCGTGTCCACGCTGGGCATGGTGTGATGGCCTGGAAGTTGGGGAATTGTCGGCAGGTGTGGAGGGGGGGTTACCTTCCTTGAAACGAACAGCCAGTTTGCCCCTGCAAATACCCTCCTGGGAACTAACATAGCCCCCAAGAATGGTGGTTTCCAATAGGAATCTCCTTTTCCAGGGGTCGATTTTCAGGGGCTATGTTAGTTTCAGGGAGGGTAGGCCTTCTCAAACTGAAAGGATCATCTCCCAACCATCCATTTTCAGGTGCGAACTGTTCGTTTTAGGGAGTGTATGGGACATAAGATGACAAATTCTGTCCCGGATCTTCCTGGTAAAAAGCACCAGGTTTCCAATGCAGCACATCTTGATCAGTCATTGATGGTTTTAGGTGTGTTGTTTGGTTTGTGTTTTTGACCTTTAGCTGTGTTGAATTTGAACCAAGGTGGCCAGCATCATATTGCTTAACAAATGATGTTTGAGCCGTAGTTGCTCATGTTGGAGGAAAGAAAGGGTCAACTTTTTTGAATGCATCACAACCAATACACAACAATCAAACGAATCCCACATAAACTGACGATGTTTTCGTTCTCGTTGAGTCATAACACTGTTTCATGGAAATCTAAAGTTAAGGGGCCCACCTCCACCAATGCCAGTTTTTTTCCAAAAATCAGCTTATGAAGGAATGAATAGGGGATATCAGGTGGTTAGAATTAATTACTAAACCCCTTTAAAAAAATGCCGGCGATTTTCACATGGGAATCACATGGTGGCATTGCCTCCAAAAATCCCTGCTGGTTGGATTTAACGTTCCGACACCGAGGCCGACCACCAAAGTGCAGCCCTGATTTTTTGCTCAATCCTTAGATATCCCATACCATACCATCTGGTCAAATTACAGCAACCTCGCGCGAGTTTTTTCACCCCAACATTGTAATTTGGCCATATCCAGGGGACTGGTATATTGGATCCCTACCATGGATCCTATGGGTATCCATGGATTGATGTGATGGTCCATGGTTGATGGGTTGGAGGCTGAGGGTTACGTTTGGTGAAAGGTTCCTCCAAATTGATTCAGTAACCTTTTTCATTGATAGGGTGTTTCAAGTAAGGCACAATAGAAAATGAATTAATGGTTGATTCAAAGATTTGGTCGTCATTTTCCCAAGACTTGGGGTTGCATGATTCAATTTGACTTGCATATATATTTTCGATTGAGTGCAACATAGATTACCAACTAGTTAACTAGTTATGAATTGATACCCTCAACGGTACCTCAACGTTGTTTTTTGGGGTGATGGATTAACAAACATCCAGAATCAGGTGATTTTATTAATATCCATTCTGAAAAAATCACAGGTAATGCAGCATTTCAGATTTCAGCCATCAACAACAGAAAAGAAAAACATGCAGAAATCCGTGAAGGAGGGTAATTGCATCATCCCTTTTTTCGTTTTTCAGGTGTCAGGCCGCCAAAACGGCGGAGAAAAAAAGATCGGCCAAATCTCAGTCGATTGATGATCCATTTCCTTTCAACATGGTCCTTTTCTTTGAGGGGACAATTTGTTGGGTCATTTTCTGGTAGATTTTTGTTGAATCTCTTCTTCGTAAACTTCACCTCAAAAATCCCAAGATTTAAGTATACCGTATACCTTTGATCTTACACCCACCCAGCAACAGGTACCATAAGGATCCATAAGGATGGTTACATATTTAGAATAGGGAATCCTTATAAACCAACAGTTGCCACAGTAGCTGGGTGGGGGGGTCAGATCCAAGATATACTCAATAGATGCAGGTTTATAGGAATCCCTTGGTACACAGTGAGCACTGAGATTGTGAGATCTTGATGGTTTTCCCTTTTACATACCTGATCCCTTTACTTCATGAAAGTGTGGAAAAAAACACCACCCAACAACTACAGCGGGACGTTACCAATCCCCATAGTAAACATGTATTTTTTTTGGTTTCTGGTGGTGACTAGAATCCTCTGAATGGGAGGCCAAAGTCCATGGGTACAAACCATTTCGAAAATCAAAACCAAGTTGATCTGAGACTCCTTGAGAAACGAACAGCCTTGTTGAAACCTGAAAAAATTGGCATTTTTCAAAAGGAAGCCGGAGCAGGTTTTCCACCCATCCATCACCTCAGCGGGCGAACTCAGCGTTTCGAATCCTATCAACTCTGACCTCCAAAAAACAAAACGCAAGGTGCCTATGCACGAGCAGGGGAAGTTAATGGTGAGGCGGACCTTTTGAAGCAGCCTGGAAATTTGAGATGAATATATATATATATATAATATATGATTATATATTTATATTGTATATGCAAGGGTGTCAAATTTCATCCCTTTTTTGAACACTCCAAGCTTTCATGCGAATCGCCGAAAACATCTTTTCAGGTGATGCAGGCGCTTCTGGAGACGTTGGGGTTTCTCAGTTTTTCCAAGCTTCCAAGGTTCGAAAAGATGGACACCAATAGGATGTGTATCAGTGTATCCATTAAATGTATCCATTTAGATGTTGAATCTATTTTCCAAGTGATGTAAAATTTTGGGTGTTATATAAATGTTTGAGATGGGAGTTCATGTGCTGTCCATTCAAGTGATGTCTCACACTGTCCCATCAGCATGGTGTAACATGAAGCGCTTCGCTATGCTTCCCGAGTGTTTTTCCATGAAGATTTTGTTTAAAATATTAGCTGAAAACAAGTTGAGTCAAGATGACATGGTTGTGCATGCTTTCACAGCATATATATCGCGTCAACGACATTTCGGTTCCCAGCAGTATACCGCTTCAACAGGGATTTGCTCCAGTAGCTTGTTTCTTCAAAGCATTTCTGTTGCTCCGCTTTTGCCGATGCTTGGGAATAGCAAGATGGGGGGGGGGGTTGCAAACATAGGGAGAATTGAAAGGTTGGTGGTCGCAGTTATAAGTAGAGTAGGGTTATAACTCCACTTCCAACGATCGTAACGGATCCCATCTTGCAGGTTTTGCAAGAAGCGAGGCTGAAAGATGTCTCTGTAAAACTTCCTTCAGTGTTTTGCCAGGAGTTTTGAAGTTTGGTGAAATTATAGCGACCTCACACGAGTTTGGGCCCCCCAATGGTGGTTTGTTGTAAGGGAAATGGGACCCCAACAAATTTCAGGGAAATGTTGTAATTTGGCGATATATCACCATTTCGACCAATGTTTTTAAATTGGTAAACTTGGACCACTTGCACCAGACTTGATCCCTGATTGTTTATCATCACTTGCTCCAACTGCGTACGCAGTTCAATCTGAAGAAATGTGATTCACAGGAAGTTGTTGAATGTTTGATCGTGTTGATAGGTCGGAAATCCTGCTATGACCACCTGGAATATACCACAAAGTCATCGGGATAAAAAGAGATAAACTACTGAGCCCAGGTGAGAAGTAGCCCAAAGCCTAATAGCTATGTAGTTTAGATAGACGATTGTTATACTATCAAACTAAGATTGGAATTCTTTCATAATCCATTTGACATTAAGGATTTTTATGAATCAACGAGGACTTCATGAAATGTCATTTTCGGCTTTGAATAAATCGTTGCTTCTGCCAGATGTTTGTTCTTGAAATTCCGGTTGGCAACTCCTTGTTGCCTCGGATAATTTGCATGTTTGCCTAAATGGGCCTTTGGCTCGTCCACAAAAAGCAAGGTGAAAGCAGATGGCGCAACATGATAAACCGAGACACCAGGTGGTATAGGGCACATCTTCCTGTAGAATTTTTGTTGACCATTGATCCCCACTTGGGGTTTCTACAAGATTTAGTGAGACATACAGTTCAGCACTCAGACTTGGTGTTGTTCTTGTGCTGAGGGCTGGTGGTGTCCCACCACAAGGTGGACGACACCCCTGAAACATCTACACAAAGCTATACCATGTTTGGAAAGCAAGTTGTGGGCCAAAATCCATCCAGTTTTTGCATTCACAAAATGGGAGCCAACTAATTCAAAGGACCATTTCTTTTTTTGCAAAAAGTTAGGGCCGCGCTCTCCCCAAGGACATGGGTTGCAATCAGAGCAAGAGTGACGTTTCGAAACCAAGGGAATCCAGAGCCAACGTGCCTGTGCAGTCAACAAAAGCACGCACTTTTTTCTTTTCAGACATGGCTGGTCCCTTCAACAAAGGCTTCTTCATAAGTTTAATTGTTTTGGGTGGCTAAAAATTGATTTGGATTTGTTCAATTTCTTGTCTAGTGATGCAACTAGTGGGAATATTGACTGCGAATTCTGTGAAAGATAGACTACGTGACACTATGTGGTTATACTCTTGCTTTTCTGAAGCGAACATGGAAGCGGATGTCAATGATGGATTCCAAGGTGATACATGATGATATCAGTCTCCAAATAGGTCGTTATTCTACTTTTATGGTTAGAGGAAGTGCACCGCAAGCGAATGGCAAATATCAAATGTCAACCAATTGGCTGTTTTTTTTGGGAATACTGATAAGACGAGGCCCAAGATTCAACCATGATTCATGCAAATTGAGACAAGTTGATTTTGCAGAATCACAAGTACTTCCTATAAATTCCTATCCATCAAAGTTTAGTTGGTTGTTGGTTCCTTACATGCTTACCAATCCATGTTTGCATCCTTTTTCGTTCATAACTTAAGCTTACAGTAAGAGAATCTGGCAAAAATGCTCACCGCCATTTGAGTCCACCATAGGAAAACATGGGAAGATCATTCATCCTGCGTCGCAGACCTTTGATACTGTTGATGGTTTAGAAATCCGGCTAACCACCTGGGATGTATAACACCCTGTAAATAATTGGATAAACGGATAAACTGACAAACTACCAACCTCAACTGGTTAGCTGGATTTCTTCCATCAACAGTATCATGCGTTCTTAGCATTCTGAATGGAGTTGTTGCTTTGATGTTTGCTTATCCTTCTTTGTTTCAGGATTTTGTCGGTGTTTCCTGTGATGCTTTTTTTGAACTAAGAAAAAATCAGTCCGAGCGCCAGATATTAATTTGGGCAAAGTATATGACCAGTTCGCGCTGGTTGGAAAATTACCCAAAGTGGGAAATCACCCAAGGGATGGTTTAGTAAGGAAACCTACCGAAAGAGGTCTTGTTTAAGGTTTTGGAAATATTCAAATTTCACCAGATATTGATTGCTACGTACTAAAGATCTTTTTGTTCCGTCGTACTTGTTTTTTTGAACAGATAATGACATGTTTAAGATTGAAATGCTCAAATTGAAGGGGATTTCTCTGGATTTTGGAGGTTGGTGATTTGCCCTTCCAATCTTATGTAGGAACGGTATAGGGGGCTGGTGGATGAATAGTGATGAAATTCGACCTGAGCGGCTCCGTTCCCACCATCAAAGGGTCCCATGAAACATCATGAATCCCATGATCCGACTTCCTTCTAAGGTGGATGAACAGACCTATATGCAACTTGGCGCATCTCAAAAAACCAAGAGACCATGTCAAGGAGATGTTGATGGTTTAGAAATTCGGCTAACCACCTGGGATGTATAACTGTATAACACCCTATAAATAATGGGATCAACTACCAACCTCAACTGGCTAGCTGGATTTCTTCCGAGCGCCAGATATTAACTTGGGGGAAGTATATGACCAGTTCCCGCTCGTTGGGAAATCACCCAAAGGCATTTTTTGAAGATGACACCCCCACCAAGGCACTTAGCTGACATTCCTTGTCCCCAGAAGTGGGATATGGGATATGTTAGTTCCCTGAAGGGTAACATGGTACCACTGAGAAAATCAACCATTCATGGAGTGGCTTAAGATATGCCAGTCTCATGGAGCCCTATTGGAGCGTGGAACTTGTGGGGAGTTTCCAGAAAGCGGAGCCATAGACATGCCCATGTTGAAAAGTTGCAAGTTTTTTTGGCATGTATTTATATCATATACTGTACATGTATAATCATATAGTGTTATTAATATGTTTGCACTTATGATGAACATACAAATTGTGCATAATATTTTTATATACATGTATATATACCTTGGTTTTATTACAAACAATATCACACCTATACAGAATTTTGTCTATATAGTATAAATATAGATAGTGATCAATTCGTTGCGACGAGGATTTGATAAAGTGTAATATAAAGCAAGCATGTCAAAGCTTCTAGAAACATTGTTTTTTGGACATTATGGTCTTGGAAAGGGGTCCGTTGGTTTTAAAGGGAGCAACACTTTTGATGAATGGATATGTAAATTGCAATTTGTGTGCATCCTTTTTGCCACCACTAAGTAGCAGTCAAATTTACCTCCAAATCATAATATTTATCGTATGTTTACTTTTAGTTTGGGGTGTCCCTTTATACAGATTAGATATATGTATATGTATATATTTCCCACACTCATCGACAGGAATAGGCCCAAGATATATACTGATGTATATGAATCACTGAAACTTGATTGGGTACCTGGTACTCCTCATATTTCGGATAGGTCACCCTTGTAAACAACAAGAAATTACAGCAACCTTGCAGCATGTTGGGACTCAAAATCGTGAAACTTGGCGTACTGAGGTTCCTATGCAGAGTGAAGTTGCTGAAACGTTTGCCGAAGGTTGGTGCATCCCATGGGATGTGAACATGTTAGATGTTAACCCATTGATAGCAGATGTTAGGTTAAGAAGCAATTGTCAATTGGTACGTTTACTGTAAGTATTCGCACATTCTCCTTTGCATGAGTGATAACGTCATCAATTCATTAATGACGGTTTAAAAACACTTTGCTATAGGAGTTTAGGATATCAGTGCAAGTTTATCAACGGCGTTTTTTTGCAGCTTTGTACTGCGAGCATTTGTCCGGCACTTCTTTCAGATATGTTTTCGCATTTCCTGGCTGATTTGGTAGTGACCAGGGTGTCACTCCAATGTCGCAGTCGAGTTATACCCTATCCCTGGTCTTCCAAATACCTTGTGAGGTTTGGTGTTTGGAAGCCTAGGGTATAATATAAGGTTTCCACCTCAAATTTCTGCAAGGACCTCGAAAGATTCATTTCCTTTTGGATTCAGCGTATTTTCAGGTGCGAACTTTTAGTTTCAGGGAGGGTACATCATGTATATATTTTTGCACAGATAGATCTCAAATCAGAACACGATGTACATTTGCACCCCCAACAACAGCTTTCGTACAAAAAAACCACAGGTCTTTCGTTCCTATTTTTTTCAGAAAGACTTTGATGCTGGTTGGGTATCTCCATCCTTCATTCCTGATGGAAGCATTTGAGCAATGAGAAGAACCCTGGTTGTTTGGGATTATGTACAACAAGCCATTTAATTTAATCATTATATTCCATTATAAGGATCCCGGAATCAAACCACCAGTGTTAAGTTAAGATGTGTTTTTTTCTCGTGGCCAATCTGGAAACCACAACGCTGCAGGATGAGTTGCCCGCCTTGGCGAAACAAGCCACTGAACTTGAGTACAAGCCAGGTGCCGGGGGTTTGGATGGGAAGTGAGATATCACAAAGCCCCGGCGGGAAGTAACATGGCAATGGAAAGAAACCACCATTTTCAATAGGGAAGACATCTTCAACAGGGTGTATTTTCCATTGCCATGGTTAGTTTAAGAGAAAGTATCCCATAATTCATGGTTCAGTGGAAAATGGCTGCATTTGGTAACTTACTACTTTTGGAGGGACCCATTTTTCACTTCCATGTTTACAGGGGGAAGATGGAGGAAGGGCATATAAGCTCCCAGGGAAGTAAGGACAAACCATCCAAAGACAATTAGGAAGATGAGTTTCCTTTCCATTTGTGGAGATGTTGTGGGAAGAGAAGAGGAGATATAGTGGGAAGATAGGATTCCCCCAGCATTCCAGTCACCATCAGGATGATGTTTTTAGGATCCGGAATCCCAACCTAAACCGATATTTGCCACGATTGCGTCCTTCTTGCCTAAGAACCCGCTGGATTGGTCCAATAGGGCACATATTGTGGAAGATTACCCAGTTGTTCATGTAATGTACTATTTAAAGTGTTCAGATGGGTTTGGAACGACCCCTTATCAACGTACATTAACCCTTATGATCTCTCGTCATTTCATGAAGGATTTTTTTGCTTTGTCGTACTGCTGACTCTCAGTGTCCAAAATTTTCAAGCTACAGGACAAGCCATCATCACACAGGGAGAGGATGGCCAGGACTTCTACATGATCAAGTCTTTTGCCCGCAGTTATAAACACAAATCGCATCAAATTCGCCTGCAAAAACATTGACAGGGAGGATTCGAAGGGGAAAACGTGGGGACGCGTTTGATATTTGGTTGGGAAATGGGAAGGTTAAGGTACCGTTGTTTTTTTTGTTGTTTCGGACATGATCTCATGGTAGCTGTTGTTGCGGTGGCTGATTGATGCTCAGTGTTGAAGATGTTGCCCTCAGATTCACACATCAGGTCGCGTGCACGTGACCTATTGGGTACTTCTCGTGAAAATGCAATTTAGTAAGAAATAGATATTACACAAAGTGTAAAAACAGTTCAACCCACAGATTATTCATGATTGACGATTGATGATATGCATGAGTTTTCCGTCTATTCATACTGTTCTGTATTCACGTGCCATTGGTTTGAACTCTTCTTTCATTGTTGTATGTGATGGTCAACAAGCCAATACTCGTAGCAGGGGTATATAATATGTACACATGTCAAAAGGCACAGTGACATTGGTCCCCGCCCCAGGGGTCCGATTTCGGCGGGCTCCATGCAGCTTCATCAACGTGGGAACATCATCCCTAATGGCATGTTGTTTCGGGCAGATGTCACCTAGTGTGGCTTTGCAATGTTTTTATGTTGGGGGGCGCAAAGATTCAACATGATTCAACTAATGGTAATTAAATTGGATGGTTTGGTGGGATTCTGGGGGTGTTCCTGCCTAACAATCCCTTTTATAAGGGGATCCCAGGAATCCAAACTCCCAGACCCTAAGCACTAATTTGCGCCAATTAGCCATTGCCTGAAAGATGCTTGAATAATTTGTGCAACCGATCTGAGAATTTCTTTGCTGGGGTCAGTTGGCAAACAACATCCCAGGCTGGATTTATACTCGCCCAGTGACATTCCGAGTATATATGGATAGAAGGCAAATTCCTATAAGGGTAGAGGGCAGTTCCAAAAAGAAATCAAAAAATATTTCGGACCCCTTTTTGAAAGGTAAACCATGTAAACCTGCTTGCAAATAAGGAAGCTTATATATGTAATTACATCACGTAACATTTACGGATTTTTTTGTCCCCAGTAAGAGTTACCAGCGAGCCGCGGCTGGAAAGCGAGCCACCTGGGCATCATATCATCATCATCTCTAAGGAAAGGTACTGCTGATGTGGAGATCGGTGGCAAGAAGGCGCGGCTCCGCGACTTGAGGGAAGTTCGGACGCGGAAGCATCGGGACCCACCTGAAAAAAGATTTGAATTTGTGGGTTGTTTCATAGGGATTGGCAGATGAGTTTCCACTTGGGGCCCAGCCCTGGCAGGTGTTATGTTAATTTTTCGGGGAGTGTAGTGTATATAATGGATCTATCTTTGCCATTTGGGACTCCATGGAAAATCATTGGTAAAATTCCTCCCAGCAATTTTTGTGCAGGTACGTGAAGCGCCATGCACTCATGGGATGTTCACTCTTAGTACAGCTGCCAAAAAAGATATAAACAGATTTGCTGCCAACCAAAAAATCATGATTCCAGGGTTGCAAAAATACAATGTCGCAACATGTAGAGGCTGGCAGGCAAGGGGGGGTCTATTTTCTTGATTTGCGTGACCATGATTTTGACGAGAGTCTTTTTTGGTAACACTGGTTGCTTTTGTTCAATGGTGAGTGATTTGCATGTTGTTTTCCGCTGGTTCTAAGATTGCAAGATGAAGCCGATACATTCCTTTTTACTGGCTGAACAGTCACATGCCGTAATATCACAATCTGAACTTCACATCACTTCATATTTGGGTGGGGGTTGGGAGCCTGGACCATACAGTTGATATAGTTTGAGTATATATATATATAATATATTTATTGTGCATATATGTTCAAATTTACATAACATATATAAGATATACATTTGCTTATTAGCGTCCATTCAATGAGCCCCTCCGGTTGCTGCCCTGAAACGAATCTCAAGGATTCATAGACACGACCCCGCCAGGTGGCTAGCCTGAAACAAGGCGCGGGACACCCCCAAATGGTGGTGGTTTCAGGAAGTGAATCCTTACCTCAAAATGCCCTGATCTGGAAACATATAGGTATATTTATAATATATGCCTTGAATCTTTACATCCTTACTATATATCAGGTTTAGGAACAAAAAGTAATTTGCCCAGATATTCCAGGTAAAACACAAATCTATCAGTTGAACTAGTCTAAAACAGCTGCGATGAGAACGTTGAGAACTGGCACAAAAGGAAAAAGCCTGTTATTTGGTTAAACATTCTCATTGTGGCGCTCCAGGTTTTTATTGGAAGAATTGAAGTCTCAAGGAACTGAAAAGAAAGACTTAAGACTTGGGAGTTTTTAATGAGTGTCATGCAGAAATCATACTGATCATTTGAGCGTTTGGCACAACATATGGATTGAATGCCATACTGTTGATGGAAGAAATCCTGTACCAGTTGATTGGTAGTTTACCCCATTGTGTACAAGGTTTTTTTTCCATCCCAGGTGGTGCAGGATTTCTTTCATCAACAGTAGGTGGTGGTTTCAAAGACTTTTGATGGTCACCCCCCCTTTGATTTGTGGGGAAAAGATCCACTTTTACTATATATTTTCAAATGGGTCGAAACCACCAACAAGATAGATAGATACAGTTTTCAGGAAAATTGCTTGATTTTAGTTCTTCAGAGAGTCAAGATGCAATCGTAAAAACGATGATTCGTTGCAGTTTTTGCGTCGGAAAACAATGCCTGTTGTGAATGTGGTGGGGCAAGGATACATCCGAAAAACTCATCATGCCATTCAACCAATGCTCAGTTGGTAGAGTTTGCCGGTGGGTAGTTCAGCCTATTGTACGAAACCTTTCTTGTAAGATGATGTCTAGTTAGGGATATGCCGACCCCCAATGTTTCAATACTTGGCATACGCAACATGCTCCAAAAATACCCAGGTGCTTGGCGGGATGGTTGATTTGGAACCAGAACAGAATCTCCAAAAAGAACATCTTCAATCACAACTTAAGAACCCTTGAACTGATATCTCACCTTTCTAAATTTGTTGGGGAAATTAGTAGGAAAAATAGAAAACGTTTCAACTGGACAATAAAAAATGGTCAAATTGCCATGGTCAATGAGACCTTTATTTCTGGGCACCGTCACACCTTGGTGCCGCAGGGACTGAGGCAAAAAATGATCACGCTAGGGCACACACTCCACGGGTTAACGCCATGATTACATTGCTGAAAATAGAGCAATAAACAAAACACCCATCTCACCATACGCATGTTTCCATATGTGTAATATGTATATTAATTTTGCCATTCTCATAAAATGAAGGTGGATGATTTATTATTGTGTCATCAATTTGATGCTTTCTTTATAAGATTTGTGGTTTCAAAAATTGCTTGAAGCTCAAACCTAGAGAGTCTCGTTGAGTTTTCGCCAGGCGATTACTTTGGCGAAAACGCCTTGCTGCGCAACGAACCACGCAACGCGACTATCAAGGCTAATTCGCAGGCGTGGCGGGTTGTTTGACTGTTGAAGGTCACTGTGATGCTGGCTGCCTCAAATATGCGGAACATGTCCATGATAATGACGAAGAAGTTGATGATGATGATGATGATGATGATGATGATGATGATGAATCGTGATGATGATGATGATGATGATGATGATGATGATGATGATGAAGATGATGATGATGATGATGATGATGATGATGATGATGATGATGATGATGAATCGTGATGATGGTGGTGCTGGTGCTGGTGCTGGTGGTAGTGCTGGTGGTGACGGCGATGGTCACTGCGATGGTGATGATATCATGGTGATCATTTTGATGCTGATGGTAATGCTGAATAATGCTGACCCTGATGCTGCTGACGCCGGTGGTGATGTCATCACTGGAAATGTGGCCCGCCAACAGCTGACAGCCATTTACACCCTGGAAAATGAACGACTGGAAACCAAAGTCACAGAGGTGGAAGGTTCAGATGATTTTCCAATTTCAACTGGGTGATGTTTAGGTTCCAGCCGTCAATTTCCGGGTTGAGTAGTTGAAAGGTGTGATCCATTCATTGAAAATTGCAGAGTTCTCGAGATGACATCCAGCCGCCTTTTTGACGAATCAGGTGATTTGCTTGAAAATCACACGCTCGTCCTTCATGAGCCGCTTGGATTTTTGATTTTTTTTCGAAATGGAAATACCAAAGGTGAAACAACAAAAATCGTCGAAGAGGCTCGGAGTGGAATCCTGAAACGGGAATGATTTGAACATCCAAACAAAATTCATGACCATACTAGGGAGTTGTTTTTTTTTGCAAACTTTCAAGGAACAAAAAAATTCTGCAAAAAAAGGGCACGGTGACCGACATGTTTTTTTTTTAACATGGCAGTGATTGGCAGTGTGTTTTTGGCTTGGAGGAAGTCACTTGTGAACATGATTTTCCTTGTCCCAAGGGTGGGATATGTTAGTTCACTTCATCCAACTTATCATCAAACTTCGGCATGGCAACCAGTGGGGCATCTTGTGGGATAACCCAGTTATAAGTCCAATCAAAAACGATGAATGTGTACAATATCCTAGACCCTCGCGGTTATTTTTGCCAAGTTTCCGGGGAGAAATCACTTACAGTCCCTGACAGTTCACAGTTCACCCCCTAGATGGTTGGAGGTATCCAAAATGCAGTATTTCAACTGCAAAGCATCGGTTTTTTTTAGGTTTAAGAAGATCCATCACTGGTAGGGGATATGTTTTTCTTCCTTGGAGGGTAAGAATCATCATCATCATCATCATCATCATCATCATCATCATCATCACTCCCAATCACCTTCCGATTTTTTCTATATACTGACACTGTTCCGAACAACTCGGTGGCGCCCGACGGTGCCCTGACCCACCCGAGTCGTTGAGGTCTTGGATTGCAAGACAAGTTGGAGTTCCCCAAGCGTGGCGCTGTTGGTGGCGGTGCTCAAGTGCAGGTACCCTGAATTTTTGGAAAGCTGTTGCAACATGTGATGCATTGAAAACGCCATTTTTACGGGGTTTGGATTGGAGTATATATATATATATATTATATATTATTGGACCCTTAAGATTCAGGGAAGGAATTAGTAAATCAAAGTGACTAATATAGTTGTTGTTACCCTCCAGGGAACTAACATATCCCCCAAAGAATGGCATTTTGAAGATGATTTTCCTTTTCCCAAGGTGGGATATGTTAGATCTCCCTGGAGTCCGTACCATTTTGATTTAAAGGAACTCACTTTGATTGAAAAACAAACACGTTTCTCGTTGTTGTTACCCTGGTCGATTCGTCGAAAACCGCAGGCGGAGACTAAGCCGCCCAGCTCCAAGACAGATGCGGATTTGTCGTCACTTGGCCCATCAAAAAACTAAGCCACCAGGGATTACTGATTACTGTAAGCCCTGAATTTTTTGTTTATGCCGAAAAAAGTGGCCCTAAAAAGCAACTAACTGTGTTTTTTCCATGTTTTTTTTCCAACATCTTCATTTTTCAGGGGCCTAGCCTAGCCAAACTTGCTAACATTGGTCGGACTCCTGGAGGGTTGCTGAAAAAAAACTTGGGGATCTCCAAGTCGAAGAAGTGGGGAGCCATCAGGTGTTTTGGCATCTTGGGATTTGAGTATGGTAAGCTGGTTCTATAAGTTACAACTCCCATGTTTGAATGCCAACTTGTGAGATTTTTTTGGGGGGGAGAGTGAAAGGAGTAAGGGCATTTTCAGGTGCAATTGATGTTTGATACGGCGTGTTGAATTATTTCAGGTGCGATCCGCGAAAAGCACCCAAGGGTTGGTTGAGTTATGTGGGGGATGACTGACTATGTTTTATTATTTTGATAGATATACACTCTTCGTACTTCGTGCAGTAATAAAAAGATGAAAAATGTACATCTACAATATACTACCCGTTGTCTCTGGCAGCTTTTAATGTCAATTCAAAATCCTGTTCTCAGATAAACTATCTATTTTTTCCCCACGTGGCTTCCATGTCAGTGTTTTCCCCTAAGGCTCATCAAGAAGGCCTTGCAGGAGAATGTGAACTTGAACACCATTGCCAATTTGGATGAGGCAATGGAGTGATCGGGGTTCAAAGGAAATACCATCTCTTTATATATATATATACCTAGAACCCATGTGACCCATGTGATCTGTTTGGAGGGATGGACCTTCCATTTGATGGGTCGAATTTTACAAAAAACGGATCATTTCGCTTCAAGGTATATATTTCTTTTATATATTTTTTATATCCCAGAACATGCAAAGCCAAGTTTATCTGCTATTGTTGCGAAATCCTGATTAGCTAACACTATAGAAGTTGTTTCTGCCCTAAAGGAACACTCAAACAATCACTTTGGGAAGAGGAGTTTGGGACCTTCCTATTGATGGAAGAAACACTGCACCAGTTAACGGATGATGGTTATCCCGTTATCCCATGTCTTGCGCAAGTTATCATACATCCATGGTGGGTTGCCGGATTTTTGAACCATCAACAGTATGCCCCGCAAATGGGTGGTGTAGCAACATGATCATACATTTCCCTTTTTGGGCCTTGAGATGATGTGTTCTGAACCATATTCAGTGACGTCGGAAACGTTGATGAGAACATGAGGGCTCCCCCAAAAAATTGCATTAAAATGGTTGCTTTTAGTAGGGAAAAGGCTAGGTTGTAAACAGAAGTCCTTAGTTGTGAGCAGCTGGCTAACCAAATGAAAAGCAAGCCTGAACAAACTTTCCTTTTTCCTTTCAGACTTGTTCAATACTTGTCAGAGCAACTGTCATTTGATTATATTTGATTGGCATCAATTGATGCATGCGAAAATACCCTGTAAGAGTGGTTATTCAAATTTGCCAATAAAACCAGTGTTTAGGCAGTACCCTTAAGGAATTTTCACATGAATATACCAGGCACATGTTTGATATGACGTGTCGGGGGTCCGGGGGCCCGTGGAAGCTGATTCTTATTTGTTGATTCGCCAGGGACGAATCAAGGCCATGTGTCACTTTGCCTGCAGGATTTTTTTTTTGGGAGCCAAGAAGCGAATTTGTATGTTTGTTAACCCTCCAGGTGGATTTTTGTTTGTTGTGGATATGTGAAGTTGTGGAATTCCCACAGGTTCTATCTGAGATCCCACCCGCAAAATCACTGATCAACCAAAGATCATGTATAGGGTCCACCAAGGCATTTGAAGCTGCTTGACATGACTTGAATTTCTACTAGTATCTAGAGTCAAAGCAACATTAAAAAAGCATTCAGTTCTTCAGGAACAAAAACACATACAAAGTTTCAGCTACAAGTACTATGATTTTTTGGAATCAAAACTAACAAACTGAGAGGCAGAGAATCGTCCAATGTATGTCAACGATTGGGTTGGATCTTCATCCAGTTGGCTTTTTCTGCGAATTGTTGGGATGCGATGTGGAAAGCTGAAGAATCAGGTCCCGACATGTACATCTTACATTATCTTACGGTAATTGAAAAGTAGTTGGCACTGTTTTTACATATTGGTTTATAAGGACCATTTATACTAACCTTTTGGTATTAGTACTATCTATTTTGACCTTGAGATCCATTGATCCTGTCCAAGTTATAGCCAACTTGTTACACTTTTGAAGCATCTCCATTTGTGCAAAATGAAGAAAATCTGGGAGGATTTTTTAGGCAAACATTAGCCCCTTCGCCCTTTCAAACACCCGAAAAACAATCCCTAAAGAAAATCCATCCGTCTTCTGAGGCGATGTCATGTGGAAGGAGGAAGTACCTTCGGGCACAGCGTTGATCAAACAGAACGATCTTCAGGTAGCGGTTGTGCTGTGGGAAATTCTGGGCAACGTTTGGTTTGAAAAAGGATTATTTTTCTCAAATGTTCAAGCAGTTACAAGAAGATTCATGAATCAAAAGCATGATTAGAAACTATTTAACGGAAGATTTCCGATTGATAAAGTATATTGGTGCAACAAAATCGTGATTCGCAAAATTTTATCAGACCAGAATGGTTGGTAAGTTTGGATTCAAATCATGTTTTTCTTCACAAGGCCTTTCGTAGCCATGTGTTGAAACACACGCTTGTCAACCATATGAAATTATATAAAAGTTCAAGATACCAAGGTAGAACAAGATAGTTTCTCAATCCTCACAACTGTGAAGGACCAACATGCGGTGATGGAATAAAATTGATTAGCGAACCTGAGCACACAAAGGATCCACCAGGATGCTTGATTGAGGTGGGATGCCAAAACCCCCTCCCAGTAGTGGTAGGAAGCAAAGGTTAATAGGGATCCCGAACAAAAACATAGCATGATCCTGGTGGTGAGCGGTTGCTTTTTGAAGAGCACCCAATTTTTTCCCATTTGTGCCAAAAAAAACATGGCCACTTGCAAGGACCGCCAAAAATAGAATCTGTTTCTATTATCCCTTTCATACTCCATGTATCTAAGAAATAGATTGACCATTGGCCATTAAATGAAGGATTTATTTTTCCATCATGCATTGTACGTTATATGATGATGAGTTTTGGCCACTTTGGCGTCCTCAGTAGCTTTGATGGGTAGTTGAGGTTCGAATAAATCTGATATCTGAATTTTAATATACGTAAACTTACCTGGATTCCTAGAGATTCACGAAAATGACTTAAAAACAAACAAAAAATGAGCAAAAAATAGTAGATATCCCAAGTCTCAGATTTGCCATTTTGAAGGCATATCACTTCTTATTCATGATCCTTGCCATTCCATGCCTCCAAAATTGCCAATGATTGAAAAAACCAACAACCAGGTTCCCTCCAACGGCATCCATTTCAGCAAAACATTTCCCTCCTCACAACAAACTTCCCTCCTCACCAAACTTGTGTGTGAGTTTCCTTCCCTCCAACCATGGCGTTGCGTTTCCCCATGTGTTTCTCCGGATTGGTTGGTGGGTTTCCGCCCCCTGACCAGGCAGACTACTTCTATGTGGTGCAACAGGGAAGTTTTTCCGTGTCCAAATCCGATGAAGCCAAAGAGGGGCAAAGTGGCTTGGACCGTCGTAGATAATTGTGGGAACTGCCAGACCTTGGAGCAGTTGGGCAGTTTGGGGAAGAAATATGTTGTGTTTTTTTTTGAGGGGGGGGGGGTTCCAAGGCTCCAAGGTTTTTAGATAGTGAGTGGGAACATTGTAGTTGTAAAGTTGTATAAGAAGAAGTTGTAGAATGACATTTTGTTACTGGAATTTTATTATCCTTTGGATTAATGTGGTTATACCATGTGCAGGCATAGCAAGATTGGTCGTATTTGATGATTTCTAGATGACCTCTCTTATATCATTTTGCTTCATCAAGTTGAAAGCAGTGCCTGCCTCAACTTTGGTTGTTGGTTCAGAAAAGAATTTTTCAAGAAATTGAGCAATCTATTTGTTGAAACTTGGGTGAGTTGACAAATGTTGACAAAGGATTCCCCCTAAACTTGCCACAATTGGAAGCAACTTTCCTGTACCTTTAATCAAAGGCCTACTATCAATCTTGAAAAAATGAAATAACATGAAACAAACATATCTAGGTGGTGGTTTCAAATATTTTGTATTTTAACCCCCGAACCTTGGAGAAATGATCCAATTTGACTAATATTTCGTCTCCTATGCACAGAAGGCGTATAACTTGCAGTGTTTCATTGAGACTCACTGCCAGGGTGTGAACAAGTTGACGAATCTTTTTCAAATGGGCTGAAACCACCAGCTAGATATGGATGTTTCCGAAAATAGTGGGATATCCCCCCCAAAATGATCCAATCATTTTAATCGTGTTTTCCATTAGTTTCACCATCCATTTTGGGCTGCTTCCATATTTTTGGAAACGCCCACATAGATGCTGCCGACCAAGGTGTTGAGTCTGTGACTGCTGCCCAGCTGGGCACCATTCAGGTGCCCGCGAGCAGAACCCACCCAAATGGCGGAAGCTCTTTTCCGTGTTTTGGGGGGATTACTAATATGGAGTAAGAATGTAGATTTGGATTGTAGATATCATATATATAAATATATATATTTTTATGGAATATAATATGTATATTTATAATATATATAATTTGTTTTTTTAATGAAATGGTATACGGCATGCGGCATAGTTATTTTTATTACATGGTCCTTTTTTTTCCGAGTGGCTTTGACCTAAGTGCTTTAAAGTGATGATTTTCAGAAAAATGAACCTTCCGAGGCTGCTAAAAATGACGATGGTTGTGGGTGTCCCACATGGAATGAGACCTTCCAAGCTGTTGACATCATGGCTAAACCCTGCTGGGTTTGTTTGTTGGCGGCCCTTGACAGTTGGAGATTCTCAGGTTATTTGTTTTTCGGTGACTCAAATCATTTTCTCCAAGTGGGAGAGCAAAATTTCAGGAAGAAAGGCTTTTGTAATCAATCTTTTGTATAGACATATATGTTTCTACCTTTTTTCCAATACTGAACTCCAGGGAACGAACATATCCCACCAATGAAAAAGGAAATTTGTCATCCCAACTAGCCTGCAAGGGGGGATATGTTACTTTCTGGGAGGGTACATGTCCAGCAAGAACTGGTGCAGCAACTTCCCCTCTCGCCTAAGTGATTTGATTGTGGTACAACATGAGTTGTGAGAAGAAGGGGGTTGCCTCTTTTTGCAGGTCAGGGCGAATAGAGAGTCTTTGGCGTTTTTCTTTTAACAATTGAAGTTCAGTCTCTGGATGATTTGTTTTGAATGGTGAACATGCCCAGCATCAAACTCGTCAGTGTATAGGTATAGGCTTACACAACTGCCTTTGTTTTTGTTTGGCTATGCTTAACTAAGTAGCGATTTAACTATGGTCACCTGGATTTTGTAGAGAAATGATCCAGATTTGACTACCATTTTTTCCACTACCACGTGGACCAACCGCCACCTAGTATTGATTTATTTACACTCAGGTAAACTAACATCGCAATTTGAAGAGGTATTTCCTACTGAACATGGGGATATTCCAGCCAGCCTCCTGCCAGGCGGGCGGAAGTTTTGGCGAGTTGGCCTTGCTTTACTTTGCCCCACGAGCACCTTGGTAGCTGTAGACCGACAGTTTCTCCCAATGGTAAAAGGTGGGGTTATAACTCCACAATGTAGGGGTTACCCAGTAAAACTTTTTTTAAGGCCATCTATAGGGGTTATACACCCATCCCTAATTCCAAGGAATTCCTTTTTTGGAGTCAATTTTGAAGCTCCAATATAATGACATACCGTTTTAACAAGACATTTGAGGACATTTTTAGGATAGGGGTAGGATTTGGATGTGGGACGCCTAATTATTTTATTTCATTTTCAAGGTATAACTGACATAAGTCCCTAAGAATTTGTTGGGTTTGATTTAACCCTTTGTGATGCTTAATGGGGACATTCATCGCAAACTGCGATGTTTTTTTGGAAAGGTTGGGTTTTGAAGGGGTTGGGGGTACATTAGAGAGTAAATTATCAGATATAATATTTGGAATTACTGGATGATTAACAAACTATAGTGAATAGAAACACACTAAAGAATATTTTTTTGGTTAATTCCAGGCTTAACAGTATAGAACGCATAGACTTGTTAATATCCAAATTTCGAACAATGTTTTTATCCTACATGCTTTGCAAGGTTCACCTGCGTTTCTTTTCTCAATACTCAGGCCACACACATTCTACAGAAACACTTCTGTTGGATTATTTTTTGATTTTTTTTTGTGTTTGATGCATATAGATGAAACATGACCTGTGACTGGACTCCTAATTTTGCTGTTTGGGCCAGTTGTATAGGTGCATAATTAACATGTGTTGATTGGGGCTTTTAAAATCTGCTTGTTCTTGTTGAAGGTGAGGTGTTTTTTTGTTTACAGTACTCACATAAATCACTATTAAATCACCAAATTTTGGTGAATATGTTTGGAGCTTCTTCCAACCGCTACGCGGCAAATCTAAGTCTGTGGGAAGACCTTTAGAAGGGGTTCATGATCAATTTCGGTTGCACCCCCGGGATTTTGACGGCGCATCTCAATTTTTGCAGGTTTACATTCCAGTAAGCAGAAATCACTGATGTGTTTTTTGGTCCCAGCCGGGTGAAGTTACTTGCACGGTACATAATGGCAAGGTAACTATAATTATATATAGACCTTAGACATCCAAATACCTGCTCAGAAGGTGTTCTAGGCTTATTTTGGGGGTCCAAGTACCTTCTCAACTGTTTGGATGTCTAGGGAGATATATTGAAAAGGCAACTGGGTACAATTGTTTGCAAGTACGACAGGATCACATGGTGGGCAATTCAGCATTTGAGACTTCCAAAATGAATAGCCCTTCAGGAACTCAAATATCCCCTACCAGCCGGCACTCTTGAAAATGATTTTCCTTTTCCAAAGGTGGGATTTATTGAATCTAAATTTCTTAGTTCACAAACTGGTCATGATGTAGTTCTTTCCATGCATACCCTATACATCCCACAATGTTTCCCATTTGATTCAATACGCATGGAAAAATATATGCACATCAATATGTAGGTTGGGAAATGTAGTATCGAAATATGGATACATTACTAGGTGGTGGTTTCAAATATTTTTTATTTTTACCCCGAACCTTGGGGAAGTGATCCAATTGGACGAGCATATTTTTTAGATGGGTTGGTCCAACCACCAACTAGATTAAATGAATTGTATTGAAATGCAGTTTCAATACCCATACCATCAATTCACGTATATTTACCTACATTTACCGTTAAAATCAACCTCAAATGTGGGTAAATATACCATACATGGATCCTATGAATATGTTTTCCCATGTTTTTCCTCTCGAGGGTTTCACTGTTCACATGCCAAAAAAACCCAAAGGCAGCCACCATCACAGCGACGGAGAATTCAGTGGTTTTTGTGACCGCGCGGCATCAGTTCAAAGCCCCATGGCTCCAATCATGAAAAAAAACCAGGTGGTTTGTAGGGTTCTTAAGGGGAGGGGGTGGAATGGTGTCCCTTGAGAATCCCTTAAGAAAAGCCTTGCAACTTCCAGGTACCTTCAGCAGGAAAAGATTACACAGATTTTAACTTCTACCCGAAAGATTTCTATTTTTTGGATCAGTACTCAGTACTTTAGGATCAGGACTAGGTGGTGGCAACTCAAATATTTTTTATGTTCACCCCCAACCTTGGGGAAGATTCCCATTTGGACTAATATTTTTCAAAGGGGTTGGTCCAACCACCAACTAGAGGATTCATCAGGAAATCCTTCTGACAAATTCAGGAACTGAAGTATCGTCGCACCATAAGTTTTGGGAACTTTGCCAGCTTGTCCCCAATAGGATTCCCATGGGAATGGTATACCTGTGATTTTTTATGGTAAATCTAGGTAACTATATTAAACATGGATGGTATGAGATACAGTTGACTCATTTGACCTTCCATTTCTTTATTTGTGTGTAGCATTTGTTGGTAAATTGAATGATTGAAGCTTGATTTACAAAAGAAATTCTTGATATGGGAAAGGCAAAGGAAACAAGACATCCTAGCAAGTAAAGGACATGGAGTATATAAACATGTTCCACTAACATGTTCCACATGTTGCAAGAACTACAGCCATCCAAAAGTTGAACATATTCTTTGTACCCTAAACAACCATTTTTAATGGTTGTTTCCGTTGGAAGGTTCCAATAATTTTGCACAAAAACTGGTTGTTTCACCAAACATCAATTGAAACATGGTTGCTTAGAGTTCCAGGTTCTCCTTTAGAAACATGTAGGACTTGGTGTTTTGATGATCCACCTGTTGTTGGTTGCATTCTGATTTGCTTGGATGGACCAACGACCAACCCATCCATGGTTGGGTAAAATTGCTAGAAACATTGCATTATTTATGACCAGAAAAAGTACTGCCAAAACTTTAGCAACTAGGTCTAGGTGAAGTAAATGTGAGATTAACAAATGTTCTAAAAATCTTCGCTCACCTGATGAATTGGGACCCAAACAACAAAAAAACACCAAAATATCCCTATCCCAGTTGTGTGAGAGAAATTGGTGGATTTCTGGAGGAAATTCTGCTGCGCGCGAACGAAGCTGAAATGAAACAGAACCTCAACTATGTTGGACGATGCGAAGTGTTCCTTGGGATGGTTTTGAGGGGATTGGAGGGAATGATGGTACTCGTATCCTCCGGGATTTCATTCCCATAGCATCCATGGGAATGGTATCTATTTTAATGGTAAATGTAGGCAATTACACCATACATGGATGCTATGTGAATGTAAACTCTGGGATTTAAGGAGTCAAAAATATCAATTTGTCTCAGGATTTTGGTCCAACAGGATCAAGGAAAAATTTCATACCCCCAACAAAACATGGGATGTATCTTGGGTGCCAACAAGGTTCGAAGCTGCCCTCAAGGATTCTGAGAAGAAGGAGAGAGGGGTGGATATCGGGGTGCGATGGTGGATATCGGTGGATATCGCCCAAAGGTGGTTTTTTTTTTGATTTTTGCCAGTTGCTGGGGATCATGGCATGGAATCCAAGGAATCGAAGGAATCGACCAAGATGTGCCACAAAACAAATCATCGAATGGTTGAGAAACACACATGTGAGTTTTTGCATCAGGAGTTGGCTGCGGCCATGATGGAGATGACCTTCAATAAGAATGAGACCATCTTTGAGCAGGGCGTGCCTCGTTTTCGAAACCACTACGGCGAAGTTTGAAAATGCTGAAACCATAAATATCAGGAGGAACATTTGTTTTGTTTTTTTGTGCTGCAGGTATTGGGAATGAATGAATAGTTGGAACGATGTGATCTTGAAAGTTGATAAAAGAGGATTTGAGTTGGTTTAAGACTTATAATTTGGGAAATATAATATGTTCGGATGGTTTTGCGGAAAAATCTTTTGCACCTGGATTTTGCCTTCAAGTTTTCCTTTGACCTCCAACGGACATGTTGTTGTGCACTGGGCTGGGAGGGAATGATGTACAACTTGCAGCAGAATACCCTGAGAATCGGAAGAGATGAATGGGTATCTACCTCAAGTTAAACCGACAAAAATGCAACGGCCCTTCTGAGGATGTTGAGCTTTCCTGCATGTGGAATTTGGTCTTTGAAAAGCATCACATGTTTTGTTTTTAAAGGTAACAGATGACACCTGACCAGTAATAAAAAGCAAAAACAAAGCTGTTTTTGGGAAACGCACGCGGGTTACAGCAAATATCCCTTCTCAGCCCCTCCTTACAAAAGATGAGTTCGGGTTCCAAAAGGCTTATTTTCCATGTCTAGTTAAATTGGAGTTGGCTGATAGAATTTTCATTCAAGGAGAGATTCCAAGGCAGTCTTTACATGACAAGAAGGTGTATCTATGTATCTCTGTATTTTTTGTTGTTTGATGATGTTTGATGCATATATTAACATTTATGTATATATATATAATATATGCATCTAGCCCATACGTGTAATATTTGTGTCTCATTGTTGGTAACCCAACTCCACTTTATATAGAACAACCGTTAAATGCTTGACAGGGATGTGCGTTCACCAGAAAATGCTGCAGATGTTTTGCGGATGCTCAGGAAGTTGGAACACAATTCTTCTTGCTCGTGGAAGGCTCTGTTACAGTGATCAAGGATGGAAAGGACCCGTTTGTTTCTTTTTTGTGGAGGGTGAGGGGTGGAATGTAAACTTGTAGGGGACTTCTCATATTAGTAGCACTTGTTGTACTTGTTCTTGTTGTTGTTGTTGTTGTTGTTGTTGTTGTTGTTGTTTTCGTTGCTGTCGTCGTTGTTGCTACATATTTGAATCCCATTTTTTTCCCCAAAAAAAAACGGCAGGAAGTGGCCAGCTTGCAAGCCACTGCCGACAAGGCACCTTACTTTGGCGAGAAGGCGCCGTGGGGATTCGAAACGTCGTTTTCCGGGGAGGTGAAGGTGAGGAGGTCCAGGTCCCCGTTTTAAATCTAAGGTAAAGGACCAAGGGAGTGGTAGGAATTTCATGCAAATGGCATATGGGGAATTTTCCTTAAATGCTGGTATTTATTTAAAAAAATCCAAAATGATCATTTTTTGGTAAGAAAACCCATGGTTGTTGGGCACCACCATTTGAGGAAACATCCATATGGAATAGATCTAATCATAGAGGACTCTGTTTTACATGATGGTATTTTGGAACATACTAAGACTATCTGAAACTATTTGTTAATGAAATGAAGAGTTTGATGCCGGACCAGTGAAACATGCGTGCAGTAATTCATTGGCATCCCTATTTGCGGACATGATCCGATTTGGACGAGCATTGGGACACTTGATTCACAATCATGCTGGAAAACATGCTGACAGGACCGAAAGACCCAAATGAAACATTTTTTTCTCCGGGCACTTGGTATTTAAAATATCTATTTGGTGAGGTTTTTCACGTCGCTGTTACACCTCAAAGTTGAACCATGAAATGAAACTGATGAAACGCAGATATTTGCGATGAAGAAGCTACTTGAAAAGCATCAACAAAATGTATCTATTCCAAAACTTTCTAAGATGACTTGGTCCAGAAGATCTTAACAATCCTCAAAACTAACATATCACCTCAAACATGATGGTTTCGGAAGATGATTCATGTCCATTTTCGAATGGACCCCTTTTCAGGGCACATGTCATGATGTTTTTTTTGCCCAGGCGTTGGAGAATAAGGAGCCTCGTGCCGCCACGGTGAAAGTCACCAGCACCACGGCCAAGACGCAACTTGGCAGATCTTCCGTTTTTGTGGAAGTTGCTTCTGGAGGCTGTGCTATTTATCCCACAAAAAAAAAACGGTGGGAATTCATGATTTTGTTGCCCCTAAAAGGGTGATGTTTGCAAAAAATAACGCCAAAAAGGTACAACTGTACTCTTAGCACACACTGGTTTTTCCTAAGAGTAGTTCGGACAGAGTCAGAGAGATAGAGGGAGACACCTACACTTTGGGAAACTGACGTGGCAATGGAAAGACTTCTTCTTCCCATAGGAATTATACATGTTTAAATAGTTTTATTTTGCATGGCGATGTTTGTTTATTTACCTTGTCTTGAAAGGAGGCAGGAATCTTTTGCTGAGACTCTTGATCCGTTCATTTTCTGGCCATTTGGCTATTCAAACGCTTCCTTCTTTCCACCCGTGGATTCTACGTTCGTTCGGAAGGTTTTTTGGAGTTAAGGTGCACCCATATCTATGAGCACGGTCCCAGAACCCCATGTCAGGTTTCCTGATGTTAGCTCCTATCTCGTGAATCACCATTAAACACCATAAAAATTGACCATCCGGAACTTTTCCTTTATACGGAAGAAAAAACATCCCTAAACTTTTTCAATTGTCGAAGATGATGGGATTCCTGTTCCCAAAAGGTGGGATGTATGGCATCATGCCTCCTGGAAAGTTCACCGAAAAAAAGATGCCGCAGCCTAGGCTCTTCGTGGACAAGGAGAGTTTCGAGGCCCGTTGTTTTGGGGGGATTTTGCCTAAAATCCAATTTTTGAGAAAATCATGGTTAAAACCTATCTACTGAAAATATGTTTAACCTATTGTGCAATAAGATACGTATGTTTACACATATGTTTACTATTTAAATCCTATTGCGATTAATATCTTCATAGTCTACTTTCGATATATGTGTTGTTTGATGTGCTTTTTCCCAAGGAATTTTCCCAACTGAAGTTGTATAGTCACTAAGGTGTTTGACTGAAAGAACTCCATATGGGAATCCGCGTCAATGTTGACCGGCAAGAACTCTTTGTAAAAAGTGAGTTTAGGTTTCATATGTTTTGGGGGTTATAGTGTTTTTTTTAACTAAAATGGAATATATGCCTTTCTCATTGTTCATAGGAACCAGGCATGATCTATTCACCTACATTTCCCCAAAAAAGTTCACGGTTCATGTAGGTAAAATTATGTAACCATACCTCTACGGTTTGGGGATTATCATAGGATTCCCTACTCCCTATCACTTACTTAACGTGTTTCGGATTTGGCCAGGCATTTGGCCATTTGACCAATGTATATTCAAGAGTTGTTTTTTGCCAGCTGGCACAAGTGACCTCAGTTTGCACTTAAGTATTTAAAGGCAAAGTTTTTTATAAACAAAAAATCCCATAGCGCGACACATATTTCATTATATGAGATGTTTTGGAAGAAAACAAAGAACTCCACTCGTCAAAATTTTGGTTTTGCCGGACTCTTGGCCCATTAACAGTATATACTATCATTTGTATTTGTATTGATTTGATTATATGAGTGCACACTGTTTTCATGTTTTGGAACGGAATAAATGCATTTGAATATATGCACAATACCATTATGTACTTTTCAACATGTTACGAAAAACAATCTCCACATGTTTCATCACCTCCGCCTGCGTTTATCTAATTATATCGATCTACACCTAGCCATAGTGAGCTTATTCAACACGACGCGATTCACAGCAAAGATCTCTAGCCCATTATGGAGTATAACCACTTAATTGAAAGAGTGAAATTATGTAGTTACCTGTCAACTCCCCTAAATTGTTAATCGTGTTGTACCTCTACACATGAGATGGATATGAATTTTCCCATCCTTTAGTACGAATTGTATCGAATTGTTGCTCCTGAAATTTTTAATATAAAACCAACCAGGATTCCATTGTTCATTTCAAAATCACCCAGCTGTTTGAATTGTTGGTTCTTGCATCAACCAGAATTGTCCGCTTGTAACAACCAGGATTCACCCAGCTCCGCTAATTCTCAGGTGGTCTTGGGTTCCTTGTCGCAGTTGGTGAAGCGTGGCAAAGATGGTACCGCCGTGGTGGAGAAGACAACACGCAAGACTGCGGTGGCAGACACTTGGAGATCCAAGGGGTGAAAAGCACATGGAGGTTTTTGCCCCAGGCTTAGGGCGATGGAGACGGAGATGAAGAGATGGAAGGTGGGATGAACAAAAATGTTGGGTTGAAACGGTTTCCCATTTTTTTTTCACTGACATTATTTGACATGTATTTTCCGCCGACTTTAGAGTGGTGTCTCAAATGTTTGTTTGGGATCAAACGGCTTTTCAACCTAAACCCCCCCAAACGTACCCCCCAACTAAGGGCTTACTAACCATTGGATTCCCTTAATAAGGCCTTATGAAACCCTAATTTCTGGGGAGGGGTACGTTGACTAGCCATGAAAAATTCAATACAGTTGGAAGATGAACATCTCCTCTTTGGGATGGCCTCAATTTTCAGGCCGGCTATGTTACAGGAATTTGTCGTTTTTTTTGCGATGAATTTGTCGGTATTTTTTGTGCGGTGGGGCGGTTTGTTTCAACATCACCCGTGGGAGCTTAAAATGATGGGTTAAACCTCCATCCTGTCTTTTTGATGGTTACTTTCCGGTGAAAAAAGTTCACCTTGCAACCCCCCCGTTAGCTTCAGGGAATGTATTGTCAGCTGAGGATGGCAAGCGCTTTGGTGTCATTAAGTTCAAGGATTTGAAGAAGTTACATGGTGGCAAAATGGTGGCATGGACCCTTGTAGTTGGCGAAGGGTCACCACCTTTTCTTCAGCCAAACACCAGCAATTCGGCCTACTTGTGCATCAACCACCAGATACCGTACACCTGTCCCACCCTACCAGGGTTCAATTTTCCTTTGCGATGGATCCTGTATCAATACTGACATGCAGTGATGGAAGCAACAGTGAAGCAGCTACTTAAAGACTCACAGGCAATTTGATTCATGACATCATACTGTTTTCTTGTTGTTGTTTCTGTTTGGGGGTTGACTTTACGATTCTCGAGTGTTCGGATTCGTGGGTTTGTGTCTAAACCTCCACAAAACAAATAAGAAAACCAACCGGCATTCCCCGTTTATAACAACCAATAAACACACAACCAAACAACGAAACAAAACAAAGCAAAACAAACAAAGAAACAATCTCAAACATGAGCAATGACAGCAACAACCAACAACAATAAGTTTCAAAAAAAAATGGTTAACAACAATCAACAATCAACAATCAACAATCAACAACCAACAACCAACAATCAACAAACCAACAACCAACAACCAACAATCAACAAACCAACAACCAACAACCAACAACCATGTTTTTTTTTACCACCATCCCTTTGTTGAAAGGTTGGGTTTGCTGGGCTGTGGTGGTTTCGGTGCCGTGGAGTTGGTGGAAGAAACCAAGACGGGCAATGTGCACCTCGGGTCTGCGTTTAACGGGGTTGGGTCCCCCGGGGAAGACCCGGGAGACCCGGTACCCCAAAATGGATGGTGAAAATAGGGAAAACCCTATTGAAATGGGATGATTTGGGGGGAACACCCACCATTTTAGGAACCACCATTAGTTGGTGGGATAATTTAGGAGTTGGTGCTATTGGGTTGGTGGATTTTTTGGGCTATAGTTGGTGTTTTGTGAGTACTTTTCAGGCGTACTATGTGAAGTTAGTCAGGTGTGTTCGTGCTGGTTTTGTTGTAGTTTGTTGTTATGTTGTGATATTCATATGTTTGCCATGCGTTGTAGGGAAGATTCAACTAGATAGAATTTGGTGAAGATGAATATGGTGAATGATAAACTCGCCGTACATTGGGTTTGCAGAGCAGTGGTTCACCCCGCTTTACAGCTCTCACACCAAATTCCATTCACAAGAGGTCCGTGTCAAAAAAAAGTACCCAAAAAATGATTCAAAGAAAACACACACTATATAAATGTGAACATGTTGTTTTGGTATTGGCATGTCCATTCAATTTTTTTGAGCATAGCCGGTTATTGTGCGCCCATAGTGAGTGACGCTCAAAATTGGAAGGGTGTCATGCTGCCAAAAAAGATGGTTGATGAAGGATGATGGTTTTTACCTATGCCAAAAAATTACCCACCAATCATTATATTATATGCATTTAGTATACTTTACGGAATAAAAGTACCCTCCAGTGAAAGCAGCAAAATAGCCAAGGGAAATTCATCTTTTCCAAAGATATGGAACTTTTAACTGGAAGATTTTGGACTTTGCAAACTCTGCCACGACTTCAGCCCCGTAAGGAGTATGCTTAGATCAACCATTCAAGTTATACTGTGTCACGCTTTGGTACACTAGCTATATATGAATGGATTTCATCTTTCAATATTTTTTTCAATAAAAAACTAGGTGGTGGTTTCAAACATTTTTTATGTTCACCCCTACTTCGGGGAAATGATTTAATTTGACTCATATTTTTCAAATGGGTCGGTTCAACCACCAACTAGGTTTTCAATAAAAAATGTATCTTCAAATTCATATAGGTTCGTTTTTGTAGCTCTGCCATCGCCGAAAAATTCACCTTCCCAAGTGCCGTGCCCTTTCCCGAGGTATGCACTCAAGGCCTTGAGCAAAGGATTCGTACTTTGGACCAAAAAAAACATGGGGGAAAAAACACATGGGGACAAAAAGGGAATGCGCATGGTTGGCCTGTTGTTGATTGTTGATTGTTGTTGTTGCTGTTCTTGTTTTTCTTGTTCTTGTTCTTGTTGTTGTTGTTGTTGTTGTTGTTGTTGTTGTTGTTGTTGTTGCTGTTGTTGTTGTTGTTGCTGTTGTTGTTGTTGTTGTTGTTGCTGTTGTTGTTACACAAAAAGTAATCCCAGTATCACGGAAGCACAAAAAACTCTATGACTACCTTTAAAGGTAAGTTGACTTCACATGCTTTCACTCGTTTGTTTTTTGCCAGTCAATTGCAAGACGCGATTCATGTATATAAGTGTTTTCACACCATCTTGGAAGATGCATTTATGGATTTTACATAATCATAATTTTTACATGTGTATGTTTATTTATATGTATAGTTGAAAAGACACTTGAAAATATTTATATATGTATATAATATATGTGTATCAAGTGTTTATAAACCCAGTAAATGACCATCTTCGAACTGAAACCTGCACCTGAAACTTTGAGGTTATCAAGAGCGGTATGCAATCAAGCGTGATGAGTGAGAAGAATGTCCAGCTGAAACTAAGCTGCACAGCATGGCATGTGCTACCTCCAGTTAACTAACGTCAATTGATCTACCCCCCGGAACCTGAAAATCACCCGTTTGTCAAAAGGAACATGATGTTCAGAACCTCCATTTTTGGGGTTCCATGTTAGTTTTTGTGGGTTTAGGTGTGGTCCCCAATAGGGGTCGGCTGCATCCGGGGCAAAAATGCATCATTGATTTTTGATCGCCTTAAAATTTGAAAATATAGGCGTTTTCCCAGGTTTTTAACAGGCTTTATAGGGCTTTATGAAAATCAGAATCTAGTCTATATCTATTGCATATTCTAGATCTTTTTTTTACATATTTACAATAAGTGACTGTAGGTGATAATCCTGTTTAGATGGATCAAATTGAGCAGCAGGATTATCCACCTAACATCCAAAAGCACCAGAGTTTCATCATGTCAAATGTGTGAATCGTTGATATTTCACAGGTTCAACCCTCAGTTTCAGGCTCTCGCAACCCCACCCAGCATTTCACCACCCGAGTGGCTTAGGATGTGCGATTCTCCATTCATTGTGAAGCTCTATGAGACTTACAACAGCACCTCGGCCCTACCCGAATTTTGGTATTGGGCCGAGGTTTCGGGGTTTTGGTGTTTCCCTGATTTCAGGGAAATCTAGGTTTGGCCGGAATAAATAATAGGTAAGTATTTACTTTCAGGTATATGATCCATATGATCCCGTTGGCCAAAAGCGTAGTTTTTTTCAGAGCTATATTAGATACCAGGTTCCTCTCTATCGGATACGCCTGTTGAGGTCGGTAAGGAGAATGAATCATGCCATTTGCATCCCAGCCCTAATGCCAAAGATCCTGAGAATTTTGAGGATGCCCTTTTGAGTGGATTTTTCGGGCAGCCAGAACAAAGCAACACAGAAGTGCTGATCTGGAGAATTACGACAGCACAGGAATAAACATCTAGTAATGTAGGCAATACAATAGATTTCATCCTTGGGCATCTTCTTTGTTTTTGGTCACAATGACTAGTACAACAAACCAGCACAAATCAGCATGTTTTTCAGCTCACCAGTTTCTTCAACATGAATTCTCCTGAGGTCCAAGAGTGATTTCAATCCCCCAAATTGATTTCAATCCGAAATCCTTGTCAAATACGATCAAATTGAGAATAGGGGAATAGATTGGGTTGTGTCCCCCTTTGCTTGTCATAGTCACCACCAGGATTTTTTCAGATTTCAGAATTGGGGATCCCAGCCTAAACCTTCAATCTTTGCCACACAATAATTCCTGCCAGGAATTTAGTCATCAATGGGTTGTTTCCATCAGTTAGTTAACATCATCTCCGATATATGGTAGATATATATTAGGGTAACTTACACCCACTAAAAACCCAACCTTTTTTCCATAACTTTATTTTTGGGGGAAGTCGACTCAGGTCCTGAGCATCTTTACCTTCTCTTGGAATTGGCCTTGGGTGGTGAGTTGTACGCCACGTTCCTCGGCAGGTTTTTTTGTTTGAAGTTCCGGAGTGTTTCACCATCTCAAGAGAAAAAAACACCACCTGAAAACCTCCATGTTTTCGAACAGTCCTAAAATCATGGATCATCATGGATCACAAAAAAGCTCCCAAAGTTGAAGTTTTTCATGCCGAAGCCATGATGAGTTGGATGTTCAAAATGATGTGATGTTTTTTTTTGAAAAAAGCAAGGTTCCAAGCCACGGATCCATGGGATTAGTATATTTTCCTAGATGAATGGTTGTTATTTTACGATAAACGTAAATATACAGTTTCATGGATCCTACGGAGTAGCTAAGAAGCTAACACGAAGTTCCCTGTGAACACCTCTTGATTCGAAGCAAATTCATGTTTTCGTAGCTCACCTGTTTTTCTTGTTCGATCTTTACTTCCTCGCTTTACACTGGAAGCCATGAAAGTCAGCCAGGGTTCAATCCTATGAAATGAATAGAAAAGGAACAATCACCCTTTCAGCATTCCTTCGACTTTCGAAGTGTTCATGACTCAGGTACTTCCTATATTCATCCATTTAAAGATTTTTTAACAAGCAAAGCGCCGATCTCAACAAACATGGGTCCGAATTTGGTTTGGTGAACTACAAATTATTTCGCCCCCCCCAAAAAAATCAGTTCCATTCATCACCATGTATCCTAATTGATCTCTATTGGACCATCAAGTTAAGGTCTCCAAACAAAAATCAACACCTGGGCATTTTTGGCACCTGGAAAGCAACACCCCAAGACGCCAAGGTACAACAAGCGCAACATGTGGGGCAACGAGGCTTGTGCCAAGTTTTACGTGGCGGGCACCGTCTTGGCCTTCGAGCATCTTCATGGTCGAAAGTTGCTTGGAACGATCGGACCATATTCGGATGGAGATGAAAAAACCCCTGGGAAGGAGACCCCAAACTTCCCCAAAACCCCACACAAAGAACGGAATTCCTTCATAAACTGTTGGTGAAACATCCGGGGGCCCATCTTCCAAGGGGTATGTGGGTGGGATCTCAGAAGAGGTGGCCCATTTCAAATCAAGAATTGGATGTTTCATTTCGAAGATGTGTAGAAGATGGTGCATTCTGACAAGTTTTGGTTTAATTTTTTGGGTGCCTCAAGCGCCAACCAACAAGAAAGCAACTCCCCTCATTTTACAGTGATTTGGACAAAACATTGTAGGGAATGCTACTTCTAGGCAATTTATAGCGACCTCAGCTAGGGTCACCTCAAATTGTGGTTTTAGTAAGGGAATCGTACCCAAAATGGCCGAAACAATCAGGTTAAGTTAAGGATTTTTAATGAAGTGCCCAGATCTATATCATCATGATGTCAGAAGTTACAATATTTCATTTTTAGACAAATTGGTTGACAATGTCATATTATATGACGTATACTATACTACATTAAATCATATTGATTATATTATATTATATTACATTATATTATATCATAAATTTTGCCCAGAAATACCTCAACCCCCCCCTTTACCACTTTTTTGGCCAACCAACCCGAAATCCCCCAAATCCACCAACCGATAGCCATACGGCGACAGACGGCACTGTCAGGATTGTCTTCCGAGATTTGAAGCCAGAGAACTTGTTGTTGACGGATCAAGGGCGCGTCAAGTTGACGGACATGGGCTTGGCCAAGGTCATCCATGGTACCTGGGACGGAACGCGTCGGGACGTCCTGTCGTTGTTGTAGAAACCCGTTTTGAAGCCTCCAAAAAGTTGGGGTTTTGAAGGGTTGAAAATGTTCACATCATTGAACCGAAACAAAAAATAACGGGGCTCCGGCAAAAAACACATGGGAGGGAAGGGGAATAAACAAAGGTATAAAGCTTTGCTTTGAAGGCGAATCCCGAATCCATCCCTCACATATTCCCTTCAGTGTATAGCTTAAGGTTTTGAAACAGCTTAACACATGTAAACCCAGGGCAGTTTTGTTATGGTTTTGTTACTATGACTTTCATAAGTTTGGTGCCTCCCAAGCATATTCAAGAGCTTTCCACCCCGAAAAAAGGTGGGTGTGGACCCATGGGGATATCTGGGAATTCCTACATTTTCTTAGTGAAGACTAGGGAATTCCCGGAACCCCAAGTCTGAGGAGTCGACAGAATTCTCCAAATGGAGAATGCAAATATGAGAGAACAAACTTATCAAAGTTTAGGTTTTCTTGTTTTGAGGGGAAGGATGACGATGACGATGATGATGATGATGATGATGATGATGATGATGATGTTGATGTTGATGAATATAAATTATAAAGATGTTTTGTTTGTTTTCCCACTACTCATGATACTACTTTCAGACTTACTTGCCCGAAAACAAACTGTTGGTTCATCTTAAACTGCAGGTGTTTCACCCAAGTTGCGTTCATCTCTTGCCGAAAAGTCCCCCCATTTTCCGGTGAACCAAGCTGTTTTACACACAACTGAGGTAAGACATACACCACTTGCGGAACTCCAGATTACTTCGCCCCAGAGTTGATTGCATCCAAGGGCCATGGGTCACTTGGCATGTCCATTTTTCCGCCTGGGGGGAAATGCCAATGGTTAAGGAGGCCCCCTGATAAGGAGATGTCTTTTTTCTCTGATGGGTTGAACTCTCAAAGAGAGAAACATGTAAGACATTTGCGAAGACGTTTAGGCTGTTTTTGTTGATGTCCCTATAGTATGATTATTGTGAATATGTAGCAGTGAAAACATTAGAACAAGTTACTTCTGTGGGGATTTTTGTTGATTGAGTCATTTTTTGACATGCTTGTGATCGTGCCATATCATAACAAATCTTATAGGTCTAGCATCAGCATCCATCTATAGCATGTATGCGATTTTTCATATCACATGTAAATTGCTCAAAAGCCAAGCGAATGTGGGGACGGGATGCTGTATACCAATCTCAGCAAATGGAGGGGAAGAAACAAACGTCATGCGAAGAGGTAGTGAATAGGGAGGGATTTGAAATATGATTTCCATCAAGTCCAGGTCAGTGAAATGCCGTGGTCATTTGCCCAGATGGTATGGCATAACCGCAACGTTATCTTGGGACTTGTTGAAAGCCAGATCCATTCAATGATTGACTTCCTGACTTCCTGAATCATCCGAAAAGGAGAAACGGATTTCATGGTTTGAGCCGGTACGAATAAAGGATCATTAGCAACTAGATAGGGAATTTACAAATCAACATGACACTCATTCAGCGGGTTCTTGTTGCCATGCAAGTTTTGTGAATGTAATTTCAACGGTTCATTCCTTCAAAAAACAAATCCACTGCTAAGTCTACAAGTGTACAAGTGTGCCCCTTGTTTTTGAATATTTATTGAATTCTGGCAGCATTTGTTGGTGTGTTCCCAAACGAGTTCCCAACAAAGCCCCCGGGCACCGGATTTGTCCAAAAACCGTTGGATTTCCTGGACTTTTAAAGCGGGAAACCTCCAACCTATCAGGACTGGAGTGGATTGGTGGACTTTGGGTATTTTGGCCTTCGAGCTCATGTCAGGAGCGGGGTTGCTGAAAATCAATCCCAGGAGGTCACCATACCATGCTGGGTGGTGGTTTCAAATATTTTATATTTTCACCCCTACTACTTGCGGAAGATTCCCATTTTGACTAATATTTTTCAAGGGGGTTGAAACCACCAACTAGTGGTATATTTGCCTACATGAATTTGGTGAGATTTTTAATGGGATCAATGTAGGTATAATGTAGTATAAGTATACCGTTAGGATCCCACGGAATCCTATGGGAATGGTTGGAGTCGATGCATTTTCCTATTGAAAGAGTTTGTTTTGTAGGGGAACAAAATCAAGTTAGTTTTTCGGGGGGTGTTTGGCGGTCTGACATATCTTTTTACCACCTTTGGATGGTAACAGTCACTTAAATGAAGGTTTTGATGTTTAGGTTGGGAATGGTCGGGATTCCCTAGCATCAATGGCATGTCATCCTGGTTGGTGGTGGATATTTTTCGGACTTCAAACTTCAAAGATTTTTTTGTTTTCACCCCGATCTGGCCTTATTTAGGGAAACGATCCAATTTGACTCATGTTTTTCAGAGTAAGTTGAAACCACCAACGTGATACGACATAACATATACAGTATATAGACTTTGGGAGCGATTACTTGGGTCCATCAGAGAGGGACCCATATTGGGAGAAATGTACGGAAAATTTGAGTGATTTGTCCATAATGCATGGTTTGGGTTGGCAATCCAATGACCCTTGATTATCTTGATTACAGTTGCCTTACCACCAGGTTGGATATAATATACCTCCTCAAGGTTGGATACAGTGGCAAATGAGTCGGTTGAGCTACCCGATCCATCCAGCATGTAGGGGTTTTCACTCACGAATAGTGACGTATGACTGGACCAACCCGCCGGACCGGATGTGTTTTTACCTTTTTACATGGCCTGTTCGGTCCGAGGTTGGTGAAATATTATTGGTCCGTCGGTGGTTGGACCCATGTTTTTGTTTTAAAAAGTTGGATCCCCGATCCTTGGGGCCCGGGAAGAAGTTTCGCCATTTTGACGAGCATTTTGTATGGGTGGATCAACCGGTCGTTGTCCGAACAGGCCGCCACTAACAGTAGGAAATTATGATATTATCCTTATGAACCTTACACGTAGAGGGCACCCGGCATACAACATGCATACATGGACCCTCCAGAACGGGAAATGGATGGTCAAACATAGGTGATTGAAGCAAAGGAAATGGAAAGAGCTTTGATCAAAGCTGAAGATATTTCCTTTGAAGAGTTTTGAAAATTGTTTCAACTTGTCCATCTTTGGATATGTCTATCTTTTACTTGAAGATTGTTGAAACATGGATCGACTTCGTTTTGCGCCGATCGAATTTGGGCCTAACCACTTCCAATGGGTATCAACCGGCTGGGGTAGGGCAAACCGTGGTTGAAAGCTTCAGGTTCTGTGACAGCCCGCGTTTTTTGAATGAGTGTTTATATTTTCTGTATCCTAATGTATGAACCCAATTATAACTCAGTTGTCTTTTCAAGAACAAGAGGTCCTTTGACGTTGCAGCAGTGCCTGTGAAACCCTGCCAATTTGTGTCTACCTTACTTATGTAGTCATTGCAGCCTATAATCATAGCAAAGCTTGGGGGGCAAAAAGTTCTTGTTTGCTACTCCGTCAAAGATCATTTGGAGCCATGTCCTTCGAATTAGAATTGAACACGGTACAAGGCGGTGTCATCACCCTTGATGTTTTCATGACAGACACTGTTCGGGAGTTGAAGTCGATGCTCCTTGAGAAACATCCTTGTCAAGATCCGATTGAGCGCAAAATCCTAAAAGTGGAGCTGCTGCACAACAGCTCAATCATAGACGAAGCTGGGGCACTGAACTCAGCAAGGTTCTTGGGTGATGAATCCCTAGTGACCGTTGTATATAGAAGGAACGAAGTGGAGGCTGCAGCGCAACATGACATCCGTACACAGGGATGTGTTGCGTTGAAGATTCCCTCCAACGTGACAAGTATTTCCGAGGCTGCCTTCCAAAACTCAGGTCAGCTAGTTTTGCTCACAATCCCTGAGTCTGTGAACCACATTGGAAACTATGCCTTTCAACGCTGCACCTCTTTGGCTAGTATCACCTTGGGTGAGTCTGTGACTCACATTGGGGACCGTGCCTTTGAATTCTGCACCTCTCTTGCAAGCATTACTTTGGGTGATTCTGTGGCTCACATTGGGTATGGTGCCTTTGAATTCTGCACCTCTTTGGCGAACATTACTTTGGGTGAGTCTGTGACTCACATTGGGGATTATGCCTTTGAAGGCTGCACCTCTTTGGCGAGCATTGTTTTGGGTGAGTCTGTGACTCACATTGGGGACCATGCCTTTCAACGCTGCACCTCTTTGGCTAGTATCACCTTGGGTGAGTCTGTGACTCACATTGGATTCAGTGCCTTTCTAGGCTGCAGCTCTCTGGCGAGCATCACCTTGGGTGAGTCTGTGACTTACGTTGGGACTTTGGCCTTTGGTGGTTGCACCTCTTTAGTGAGCATCACAATGCCAGAGTCAGTGGCAGACATGTCGGACTATTTCGTAGACAGTTCCGTGGCAATCACAATCATTCCTGCAAGGAAGAGAAGGAAACGACGACGGAATGAGTGAGTGAGCGTCGAGCGTGCAGATTTGTTATGACCCTGTGGTTTGGCCGGCACAACCGGCCCAGACATGTCATGACGAGTCAGACAGCCTGCCACACGCATGTTGCAAGGAGTTGGAGTCTTTACAACCTGAAAAAAAGTGGCAATGTGAAGTACCATTATCTTCTTAACTATCAATTTTCAGGGGATGTGTTGGTCTTCAGGGGCTTACCAGGCGGCCTGGCAACATGAAGGGTAAATAAACTCCGAGTGTCATCCATTAGACTGCTGTGAAGGACATCCTCCATTCGAGTCCGCCACACCAATGCAGATCTATGCCAAGGTGGGAGTATTTCATCGATCGGATCTATTGACGACCAACCACCCATGTAAATCCTTTGGGGAGGCGGTGTACTGGGAAATATTGATGAATATTTGTATCATTGGACCCTCCAATATGAAAACTTTGAACCTGTGTAGCATGGGTCCCGTTCCTCAAAATAGCCAGTATTCCGGTTGTGTTTTCTGGCTGGAAAGTGAAAACTATGAACAAACATGAACAAACGTTACCCCTCGTGCTTGACGTATTGCTGGAATACATAGTTTTTCGGGTAAATGTTCATCAGACAGATTTTCTCTAGAACTTACCTTTCAGATTGAATGTATTGATTTTAAGAAGATTTGGAGTTCGTGCCCCAAATAAGTCCCTCTTGGTATCCAACATTTGGAGGGAAGTCGTCTTTTCCCAAAGAAGAAAACAGCGAAACAGACAACTAAAAAACGACGCAGGTGCAGAAGGGTATCAACCAAGTAGTGTTCCCAAAGAAGTGCAAAGGAGATGTTGAGGTCTTGGTGTCTTGGTGAAGATGGGAACCTCCTCATGGGACCAATGTGAAGTTGGGTGGAATCCCAGATGCTGCAATGATATGGTAAATGTAGGTAACATTTACCGTAAATTTAGGCCAAATGTTTGGCAATATACCATACATTGAGCATCTGGGTTATATAGTGGAGGCTTTTTACCATGTGAGTTTAGGTGTGAGAGTTGTGACAGTTGTGACATGTTGCAGTGAGATTGGCGGGAATTCAAACTCTCGACTTGTCAGATGTGCCCCGTTCTTAACTGACGTAGGATTCTTTGAGAGACTCAGGTACTGTCCAGCTAATACCAGCCCAAGCAGGGCCACTTTCGATAAACAGTACTGTGACAACAATGCAAACGGTAAGAGAGAAAGTTTGACAGCTCTTATGTGTGATGTGAAAGGCGACATTGCAGGTGTTTAAGTTTATGCAGTCTGCTCATGTTCATTATATAATTAGATAGTTTTCGAGGTTTATGTTGCACATGATGATATGTTTAGCTACATTTTATCCTACATGTAACATGCAGGCAAATATACCATACATAGGGTATTTGGGATTTATATATATATAACATATAGATTTAAATGATATATATATTCATATATATATATATATTCATATATATATATATATATATATTCATATATATATATATATATTGATTTATTTGGTATTTAGATATGTTTTCACCATTGTCACCATCATCTTCATCGTCACCGGATAAGACTCCACATAACCTCTCATGAACACTGGGAAACTGTTCGTGACTGCTGGCATGGAGATTGCAAAGATTGATTTGTACACCCGAGTTTTTATGGCGTGATTCTAACTCATGATCTCCTTTCAAGTCTTTCTCATGTTGTTGTTTGCTTTGCCTTCGGTTTTCTTCAACACGGACACAAAAATGGTAGTAGCACTAGGGTATTAATACTACTGCGACCACAACCATACAAACCCACCCAATTAACTGGCCCACTTGGGGGAGACCACGCACACCGCATCACATATATATGTTATATATCATATATGAATATGTTCATGTGTGTATGCATGCATATATGATGATGTGAGTGTGTGAAACATACTGCTCCTGTAGTTTTTCAATCAACACATCATTTTTGATGTTATATAGATATTGAAATATGTTCATATATATACATATATTTACATATATATATATATATATCTATATATGCTATGAGAGGGATTGGATTCATGCCCGCCAGAGACATTTGTATACATGTATGTACGCTTTTGGTTTTTAAATATCACCAACCAATGCACCCTGGAAGATTAACTGCTAATTCACCTGCAAATCACCCATTAAACGAAAGGAACATGATCATCTTCCAAACCTCCACTAAATTATGAAACCCAGCCGTTAATCTTCAGGGGTGTACCTTACATGGTAGAAGATAGGGGTCCTTATTATATGTACCCTATAACTACCATAAGAGACCCTCATACCAGGCTTTAGCAAGGATCTACTATTATGATTACATATTTGTATCATAATATTATCCCTAGGGATCCAAATAGCTCCTCAGAAGGTGTTTCAGGTAGGTTTGCGGGGTCCAAATATCTTCTCAGGAGGTGATTGGATCCCAAGGGTTTTGTTGATTGCATCAACATCCAACAAATCACCCAACAAAACACCGAGGTAAAGGGCTTGTGCAACGCCAATCCCACAGAGCGTTTGCCCATGAAGAAAGGAGGCAAATTTTCGATTTTTGTTCGTTGTTGTTGTTGTTGTTGTTGTTGTTGTTGTTGTTGTTGTTGTTGTTGTTGTTTGCTCGTCGTTGGCGGATTTTTTCCCCGATAACGGTTGTTTCTGTTGGTTGGGAAGGTTATTTGGTTGTCAAAGAGGGAGTGTGAAAGATATAGAAATTTGGGTCCGTGGGCTTTTCATAAATTTTCAATCATGATTGCCCTCCAGGGAACTAACATATATCCTACCGTTTGGCCCTTTTGAGTCGATGATTTTCCGAACTTCCCATGGTGGGATATGTTGGGTTCCTGAAGGGTATATATATATGATATATACTTATATATATCATATATAAAAGCTTGAGTTTTGGGTTGCCTTTCTTCTTGGGCTGAGTATCCACCCATGCTTTCCACGGGAACTGGACGTTCATCCATCCGGATCGGTGGGACGTTGGAAACCAGGCATTCAAAATGTGAAGTCGGCGAAGTGGTTCTCCGGTTTTGACTGGAGCGCCATGGAGAACATGACCATGAAAGTGCCTTATGTTTCTTGGTACTGATAACTTGGATGGCCAGTTACTATCGTTATACTATGTTGTACTTGGTTGCAATTTTTGGATCAGCCAAGTTCAACTACGTACATGTTGTTGAATCCTAGGAAGAAAATTGACAGTTCAATCTCAATGATTCAAGGATCCTTTCAGCTTTTCTTCAGGGGGACTGGTTGCATTTGGAAAACCTGATATCTTTGGCCGAGCGACATATATACTGTCCATGTACATTTACATATATCTAGACTCAAACATGTGAAACCGATAGTAGTTGAAGTCTTGGATAATACCAAGAGATAAGTGATGTCCAACATTTTATTGGGACATCATTTCATCATTACGTATCAGCATAGAATGATCTATATGAAAGCATTTGATTTCTCATGAGTTTGATATATTTGGTAAGATTGAATGCAAAAATTGAGTATCTTACTCACTGAAACTGATAAGTTTCCAACCTTGATATCATGAGTTTCTCCAGCCATCTTACCATCTTCATGTGTTTTTAATCCTAGGCACCCACGGTGAAGAGCAAGAAGGATATGAAGAATTTCAGCGCCAACAAGGAGGACATGCCACCACAGGTCAGCCGGTCAGCCGAACTTGAAAAACTGGGCGAATCCCATGGGTTTGCCGGAGGGGATGCCAAGGTTAAAAGCTGGCGGGTGAAGAAACAAATCCCAAGATGTAGGTTTGATAAGATAAGACAAGATCAACCATTGATGTAGATATGTGTGTAGGTGTTTGTCATACATGTAAATATATATATATATACACATGTTTTTTGTGTTTGTCATGTATCGTGTGTCAAATGTCATATTTCATAACTATATGTATAAATGCTATATCTATATATGATTTGTTTTTGCCACCTTATGCGTTTTCTTATACTGCGAAACCAAAGATAAGGACTTTTCAACGCGTGTTTTCGTTGTGAATCCAGGGGTTAGCATGGACAGTATGTGGTCTGAACATTGATTGATTGGTTGATTGATTGGCGGATTGATCGATTTGTAAGTAGAATGAATGCGCTACATACGGTACTTACATATGCTTGAAAAAACATTTCATATTATAACATCAGCATGTGCACAGGTTCTATCGCAGAAGATTTGGAAATTCCCTCTACAATAGCCAAAGCAATTATGAACATACTGCATGCATTGAATAACCAATTTCAGGCTGGAGCAGCAAGTAATGTTTTGGAGTCCATCTTGTTGAATTTTTGGAACATTGAACCTTTTTTCCTTAACAATGACGCCAAGTCTCAATATATGTGGCCCAGAGTTTCATTTGTTCTGTGATTTTTCATCAATTTGATGACACTAGTCAGCACCTTGCACAGACGGTTCAAGATTTAATGAAACAAATTGAATCAACGTGCTACCCTAAGAATCATTGGACCCTCCTATATAGAGGGACTTGAACCTGTATAGCAGGGTTCTGGGATCTCCAAATCACCAGTTTTGAGATCGTATGATTGTTAGGGTAGAACACTAGGCTGCCATGTTTGATATCATTTATTTGAGCTTGCTTCGAGATGGGGTCTTTCGGCCCACAAACCTGTAGGTGCCATACAAGGATCCCAAGTGCCTGGGCGAAATGACATGTGCCTCACGTTGAAACCTTCCCAAAGACGTAGGATTCCATGTAAGGTATCTTCTTTTAGCGACATTTAACCACATAAAGATCCAGCAAACGTAGGTAAGTATACCATACAAAAAAAAACCTATGGGGAACCGAAATATGAAACAATGAAACAAAACAGCGCTTCTCCAACATCTTGTTATAAGAGCTCCATGTTTGATGGCAGCATCGTGAGAAATGGATCAAAAAGCTGAATAACATGTTCATAACATGTTCTTCCTAAGCAGCCGGTTTCTTGAGTAATCCTGAGACGACAGACTCCAGACTATTCTTTAGTTCAGACTGACCTTTCACCTTTTTAAGATGCCAATGCCAATCCCATACCATCCATGGGACTGGTATCTTTACCATTCTTTACCTTCATGAATGGTTGATTTGTTTATGGTCAATGCAGGTAGATATGCCATACATGGATGCTCTATGGGAATGGATGATGTTTGCCTTGGATTTAGCCACAGTCGAGCTAAGGACTGGTTGGGACAACGACTTTGCCACCAGCGAGTGAGAAAAAAAAAGCTGAGGACAGTGGACTTGTTGTGTCATGTTATGGGGGGGATTGGGTTCTAGTCTTGCTACTGTCATCATGGTTCAGTAGAAAATGGCTGCATTTGTATTTGAAAGGTAACTACTATTGGAGGGACCTATTTTTCACTGAACCGTGATGATGCAAGAAAAGGTAAGTAGCCAATACTTGTAGCTATAGTGGTTTCAAAACAACCATTTTTGATTTTCACCCCCACTCCCTGGTGAAGTTGTTTATTTGAGGAGTAATGTAATGCATGTTCATTGAAAGGGTGGGTTTAGGATGGGAATCCTTAAAACTATGCCCTTAATCAAGTAAGATTGTTGAACATTTGTTGATGGAAGAAATCCTGCACCTGGGATGCAGAAAACCCTGTAAATCAGGGGATAACCTATATACCCATCAACAGTATGATTCTTTTTTTTGTTATCGCTATTAGTTTTTTCCTTCTTAGTTCTGAAAAGGCAGGCTGGGACCTGTCAAACTTGTTTTGCTGGAATTTGGATCCCAAGTTTTATATACCAACCATTTGAAGATGCATCCCCTATTGCAAATGGTGATTTTCCAGCTTGTCATGTTGGTTTTCAGTGGGGTAAGCATGTACGATTTTTTTGATTCCCATGGATGCACTTAGCGGTTTCAGGAAGCCGTACTTGAATGTCCTTCACCCCGAAATGAGTGCAACAGACAAAAAAACTCACTAACATGCCAACCTTATATGTTTACATTTTTAACATATATGTATATCACATACATACCTACCTACCTACCTACATACATACATACATACATACATACATACACAAGAAAGGAGGCCTGACAATTCCTATGTCCACAACTGGACATTGACATTCACAGTCATTGACATGTTGTTCCATTGATTTGTTTGTTGATGACTTGTTTTGGGTTTTCATTGAAGTTTGGAAGTTTCAGAAGTTGAAGCACTCAAACCTCAACTTCATGAAAACCATGCATTCCACCAACATCCGGGGTTTTGGACCCTTCAAATCCGTGAGGATGAGAATCCACAAAGACATCCCGGCCGAGCCTAAACTTCGATTTGGATTAGGGTCCAGGTGGACAAAAATGATGTTTTCATCATGGGAATCTAAGGGGGCCTGGGCCCCTAATGCCACCCTTTCCAGGAAAAAATGTCAAATTTCGGGTATTTTTTTTCGGGACAATGCTATTTTTGTTCAGAACCCCTTGGATTTTTGGGCCGTATTTAGAGGCTTGTTTTTTTGGGTGTACCCATCGCTTCCCATGAGGTGTGTAACCAGGTGTTCCAGATACAAGTAGTCATGCCTTGGGTGCCAACTGGGTGTCTAACAGTCAGCAAAGGCCACTGAAAATAGGCCAAGACCCAACAGGAAATTTCCTATGCAGGAATCCAGGGGCGTTGAAACTGTTAGTTTTTTGGGGAGGGTTGGACATGTTGCTTGTAAACATAACTCTGGAAGGAATGAAAAATGATGAAAAATCTCTACAACCCATCGGAATTAAAGGATCAAACAAAAGTTTACAATCGGACAATCGGGTTCAATGTTTTTGCAGATCTTCGTTTTGATATTTTCCTGCATACATTTCAAAGCAAAAACACGTTGAAGTTTTGTTGGCAGGAAATGGTCTAAATTCCAAAATGTATATCGTTCGTTTTTCATCGTTTTGGCAGCCCATAGGACTTATGGCAAAAAGAACCAAAAGTTTAGCAAGGTGGTGGAATGCCCAACCTTGACTCTGGTTTTTTTTTTGAAAGGCAATAATTTCCTGGGCATTTTAGCATAGGATCGCACTAACATTAACAACCAACCAATGGTTGATGTATTGCCTTTTTCGCATGATTCGTTTCAACCATCACGAACGAACCAAAAAGGAGTAGATTCCGAAGAGTCTACAACTTTACTCGATTGTCAGGTTCACTTTCCTTTTTTTGCAACATGTAACCTTGATAGTGGATACCTTATATGTTATTTCTACTGTATACAGAGCTAATTTGTGACATGCACGTTTCTTTGACCTTTTCCGCAAAGTCATCTGGCCCCACCACTCTGTGTCCAAGGAAGATTCAAATTTGCTGACCGTTTTTTGCAACGCTTCGAATCATAGAACATCCGAAGGACCGAGTCGTTGGAAAGTTTCGCCGAGAACAAATTGTGTGCTTTCAAAAATTGATTGGACCATGGATTTGTGTTGCTGTCAGGTTGTTGTTTTCACTATATTAGGATTTGTTCCAAGCATCTCAAAGAAAAGGCGTCGCCCAGCGGATGTTTTTTCAACGTGGTTTCGCCTGGCATGGAACCAACGTTTTTTTGAGAAATTTCACCCCAGCCTTGGTCGGCCAAGTTGCAATAAGCTAAAAGCGAAGAATTTGGTTGAAATCATGGGTGATTTGTGGGCCTGTTGTGGCCCCTTTCAACATAGTCAGACATCTAATCATATATTTTTCTTATGTATATCATATCAATATAACTATATTGAGCCATATGATCAACTGACATTGGTCGGTCAGTAGTTGGCTGGGAAATGCACAACAAGTCCAATGACAGTTCTAAAACAAGGCTGCTTGGATATTATCTTCTACCTTGATGAAAATTTGCCGAATGGGCAGAAAACCATGGCAGAAGGAGTTTACACGAACAAAGCTGATTGAAGGCAGTTTCCAAATTATAGCGACTAGTTGGGGGCCTCCCAATATTTTGGTAGCTTTTTTGGAAGGGACATAGGGATTTTTCCCTTATTTCGAGGAAAATCCACGTTGGTGATATATTATAATTTGGCCAGATGGCATCAAGTTGTGTCAGTTTATGGTAAAACCGTCTTTTGGATGGTGTGGTTCCATGTCATTTTAGTTCTTTGAGTCTTGATTTTGAAATGCGAACATCTAGAAATTCAGATATTTTTTGAAAAGGCTTCCTTACTAGCTTGGAAGGAAGATACGCGCAAAAGTTTTAGGTCACACAGTCGTACCCCTTGACTACTTCAGATGCTGTGAATTGAATCGCAATTCTTGTTGATCTTCAGTGTTTACTGCCAGAATATGCCAGAATGATTTGAAAAAAATGTCACATCAATTTCCTTCCTGAAATAATGTTATTCCAGGTGGTGGTTTCAAATATTATTTATTTTCATCCCTACCTGGGGAGATGATCCAATTTGACTAGTAATTTTCAGATGGGTTGAAACCACCAACCAGTATTCTATATCAATCTGCACAACGACTAAATGACGACTCAAACCTTCTTGGTTTCGCCCTTGCTTCGGCCGTGAGGGAAGATATCTGTCTCTCCGTCGTTCGGAGGGTGATGTGAAAGATGACGATTTTCTCATCACCCCATAACCTTTGCATTCCTAAGTCTCTTTGGAGACCAAGAACCAGCCTTTCATTGAAAGGTTAGAGATCTCTGCCCGATCCCAAAAAAATGGATGGCAGCCTTTTTTTTTTTGACTTTTGGTGAGAGTTGATTCTTTTGGGTAGGAAGATTTAAGGTTTGGAGGCCTAGTTTACGATGTTTTCGTCTTGGCTACACAGATTAAAAAAAACAACACTCATTTTGAAGAATATATATGATGGCTTTAGTGTAGTTTCTCAACTATATTTATATGTGTTGTTAATGCGGTTTGTTCATTCATTCCAGTTTGTTTCGTTTCATTTCAATAAATTCATTCCATACCCCCAGGCCTTATTTTATGACCCCCCTAAGGATGATAGTATGACCCCCCCCCAAAGGTAAAGTATTTTTCATTGCAATTCATTCCATTTCATGTGTCCTAAACGTTGTGCAAGTCATGTCCCTGTGATTCTCAACCTGAGGCTTCAACGTAGCATCGCGGATGCTGGAGAACAGATGCAGGTCACTTTGCGCGTTCGCAAATGGCGAGAAAACCCACCTGTATCCACCTGTGGTTTTTTGAGGATTTAAATGTTCCAGCCTTGTGAGAGAGTTCTGAATCATCAACTAGTATACGGTATGTATACAGTATGAGTTGATTCCCCTTTTTTTTGAAACCCACTGCAAGCAACCTTTTTGTGATATTCTTGGATGCCAAGAAAAACATCGTAACATTCAGATGGGATAAAGTGATAATGAAAAGCCACATCCTAGCTTCGCCGGATTTGCTGCCACTTGGGATTCATCACCACTGGAACCCTGACAATTAGCTACCTTCCTGGCCTGGGAACTAACATAGCCCCAAGGTGGGATATGGGTGTTTCCAAAAATAGGGCTTGGGTGGTTTATAATGGAAAACCCTATCAAAATGGCTGATTGGGAGGTACCATCATTTTCGGAAACATCCATATGTTAATCCTTCCTTGGAGGGTTCGATATTTTCCAAGTTCTGAAGGTAGAGGTGGAAACCCTGGAAAGTCACCTTGGACAAGTCAAAGGGTACCGGTACCCGGGTGCCGGGTGCCTAGCCTACCTTGGGGAATATCGGATATAGTTCAACATACCGAATGATTTGGGGGTTGCCAAACCCTGCAACAGTATACCTGTATACCTTCTATTCATTGGTTATTCTGAAGGGAAAGCGTTTTTCAACCTTCACAAATCCACTGTGAGTTCCCAGTGTTTCGGCACGGCCTGGCCAACGCATGATGCACCGAAACTGCCAACGTTTTGGACCCGCGCCGTTAGGTGCAACTCTTTTATGCTTGCGGTCGGTTTGGTCTTTACAAGGTTCGGATCGATATTGGTGTTGGGGAGGGGGTTTTGATATTTTTGTGGCTGGGGAACAGGGACTTGAAACAACGCCTTTCAGCCATTCAGAACAACACAATCTCTGCTAGGATGTTTTTTACTATTAATATCTCACTTAGCTTCTACTGCAGCTTGGGACCCACATGGGCCCGCCATTTGCAACCACAGTCACGTCGGGTAAGTTTTACTCACATATTTTATCCACTTACATCCAGTAGGATGATGGTCCAACAGCATGTTTCTCATAGGACTGTTTCAAGGTCTTTAGTGTGCAAATGAGTTGATGCTCGTTGATTTTTTTGCCTGCAAGTTGTTCAGTTCCTTGGGAAGCTTCCAAACATGTTCTTGATCGACTTTTGCAATCCGACTTTATCAATATTGCATATATATATATATACATATATCGATACATTCGATTTATACAAAGTGAAGTATGTAACAACATCACACGACCTCACACCAAAAGATACTTAAGTATATGGTAGTTAGGTTGTATGAGTCATTTAGATAGTTATGTATGGAACTGGAGTTTTTCAGAGCTTTCAGATGATGTGGCGTTTTTTCTTGCTGCTTGGTTGACTTACCTTAAAGGTCATTGTTTGGGGGGGATGGATGGATCAGGACCTTAACTATGAACTGACAGGAACTCACCAGGCAAAAAAGTGAAACTCGCCAGGTAAAAAGTTCAACTTGAAACCTTTTCAGGGGTGGAAAATTCAAAAATCCCTCGACATTTTGGTTGTTTCTGTTTTTTTTTGGAGATTGCTTGTTTCACCTGTTTTGCGGGTGTGATGGGGCCACAAGAAAATATCAAGAGGCAGAGATGGCCCACCATGCCTATACCATCCATTCATTGTTGATTCTATGATGCATTGGCAGGACAATCTGCCCTCCACTAATTACTACTCTAGCATAGCTTCTTTGAAACTCTTTCAACTTGGCAATCATGCCTTTGCTACAGGTTCTTGCTTATACTACATCTAGGAAACTACCAAACAATAGAATATGCATCTATACTGACATGGGATGCTTTCTAATGTAATTTATATCTTCTACCTGGACACTGCCAGGGATGCGAAATTTGTGGTAGGTTTGGTGCCTTAAAAATCTACCCCTTGGGACTTGAACGCCACCTCCATCACAGATGGAAAGGTGCTAAGGTTATATCATTGGACCCATGGGACTAGCATATTTACCTACAAATTAGGTTTGCTAGTCTTGTTTTGTTTTGTTTTCTTGTTGCTTCTTTTGTTTGGGTGCTTGTTTGGGCTTGATTGGTTTGTTTGTTTTGCTTGTTTTTTAATGGTTTTTTGTAGGTAAATAGGACCGTTCCAATCACCGCTCGTCCCAAAAACCCAGGAGCCCTTGACCATCACCTTGGCTCAACTCCTTCGAGAGAATGTCCTAACATTGCGGGGGCGGCTCAGGTTTCCAAAAAGTTGGAGGGTTATGCCCCTTCCAAATGGCCGAATTTTGATGGCTTATAAATGGGGGGTGATCCTAACTACTGGTACTTACTAACTGGGATGATCTTGCAAGTTACCTTCCTTGAAACTAACAGTCAGATGGCCCCTGAAAATAGGCCGAAACCTAAACTATATAGTATTCCAATCATCAGTTTTCAGGCAGGTGTGAACTCTTAGTTTCGGGGCGGATAAATCTTGATGCTTTGATGACAGATAACCTGGGGTTGATTATCTTAAACTAGAATCACTGTAGGTTTCAACATGTTTGCCTGCATAGAACCTGAAAGAATTATGTAATAAGTAGTGCTATTCAGTTATTTGGAAAATTTTGGAGACGATTCTTATGTGTGTTATATATATATATGCATTCGGTTATTCATTTACTATTGTTTTTGCTAAGAGATCTATAGATGATTGTGTCTTAGTACTTGTCATACGGTAAACTAATTTATTCAACATGCCGGGGGTGGGTGGGGTAGTTTTGAATGTTTCAAAGTAGAAAATGCAAGGGTCCAAATTGCAAAGCAAGTCACGGTAATTAATCCGCTCCAGACATGGACAGGAATCTCATGGTTTGGGTTATGTCAGAATGGTCATTTCACGATGATTCCAAGATGATGAGGAACAGAGAGGATTGTGATACTTCTTTGCCGTTTGGTCGATTTTCAGCAAACTATAGGCTCGGGAAACACCCTAAAAAGGTAGCTATGAAGCAGGAATCGCCTTCTCAAACCATACTCCTCACCTCAGATTTTGTTGATATTTTGGTAAATTGCCTTGGGTCATTATATCATCCATGTAAGATATGTTTACCATTGTTTACCTACATGTATCATGAACATAAGCCACATGCAGATACATATTTCATGCATCTTATGTGGGTTATTCATCAACTGCATCCGATGTTTGCCTTGTTTGGATTGGCTTTGTCTGCAAGATCCACCGATGAGGTCTGGACAACACCTGGCGAATTGTTTATTGACCTTATCACGCTTGTCGTTGTGTAATGAACAGCACGGGAGGCCCAGCAAAAACCCCATGGGTTACGTGGTTCTGGGGTGATTTTTTCATGTGCGAATTCCTCCAAGTGGTGGTGATTGTAAGGAAAACCATGGGGAATCCCGCCGAAAATGCACCCACCTAATTCAAAGTTTGGGTCTTATGTAAGTCACTGTTTTTTTTGCCCGCGGATTTCGGCAAATGATGAAATGAACTATAGCAATTTACACTTCCAAGAAGTGTTCCTCAAAAAAAAAAGTTGCACGTGAAAGTAAAGTCCGGCTGAAACTGCTGGATTTGTTTCAGGGATTTGTACCCTGGACCTTTCAAGGTTCGTTCCAACATGTTTTTTGTTGCCCATGTAGCGGACCATTCACCAGGTTTTGGACAGAAAAAACAGCCTCTTGTTCTTGAGCATGGGAAAAACAACCATTTTTGAAACGAAGACTCGTCACAAAATGGAGGTTTGGTGAATAGATCCTTTTTCAAGGTTTTTCGGGGGTTGTAGTTGGACCGGTTCTGGCTTTGCCAGCATATGGTACGGGAGTATAGGCTAGCCAGAATGGTTGGTTGGTTTGAACATGAGAGAGCGGGAGAACAAGAAAGACTACGTGTATGTTATTTTTTGCTTGTGTATACACAAATGCATGCATACGATTTTGAACAAAAGGGTTCCAAACAATAGAAACCGCGTTTTTTTAAAATATAAACAATGTCATTATTTGGGATTTCCAACACATCCGTTGGCATCGTTTAAAAAGATCCCTGGGGGTTTGCCCAACAACTGAGGTTTTCCAGTCTTCAAGCTGCCTTGCAGGCCGGGCCAGTCGCACACCCATGGAACCAAAAGCATGAATGGTTGATGTTAATGGTAAATGTAGGTAAATATACCAGTCCATGGATGGTACTCGTGTGGGTATAGATGTTACATGATGTTTCTGTAGATCTTCATGAAGTATCACATGCCTAAGGATTATGACCATGCTCAGTACGGGTCGCCTCTCCAGGCACGTCTTCTACGTCGAGACGTGGACTTGGAACCTCAACATGTGGTGCCTTGATACCGATACATGCCGGAGGAAGTTTCCAGCTCGAGATTTGGGTTGAAACAATAAGTAGGTGGTGGTTTCAATTTTTTTTATTTTCACGCCGAACCTTGGGGAAATGATCCAATTTGACGAATATTTTTCAAATGGGTTGAAACCACCAACTAGATAATTTTCCAACAATCCTTTTCCAACAATTATGATACCTCAATCAGGGGAGGGCTTCCATCTTGACATTTTTTCTGGGTCGAAACCAGCAACTAGTTTTGTTACTCTTTTTCCAACAATCAGGGTATTCAGTGGAAAATGGGATGTCTCCAATTCTCCAATAGGAGTTTTCCTTGATTTAGGGTAATGTGGGAGACAGGGCTCCTTTTCCACCAATTATGGAAAGTGGGAAATTGCCACAGGCCCATTTTCTAGACTAGCCACTCATCCAAAAAGGGTCCCCTATTTTCCACGAAAAAACCACGATGATGGGAGCGAGCTGTCCAGCTGTCCAGCTTAAAGGGGAGGGAAAACGCATCATGGTGGGCCAAATGGATGGTCCGAGCAAATCGATTTCGACGTCACGTCACTGGTGGTTTACTTACAATGCTGGTGAGTTGAGAGCAGGGGAGGTATCAAACATCATCAAAACTCCAGTCAAAAACGAGAGCACTACCCAAATCCTTACTCAACAAATGGCTAATCTGAATAAGCTTTTGGGGATTACTGAGCTCTCAGTTTAGTAGGGTCATCGCCCCCAACCCGCGATGATCCAAGGCCAATTCGCTTCATGCATTGGCTGGGATCTATGGTGATGGCGTTTGGGCTGCTCAGGATGCAGCAGCATATTAATTAGCGGGGATGCTGTAATGGAATCTGCCTTTGCGATGATACTGACTGATGTTGTCATACAACTTGTGTGCATTGCGTCATTTTTTGTGGTTCCCTGTGGATGTTGATTCTCAGCCATCTTCCAAGGCGCCGGCACAGATCTCACACACACCCTTGCAACTGGGATGAACGGTGGGGGACAGGAAAGGATTAAAGGTAGCATGGGGGCTCAGCAGGATTGTTGTTGTTGTTGTTGTTGTGGTGGTGGTGGTGGTGGTGGTGGTGGTGGTGGTGGTGGTCATGTCAAGGAAAACACAACTAACATGCAAGAATTTTAAAATCTCAACAGGTGGGGAGTGAGCTGAAACTGCCACCTGGTTTGGAATTCATTCATTCTTTTACACCTCTTGGCAGGGTTAAAGTTAAGCGACCAAAAGAAATGGCAGGTTGGAGATGGCCCCACCTTCAGAAATACTTCTTGTTCCGATACTCCTGAAAATCAGCATTCCCTGGCGGCCATCAAGTCTTTTACCATCGATGGTTGAGGATTCCCGCGATTTGAGCACCACTTCAGGTTGGTAGTTGATACACTCCAATGCAAAGTGGACCCTTTCAAGATAGATTTCCTATTGAACATGGGGATATTCCATTGCTATGTTACTCGATTTGCCAGAGGGAAATTTTATGTATATATATAATTATCCTACCAGTTCCAACTGGGTCAACCGTATACTCATGGCTAGTCAACCTACCTACTAGTACGGCCCCGTTAACGTACCACCCCCATGAAATAAGGGTTCATATAACGTAAGGTCTTATCCACCAAAAACCTAATGTTTGAAAATAATGCCCTTAAGGCCGGCTATTTCCGAGGCCTGGTCCAGTGGTACCACGTTTGATCGACTTTGTGGTGCAATCAGGCGAGACTTCGATGAGAATCTGATGATGTTAACACTAGATATCCAAACACCTGAGAAGGTACTTGGACCCCCCAAAATATATATATCTAGAACACCTTCTTTGGAGGTATTTGGATGTCTAGGGCCTAGGGTATATAAATCATTTTGGTGCCTAATCGTGTTATCACATTTATTCTCTTATCTATGTTCTATGAATCATCCACGTTCTGTTATCCATGTTCTAGGCCCTAAGCATTTTTACACCTTGGATCCTTCCTCACTAAATCTACTAAATTGATATTTTGACATATTAGTTTCCCAACCGGGAAGAAGGCCAATATGTTGACATCGGATCTAAGTAAAACTTTTGCTATAGGTCAAAGGCTCGGAGGTCGTGAAATGTGCCAAAAACTGCATAACACTCACCCCCCCCCCAAAAAAAAAAACGATGGACCTGCAATTTCATACCAGCCCATTGTAGTTCCCATGAAATTGCAGGGCTTCCAATGAAATTCATTTCCTTGCACTTTGCTATCATCTCACATGACTTCCTGCCCGGTTTTGGGAACTGCAGGTTCCCGTTGGCAACAGGTGCCACAGTTATTGGTCCGGTTGCCAAAGATTTGTTGGAAGAGACCTATCCCTCCAAGATGGATGCGTTTTGGCAGGTGATGCAGTATGGAAAGTTGAGGCCTGTATAAGGGACATAAAGCGAGGAACTCCCGGAAAAAAAACACAACACACCTTGATCAGTAATATTCCGGATTGGTAGAACAAAACCTGTCAAGGCGCGGAATTTTCAAAACAGGCCAAAACTTGTGGTTTTAAAATGAAACCCTGTTGACTTAGCGCATATTTTTTGTTGATCATCGGTGGTTTAACCAACCATCAACTTGAATCTCGAGGGCAAATCCGTTGTGAATTGGTTTCCTTCAAAGGGATCAGGTGAGTACTCCCGCAATGTGTGGTGACATACTCATGTGAAGTATTATGAAGTATATGAATGTTGTCCATGTATATATATGGTGGATTTCTGCGGCAGGACATTTGGCGTTTTGCAATGATAAATGATGATCAACACAAACATGCAACAAAACCAGTTTGGTTCAAAACATGAGGGAGACATATTGGTTTTTGATGGTTTTTGATTCATGGGTTTCGATGATCAAGGGTTTTCAGTTTCCCATGATGTTTTATGATCAAGCTTTCAATTTCCCATGATGTTCCATGCTTTGCAAACGGCTGGTTGTTGCATTTCACCAGAAACACCTTACCGCAAGGGGGCTTCAATAATTCCAGTCGAATTGCAATCAGCCCATGATCCATTCAGGTTGTTACAATAATAGCAATTACACCAAAGGGGGCCATGAATCGAAACCCAAAACAAATCATCAGCATTCCGTTAAACCCAGGGGGTTGAGTGTTGACCTGATGTGGAGACATGGAGGTCTGAGGTCTGAAACAAAATAGTTGTGAGGTATGAAACCATTCCCGGACCCACATTTTAAACAACTGAATATTACACTTAAAATCAATTATATAAACATAACTAAAAATACCCTCAAGGACTCCATGGACATCGGACATATTTTTTGTTGCAGAAACTTCCGCCATTTCCCTGTTGACGCCATGCTTGCCCGATCTCGCTGTTCTTCAGCTTTGGGATACTTGAAACGACGCTCCTCGCTGTCGTGGCGTTATATTGGAAACTCCTGGTTGGTGGCGCGTGTTCCACAGACCTATGACCGGGCAGAGGTACGGATTTCTTGACGTGACATTCCATGATTTCCATGTGACGTCCTGGTTGGATTGGTTGGTTAATAGGGATTCTTTACAGTGGCTTATTCGAAACTGAATATAAGTCAATAGTATTAATCCACTATACAAAAGACAACCTTCCAGTGATGCTTTTTAGAAGATTTAGTAGCATTGAGAATATTATTTTTGCCTCCCGGAAATGACTTGACATATTCCACCAAAAGTTGGGCTTTTTCAGAAATAGTGGATCGACTTAACTTAGAACTGGCCGCCCTCACAAACCATCCCAACTGATTAAACTTCATTAAAGGTGAAATTCTTGCCATTTCGCCAGTGAGATGGTGTCAGGTATTGGGTGCGTTTTTTCCTGAATGGTTGGGCCATAAGAGTGGTTGGTGAAGAACAGATCGTTGAGTCAGAAGCTGCCTATGAAAAAAAAACATGGAGTATCAAAGGAATGCTGAAAAATCCACTACCTGTGGATATCCCGTTGGAAGTTAGGATCAATGGGTTGGTTGGTTGGATGTAACCTACTTATGGGGTTTTTGTCGGGGTTACAACCCACGGATCCCAACCTTTTACTAACTTTTTGGGACATCCAAGTACTTGTACCAGCTGCTGTTCAAAAAAACAGGTTCTTTGAGTAGAAGCCTTAGGTGATTCAATTCGTGACCCAACTTGATTGATCAGATGATGAAGAGGAGGTCAAAAACAACCATCCCCAAAGGCTCCCCCCAAGAAAAAAGATCACCAGCAGAATTGCTAGACCTATCATTCCTATGATATGTTGACAAATATCAATATTACATGGGAGGATTGGGAGGTGCATACCACCATGTAGATCCATTTCGTGTTGGTTTGCTCAAGCAAACCTCCAGGTAGTTTTGATGTTCCAACTGTCAGAGTGCGTTACCAAGATGACCTGACAATGTTCCAACTACTAAATAACTACATCTCCCAGTTTTTTTTTGGGGGGGTGGTTTCTTTCTTCCCACGGGGATGTTTTGTTTGAATGTTTTTTTTCGTTCCTCCAGGATCCGCAAGTTTCAGTGGCAGATGTCTTAGCTTTCCTTCACTCGGTGCGGGAGGGAGGGAATCAATGTTTGAAGGGAGCTGGAGCCGGGGGTATCTTGAAAAATCCCTTGTCATAAAGATTCCAAGGAAAGTTTTCCCTTATTTTGGTTGTGTCTTTCATTTGAACACTGAGATTGACATTGATTTTGGAAGTGTGATTTTAGTTGGCCACCTTATGTTTGTCATAAGAACAAACTAGAGAACTATAGGTTGGATCTACCCCCCATCCAGGACGCCAGTGGAAAGTGATCCCCGCCCCACCTAAATGTTTTATGTCATCCTGGTGGTGACTGGAATTCTGGAATCCTGCATCATGGGTAGGGGGTAGACCCAAATTCTGGTTGATGCTCTTTGGGAATAACGTTGCATTATTTAGCTTCATCTTCAGATATGTTAGTTCCCAGAAGGGTGCCTTTCAGGGCGAAGATATACAGTACTAATCACCTCATAGTGAATGTTACTGTAAGTGAATGTCTGGTCATGTTGGTGGACTATGTCAGACTTTTCTTTGTGCTGTGGACTTAGTAGACAAACAGTGACTATGTTCAGTTTTAACGACTTGTGTCAGATTCCACGAAGACGGAAGAATATATTTTATATATATAATAGAAATATAGACTATAGATAGATACATTATCTACGCAGGCTCTGCCCAATTCATGGGTGATTGAGCTGAATCCATGTGTCATATTGATCTATAGGGAGTTGTGTTTGATCCGGCTTCAACGAATTCAGTGAGATTTGGTGATATTCAGTGTCATGAGTTTCATCGTTGGTCTTGATTATTTCGTCTTGCAAGTGCAATGATTGCTCGGTCCTCATTCTGACTCAAAAGCAGGGCTCAAGGGTTGTCGTGATCATAGTAATCTTCGATTTCGAGTGGGTGTGCTCAGCCATGTCCTGTGAACTCGTATTGAACACCTTGCAAGGTGATTTCATCACCCTTGAGGTTTTGATGGACAACACTGTTGGGGAGTTGAAGGCAATGCTACTTGATTATAAAACCGAAGATCCAGTTGAGCGCCAAATCATCACAGTTGAGCTGCTTCAAGCCTGTTCAATCATGGAGATGGATGATTCTCAGGAGCTCGGCAAAACAGGGTTTTTGGAGGCTGAAGCCGCAGCGATAACAGTCGTTTACAAAAGAAACGAAGTGGAAGCTGCAACTCAAGCTGAAGTCCATACTCAGGGGCTCTTTCACTTGAACATTCCTCCTGATTTGACAAGAATTTCCCCGGAAGCTTTCCAGGGCTGCAGTAACCTGGTTTCAGTCACCATCACGCAGTCAGTGACTGACATTGGGCACTGTTCCTTTCTAGATTGCGCCTCTCTCGCGAGCGTCACTTTGGGTGAGTCTGTAACGCAGATTGGAGATCACGCCTTTGATGGCTGTTCTTCTTTGTCGAGCGTCACTTTCGGTGAGTCTGTGACAGATATTGGAGACCACGCCTTTGACGGCTGCTCTTCTTTGTCCAGCATCACTTTTGGTAAGTCAGTGACTCGCATTGGGCACTGTTCCTTTCAAGATTGCACCTCTCTAGCGAGCGTCACTTTGGGTGAGTCCGTGACGCAGATTGGAGACCACGCCTTTGATGGCTGTTCTTCTTTGTCGAGCGTCATTATTGGTGATTCTGTGACATACATTGGGAAGTCCGCCTTTGCAAGCTGCTCCTCGTTGGAGGACGTCACTTTGGGTGAGTCTGTGACGCAGATTGGAGACCACGCCTTTGACGGCTGCTCTTCTTTGTCGAGCGTCACTTTCGGTGAGTCTGTTGTGGCATACATTGGGCATTCTGCCTTTGCACGCTGCTCCTCGTTGGCGAGCGTCACTTTCGATTTCTGTGTGCCTTGCATTGAGGAAGGCGCTTTTGAAGAGTGGACTTCCTTGGCCGACCATCACCTTTTGTAAGCAACTATCATTGGCCGAACACATCGTAAACAAAATATGTTCCTGGTGCTGCCCTTTGGCGAGCAAGAAACATTTTTTAAAGATGGGTTCCTTGTGAAAGTTTGAGGTCTGTGACGTGCCTTTTTCCAGCTTGTTCAAAGGCGCGATCCTTATCAAAACCGGCACAAACCAGAAGTTTGTTGCAAACCATGCCTCTGGCCCCCAAAACAATGCGTGTGCTTGCTGCGTTGGATTGCGCCTCATGACTTCAACTAAGCCTGCATTAAAAGATAGATAATCCAATTTTATGGTCATAGGACAAGGGCTGACAAAAATAAACATAGAAAACATGTTTTGGAAACCACAATAAGATCAAACCTCCATTTTCCATCATTTTCCACCAAAAACTCCTTGAGTGCCTGGTATTGAACTTGGGTGGAGCAGTGAAGGTAGGGAACGTGAACCACATCGTTATGTATTGAGCAGCTTGAGACGATTTGCAATGAGACTCAAGGAGTTGTTTCGACTATATGACTATACCTGGGAACTCCTTATGCTGCAGAATTCTTGCTGTTTGGGGAATTTATGCTTTTTTTTGAAACCGGCAGTTTTTTTTTGCTTTCGAGCGTTTCTTGGATTTCTGGTATGTTGATGAATTTAGCCACGTGACATCATCAATTCCATTCAAATCCACTTTTGATGAGCACTAAAGTCTTTGGTTTGGTAGTATTGGGACTAAACAATTTTCAACAATAGATCAAAGAACTGCCGAGCTCCAAAACAAACTTCCAAAACTGATCACACCCCCGGTCGCTGCGATTCTTTTTTTGACGTCCCATAGCGGACGCTCATGGAAGTTCATCAAGATCCAAAGCCTTAAGAGGCGCTTCTGGCTCGTTATAAGGGGTGGATTGGAAGCTGCTGGACGTGGGAAACGGAAAATGGATAAGAAATTGTGCGCTCTCATCTAAGTTGGGGGAATCAAACTTATCCCGAAAGGATTTGAATCTCTCAAGTGGTAAGGATTGGTAAGGCCATAGATTTGGAGCCATGGCTGGTGAATTAGCAACTGTGTGGGAGTCACGCTCTTGCTTAAGGGCCAGGGCCAGGGTCAATGGCCGCATAACCATGTGGACAAAGAAGGATAACAAGGAGCTTGTTGGTGTAGTAACATCTCCATGCTGTTCCTTGAATGCTGTTCCTCTCACGCTCATGGCATCTTGGTGGGTATCTCAAAAAGCTACACCCGGTACAATCCCCATTGATGACATTCGGCTGGAGGCTTGACTTGGGAAATTGATGGGCACTTTGGTTTGGACATGTTTGGAAAAAATAGTTAGATTCAGTACGAAGAAACTCCAATTTTTCAAATATATTTTTTTTCATCATAATAGTTCAGAAACTGGCATCCCTGTGAAGGTGACCAAGTGGAGGGAGCTAAGTGGCCTTGACGATTGTCTGGGGTCCATTGCTACCGACAGCTGGGGCCTAAAACGTATGTTTAGCCAATCCTTACGTCGCTGGCTCTCAGGATCCAAACGTCCCAGAGAACCTTTTGCTGAGCTATTAAGTTTTAGTGAGTCATTGTTTTGAACTTCTGTTTATGTAGCCCGATCCTATGCTTGATCTTCGAATTTGATCAAATGTAATCCCAAAACCTCAAAACCATAAACACATGTTTGAAAATAGTCATCCCTACACAAAATTGAAAAGGTAAAAGGACTATGCATGGTTTTATTCTGTCCGATCTTAAAAATGGATCACCCTGCTCGCCAAAGTTACGCCAAGGACCCAGCAATGAGGGAGTTCTGGAGCATCTTGGATTTTGCCTGGGGCAGTGGCAGCACTGCTGGGGACGTGAGCAGTGACGGCGGGGATGACGGTGTGGATGGCAATGATGATGATGATGTTATCACCCCTTCGCCTAATGGTGGCCATGGTGGTGTTGGTCGCAATGAAACATTGGAACCTGAACCTGAAGCATTGGTTTGTCAGCATGATAGCTATGGCATCCCTCCAAGTCAATCCGAGGAAGATTCTCTTATGGTAAATCCTGACACTCAAGAGGTTGACCCAGAAAACTCTGAAGTTGCAGAAACAGTCATGGATGCTCCTACCAATTCCCCTTCTGGATCCAAGACCTTGGAACCTTTGGGGAAGGATTGCCAATCTCCCGCTCCATCGATGGCGGCATCAGAGCCTTCTGGTGCATCGGCTTCAGCGCTGATCTCAGCTCAGCCTGCGGAAGATGGACTAGCAGAAAAGTTTGCCAAGATCCAAGCTCTTAGGTGGGGTTGATAAAATTTTTGAGTCCAAAGTTGCGCTGGTAATTTTGGAGGCTAAACTTTGCCCCCTATTAATGCCATTAATGCTGTTGTTTTTGTTTGTTTAGTATCAATACAGTACATCCATACCAGGATGGATTTTTTTTTTTGCTTTTATTGACCCTTGCAGGGCCATTCTTGCGAAACGTGGTGGAACTGGCATGGATCGTACGAAATCCAGCAGCTCAATTTCAAAGTGATTGTCTATAAGTTTTCTTTTGGGGTGGTGGGATGTAACTAATTCAAGTTGTCACTGATTATGATTAATCTTTTTGTGATGACATCCCTACCGCACCTCAAGGTGCGAACTTGGACAACCTTGAGACACTTCCCATGGATCAATCCGCTATGGACATTTCTATTCAAAAAGCAGCTTCTTTTGGAGATGTTGTTGACCTTGACTCGCCACCACAAGCTGGCAAGGCATGGGGACTTGAAAGCAACCCTTGTTACACCCTAGTATTTTATTGGCTCTTCACAAAATTGAAACAACATGAAACAAATGATAATGAAAACTCTTTCCCATCATGAAACGAATTACTGATGATGAAAACTCTTTTTCATCCAGTTCGTATCGACAACACCTCCAATCCCACTGACATGTCCAACATGTGAGGCGGAGGAAAGCGTCAAGGACAAAGTGGACGACGCCAAGGAGAACAAGGAGAAGACACGACCTGTTGACGCTGCCACAGAAGCTCTCCTCACTCAAGAGCCGCCTGTTCTGATGCGCCGGGAGCAACTTCAATCAAACTTCAGACACCAGGTGGAGGAGGATGAGGAGCAGGAGCCGGAGGCGGAGAATCCAGACAATGAAGAGGAGGAGAAGGACGAACCGAAGGCCACCAAAGCGAAAGCTAAGGCCAAATCGAAAGCTTCGGCCAAGGCCAAGGCCAAAGCGAAAGCTTCGGCCAAGGCCAAGGCCAAAGCGAAAGCTTCGGCCAAAGCCAAGGCCAAAGCGAAAGCTTCGGCCAAAGCCAAGGCCAAAGCAAAAGCTTCGGCCAAAAGCAAAAGCAAGGCCAAAAGAGATGCCGCTGAGAAAGATGACACGGAGGTTGACGACGAGCAAGAGAAGAAGAAAGGCAGAACTTCGGAATGTGAAGTAGTTGCTTTTGATGGCCGCGTGAAATTGAAGCCCAAAACGTTCGCTCGCCGGTATGCCCCACAAGATGGCCTTCCTCTCCTTCGCTTTCAAGCCATTGAAGAGACCTACATGGCAGATGTGGCGCCGAAGGTCAACAAGCAAAGTGCTTTCCAGGACTGTGTGGGTTAGTCTTGGTGGGTGGTGTGTCAGTATGCCCATTGTTCAAATCCTATTGTAATGACGAATGGCTTTTTATCCCATCTCAGCCCATCAAAATTTAATGGCAACTGTATCAAATACAATTGGCTTTTTATACCATCTTGGCGCCCCAAAAATCGCAACTGTATCAGTCACACTTCTTTTGATTCCATCTTGAACCCCCAAGATAGCAAATGTATCAGATACACTTGGTTTTTCTTATCCCAGTTTGGCGCCCCCAAGATAGACCCTTGTTTTCTCCCATCTTTACAACCCAGATTTTCGCAGGATGGGTACTTCAAGCTGTGTATGAAGGAGATGAAATCAGTCAGCGCCTTTCCAGCGCTCCTTAAGATTGCGAAGCAATGTGCCATGAAGTGGTTGGAGGATGAATCCGTTCGCAACTTTGTCATGAAATAATTGGCAAATTTTGAGATCTTCCATTCCGCCCCCTTGAATCCTGTAAACCACATAATCTTTAGCTTTTAATCTTTTACTGGCCAGTCTACACATTCGAGGTCCACATCATAAGTAGATCCTGCCCCTTATGATGAATGGCTTTTGGGCCATGGCTGACACCGAGCTTGGATTTAACTTGGCTGAGATGGGGCTCCGCCAGTTTTTTAGCCTTGCTGTGGATAGGCAGCTGTGGAAAGATCCTAGCATCGTAACCTAGGATTATTTTTGGAAGTCCCATGAGCGGACACAGTTCTGACTTCTGATCCCATTTCTTTCCATAACCCAAAGTTACAATCGCATTTGAAAACAACACACGTAAGAGTTTTGTTTGAGGGCGCCATCTTCTAGAAAAATGAAATGTGTAGTTTGTCGTAGTCCGGATTGAATGGTGGGGTCAAGGCTTTGTAGCGATGGCAGCGCCAGTGATGTAAACACTGGCATGGAAAATTCAGGAAAAATCGCCACCAGTCTTCCTTCATGTCACCTACAATTAGGTGTTCATCGTGTCCCCTTAGCTGTACCCGCCTTTTGCCAGGTGTTTCCATGAAGCCTCGTTCCCGTTCCGAGGACTGCCACAACCGATCACATTTAGGGCTGCAGGATTTAAAAATCAAAAACTTAAAATCAAAAACTTGAACCTAGTTAGATTATCTCAAGTTCATTTCCTTTTCATTTCGAGGTCCCAAACCGATTGGATTCATCATACCTGCTTTACCAATGCCTTCATCTCAGGATGAAACGTGGAAGAAGCCAGTGCAATTTGGCGAAGTACGGGGTGCTCAATAACTCTGGTGCTAGTGCCACTGGCATGTTTCAAAAAAACATCGCAATCACAGTCACACTTTTAGCAGGAAAAAGATGAACAAGTCAGGAATGAACGAATAAACCGAATAAGCTTTAGATTTGAAAGACTGCAAAACGATGAATTTGCTGATATATTTGGTGTACTGTTTTCCTTTTTTGCTGAAGACCGTACTGGGTAGCCTTTTCCTGTCACCACAGCAGTCGGCCTTTTCAGCGGACCATGGCCACAAAAATCACAGAGCAGCAACTGATCCTGGCAATCCGCCGTATGCTCGCCATCAAAATTCCTCTTGATTCTAGGCTTATCTAGGCGCTAAGATTCTTATAGTCAAACTTGTTGAGAATGATTGAGAATGCGATGATTCGTAATGATCTCAACCAAAACCAAAAAAATCCAAGCGAACGGACATGAACAACTCCATGAACTAAGGACTTCATCTACCTGGTTTTGCTGGCCAGCTGGATCTCCAAGAAGTACCCATGGGGAGATAAACCTTTGGATTTGATTGAGTATTTTGCTGGGGTGTCTAGGATTTGCAAGCTGGCATCCTGGATGGGATATGAAGCACGTGGCTTCGAAATCTTGTACGATACCCCACCAAGTGGACTTGCTGGTCATTCCAAAATGCCACATAGGTCTGCCTTTGATTTCAATGGTGAAGCTGGTTTTTTGAGCTTTGATTGCAGTTAAACCAAGTTTGTGATAACTGTGATAATTTTGGAATGCGTTTTCTGAATACAATCTTTTTACCTCCTGATGATGTATCCTTCGATCAAAGGCTAGCGGTGATGATGATTCTTCAAGGTGAATTTGGGATGCTTTTGGCCTTCCTGGCCCCAGTTTGCTCCAGCTGGAGTGCTGTAAACCTTGCCTCCTCTGGCCGCAGCATCCTTGCAGCTTTGGGCTATACCAGCAGGGTCTCGGTTCGTCGTGGAAACAAAATGGTGGCAAGGACGGGTTTGGGTTGAACAGGTGTACTGTTTTTACATCATGTATTGCTGAAAATCTTTCCTTGAGAGTATGGTATTCCATCAAAAACGTAGCTGGCCAAGATAGTTCGTATTCCATCAAAACGGAAGGACTGCATTGCTAGTGGCACTTATTTGCTGCCTTGATGGGATCTTCGCGGTGGAAAATCCAGCTACATCACTAGTACTTCTACATCCTAGGCTGTTGGAACTGTTCAAAAATTTGCGATTGGCTGGAATCAAGGTAGCAGGTAGCCTGACTCATGCTACGTGAAGATACTTTAAGTTTGACATGACTTTTTGAGAACCTGTGAATTTCCATGTGATGATGAAACTTTTACATCAACATCCCAACCCGGTCATCGCCGCTCCAAGGTATACAAGAACATCTTCCACATGAAGGTCTTTGGTTCGAGGACTGAGAAACCCACTATGCTGCTCTCAAACGCTCCTGCTTTGTCAGCTTTCCATGGTCGGCGTTTGAAACGGGCCAAACATTCCAAACCTTTATGCCGCAAGTATCGGGATGCTATGGGACGGCCAGCTTTCACTGGCACCAAATGGTTGAAGAAATCACAGAAACTAGTTTGTCAATGTTTTGTTTTTGGGAATGGTGAGGGCGTTACCCAGGGATAAAGGCCTGCCACACAAATTCCTTTTTAAAGAAACGATTGAGTTCATCATAGCTGAGGATTTATCCAGCAAAATTTGCCCGTGCTGTGGTGGGACTCATTCCTAAGATTCGGTGGTCCAAACGAGATGAGTTCAAAACAGCACCTGAGTTCAAAATCAGAGTTGACATGTTCAACACTTACTGTAGTTTTTAGCCAATTCAAGCCAACTCGTTGTCATCTGGGGGTGATCTTGTATGACATCGGCATTCCCACACCCACCGTGCCAATCACTGCTGTTGAGGTGAATGAAGACTCTCCTTTGCGGCTCATCCTGGCCATGGCTCCGCGCTCTACCTGGGACGAAGCGGAGTTGTACGACTGTGTGAGATATGCACGGGGCATGCGTAATTTCAAAATCCCAGAACACATGATTGAAATTGACAATCTCCTTCGTGATCGCTTGTCTAGGAAAAATACATAGGATGGCCATTAAACACAAAGGCTATCATGCCAATTCATTTTCCCAGCTCATCACCATGAATTGTTGGGGCCAGTTCATGATCGCAACATTTTGTTCAAAATCCAAAAAAATTTCGAGCGTAAAAACCCGTTGAAACGGCGTAAAAAACAACAAATTTGAGAGTGATCCAGTTCAATCATTTGGTGTCTTAAATCGGTCCGGATACATGATGAGCTGGATGGATGAGAAAAATTCAGTCAAACCACTCCGAACCATTGGGGCGGACCCAAAAAAAGACAACTTGAGACAAACATAGACAAACAATCATTGATGTGCTTGGAGAAGATCTTTATAATGATTTGCTGCTTTGCAAAACATTTAGTTGTGTGAGATCACGTATACTACTAAGCTGCGCTGGCTTGACTCTCTTTTTCCATTCTCTTGTGTGACATCAACAATAAATGATTTATGCACACCAAGCCTGCCCAAAGCACTATGCATCAAAAAAAACTATGGCATTTTATGATTGCAGGGTGCATTTGGTTTCAAGGCTTTCTTTACCACTGATTCAGTTGGCCAAAGTCCAATGGCCGACGAGCTTCGGAGCAATTTATGGTCGGCTGAAACATTGACCCGAGGGATTCAGTCGGTTCAGCTACAAACGGAAGATCTACTTCGGTTTGAATCCATGTCGGATGAAGCCCTCCTTGCTCAACTTCAGGATGACTAAAACATACTAAAACTTTAGATGTTTTCCTTAGCTTTGTTTGAACTTTAGATGTTTTCCTCCACACTTCCTCTTCTGAGTTGGCTGCAGGAGTTGAAGTGTGAACTCGAGGATGAACCTGAAGGCGCAGCGGCTGATAGTGAGGTGGCAGCTCCGGTTGAAACACCGGGCTTGGAACCAACGCTGGGTGAGGATGAGGAACCCCTACTTACTGGATTTGAACCTTGGGAGTCGAAGGCAAACCCAGATAGTCAGGGCTGGCAACTTCGGTATCCTGATTCCCTTATGCAGCTTCACCATCATACCGATGAGCATTTGAAAATGATGTATGAAAGGGATTCTTATCTTGGCACATGGTAAATTTTACTTATTGGCACATCAACGTGTAAAGTTCAAACATGTGGACCTGAACTATGTGAACCCAACGACAGTAAGTCTCATGGTGTTTTGAAACCACACCTTAGGAAACACTTCCTGCAGATCTTTTGGCAGAAGAAGCTGAATATCCTTTGCCTACTGAACTTCCTGAACCATTACCTCCTGTTGATGTGGCTGGGTTACAGCCTAAAGCATCGGATCCAAATAATTCTCAGGATGCTCTCAATGCAAAACAACAGCCTGAACAGTCTCATGCTGATGATGGTATTGAGGGGGAACAGTTGGAGGCACCAAAAGATACTGGCAAGAAACCTGAGGTTGTCCAACCAAGGATTGTAGCCACTCCATGCAGGGCAGAGCCTCAGCATGAAACGAAAGAAGCAACCTCCCCTAGTCCTTCCGTGGCTACATCGAATGAGAGTGAAGTCCCGAATTTGGGGGATAGTAGTGTCCCAGAACTTTCCTCCCAACGTTTGAGGATTAGTGAAGCTGCAGCTGATGCTAGGCTTCGTCGGACAATGGCGCCAAGCTTAAAGGATGGAAGTTACAAGGTTTCCGCAGAAGTTTACAAACAATACCGCAAGGGTGGCAAAGGCAAGAAGTCTTTGATGAAGTTGTTTGAAACCTGTGGATATTGTCAGGACTGGTTTCGGGAAAGACCTCTCCCCACACCCCGAACTGGATCTGAAACTTTCCACTAGCTGTACTTATGAAACATAGGTCCTAGTCAAGGAGTTCTGGTATGTACCTATAGATACCGCAATCCACTTCAGGACACTTTTCTCGAAGAGCTAGAATTGATACGTGAAGACGAGCTTGCCAACGATTTGGTAGTCGAGGGTGAGTACATAAGCGAACAGCAAATGTTGGAGGAGTGGAATTGGAGCCCGCCCCTTTGATGAAATACTTCCCCAATTATGTTTTCATACTGTTGATGGAAGAAATCCTGCACCAGTTGAGATGTATAAAGCCCTTGAATTAATAATTGGATAACCTACCTATCCACTGGTGCTGGATTTCTTCCATCAACTGGATCATAGTAGCCTGCTTAGTACTGCGACTTTCCTTGAAATCGCGTTGCAAAGGAAGCGAGTGGAGGCAGTCAAACAAGCTGCGAAGGCAGACCCTCGTACATTGATGAGGCCTTTTGTTACACAATGGCCCTGAAAAATCAACCATGGAACCTATGTTTTTGTGATGGTATCTTAGCCAGTTTTGTAAGTTTTGAGTTGAATGCCAAGTATAAATCTTTAATGACTCAAAATTCATTATTGAATTTCTATCGTGTCTCGTGGCAGGAAGGATCGCTATGAGGGCACTCTGCTATTCTGGGCTGAGACTGCTGTGAAAGCAAATCAGCGGCAACTAGGCCGCACAGTAGATGGATAACAGGAATTTCATTAGTGAAATAAGGTTGAGGCAATGAAACTTTTTGATTCCATCCTGTAACAATCAATTACATTTATTTTGACCATTGTCATCATCAGGAAGTCCAGCCGGACATCAATGAAAAGAACGTTGCGATGGTCGGAGAAGAACCCGGACTTTGCAGCTTTTGAGAAGCCGGACGTCTTGGGACCTTCCTTTCAAGCCATCCAAGATTCCAAACAACCACCTGGAGAACAGCCCCCCACCAAGAAGGCAAAGGTTGAAGGTGGGGTTGAGTAGGTTGAAAAATGACATCTTTGCCTTGATTATGGATTCCAATTCATCTCCAATGGTTTGACCATCCCCCCTATTCAGGCCCCAAGGAGACCGAAAGTCAGGTCGATGATGGTGAGGATGATGGTGAGGATCTAGCCGAGCTAGCCAAGGATGATGATTTTCAGAAACAACGTAAAAAGGCAGGTCTACCAGAGCTAGTGTTGGACAGCCTCCCATCAGCGTCTGCAAACCGAATGATGATCCTTTTCTTCAGAACTAACTAAGTATACAATCAAGTTTGTTCATTGGACATAGCATGGCTACCCACCCAAAAAATCTTTAACTCCTGGGATTGCTTTTCCTAAGGACTTGCATGAGCAAGCGGATGGCCAAGTTGCAGGATCTTGTTGAAAAGTTCAACACTGCCCAGAAGCTTTCAGATTTGCAGGGCAGGCTGCTTGATAAAATTTAGCCATACAGGGTGATCATCACAAGCGATGGTACTAGCACTTGGTGGATCCCTTCACAGGCTTGCCAAACCAAGCCAATCCATCCCACCTGCTCCGAACAAACGCCATCAGCAATGTGAGGCTTTTTGACAAAGTCAAGGTGGTGATGGGGAAGCTTCAAGACTTTTCCGACCGGATTGACAAAGTATACTCGGAAGGAGTGGTCAATGGTTTCTCTAAACAGTTCGGATCCCATGTTTTGACATGCGCTCCATTTCAATGTTGCTTTGTACTCTGTAATTTGTAGAACAAACTTCATCAATGCCATTCTTAAACAAGTTGATCAGTGATGTTGAGGCAAGAAGACGAGCTTTCTGCGTTGTACCATGATGCTAGCGTAATGTCTAGGACTCAGAATTATTTTTTGGAGAAGACAGCTACACATTCAATCTGATGGGGACATGCTCCTACTGCTTCTCGCCCCTCGTAATCTTAATCTGCAAGTTTCATGGAAATTTCTACTGGCCTCCTGACCTCCTGATGAGCTTGGAATCCCGGGCCAAGCCGTTGATGCCAAAGGCACCACCAAAGGCAGATCGGCCTGTGCGCAGGAGGACTGATAAGGGCAAAAAAAATGACCCTGACGCTGAAGCAAAGGCTAAGGCTAAATCCAAAGCGAAGGCCAAGAAAACATCATCCTAAAACCTGGATGTTTGGGGTTGCAAGGGTCCAATGGAAAATTTAGACGTGAATCGTAGCTACATTACGACGTTGTTTCTTCAAGACTTGTTTGGTTGGGCCCTTGTTTTCAACTTGTGGGCTTGATTTTGATGAGCGCGTGCAATCATGCGGTCATACTTGGTGCCATTACTTTGCCAAAATGGAGTTTTTTTCACACCTCAGCGGTTTAAGCGGATCCCCATAAACAAACAATTTTTAACTTATGCTTGGCACTTGGCACATGGCGTTTCCATCGAAACGTCATTATTGAAATTCAAAGCTTTTGGGTGAGAAAATGTTTACATAGAGACGCAACGCTGAAGCAGTAGAGTACAAGGAAAAAGGTGACAATTCAGCAACTTGGAGCTTTTGCAGTGATGTCTTGCATGTGAATACAATTGGACAAACCTATTTGACCCAAACAAGAAAAATAAGTGAACAATCCTAAACGTTCTCTTGGGGATCGTATGCCAGGTGAATCCCATCTACCTCATGGACCTGTCTCAGTTGCCTTTGCAGAGGCTGTTGCCGATGGGGTCATGGCCTCAAACCTTTGGGTAAAATTATGAATTCACTTGGAAGAAAAGAAAAGGTATCCAGGATGTTGAATGGTCAAAAGTCCAAACTACCGACCGTACTGAGCATGAAAATCAATAACTTCACCCTTGACTCTCGCCCGCACTCATGAGGCTCCAGTCAGATCATGTGAGAAGATCCGGCAGGGGGCCTTTTTGGAAGCAGGTCTACGAGTGCAGCCATCCGAATCCAAACTGCACAATGCTGCACGGGGCACGTATCGGAACATCCGACGGTTTGGAATTGGGTGGAAAGTGCCACTGGACTCAGTGAATTTCAGTTTTGAGGATGGGGAAGTGGTTACAGTACATTTCCTACACCCACGAAAACTGTTGGAATACCTTGTGTGCAAAAAACAAAGGGTTATCCATGGAGGCAATCCATGTGCTATTGAAGCATTCTGGAAAGGATACGAACAATGCCACGGTTCCCACGAAGTGTTTCTTACACATTCAAACCTTCAACGAGTTATTCCAATATGTATTCATGGCGACGAAGGAAGAGGGAAACGCCGCTCTCAAACAACAGTCGTTTCCTTTGAGTGCATTTTGGGTATGAAGGGTGATCCTACTCCCTGTACGGAATGTAAACCAAGTCACTTGGACTCTTCGGATGATAAGCCCCGAAAAGAAGACAGTGACCTTTCAAAAAAATTATGCTGCAACCTGAAAGGTCATTCATTTTTGCAGCACTTTCCAATTTTTGTGTTACCTGGAACATGGTGGAAAACTTACAAGACTTTGACGTTGAAGATGATGGAATATATCTCTGTTATTTTCCAAGACCTTTTCTACACTGGATTCCAAGTGGGAAACGAGACTTGGCACGTGGCCTGTGTGGGTGCAAAGGGAGATTTGAAGTGGCACTCTAAGGTCTGCCGTTTTACCAGGGGTTACGAAAACAAATCCCCTAAGCAGGACCTACCGTGTTGCCATTGCTGCTTGGCTGGAGGTCCAGGAATCCCAGCAGAGGATGTGGGCTCACAGCCCGTTTGGATCCCAACTTGCTACACGGTACGTCCGTGGGATTCTTCAAACCCACCTTGCCTAGATGTTATCCCATATGACCCAGAAAGACCTGAAATGATGTACAAGCATGACATTTTTCATACTCCGATTGGGGATCTACAGGGACTTCTGTGGAAGCACGGTATTTTTACTTCTTCGGTTTGGGTGTTTTGGGCCTGGAAACCTGGATGGCAAGCTCAATTGCGCCCATGGCAACTTCCGCCTGTGGCAAATTGCAAATCGAAAACATGCGGAACTGAGATCTTTCTCTAAGAATCTTCTATGTTACAAGAACGCCAAAAGTTTTCCATGGTTCAATGTAAAAGGATCGGATTGTTATCTACTTATCAAGTGGATACGAACTCTGGTAATTGGAAACCTGAATGCTGGTGTTGATGGATGCTACCGACAACCCATGGAAACAGTGCTTGCCACATGTGAGGTGGCGATCAGCTTCTATGACTTGGTCAGCAAACACAACATGTTCATTTCCAGAAACTGCGCATCAAAGATGGTTGAAAAAGGTAGGTGTTTCATCAATGGGTATTGTGCACTGGCAGAGTACGCGTTTTCAAAACAGTGGTGCCTCTATGCCCTGAAGCCTAAGTTGCACTTTGCACGCCACTTGGTGCTGGAATTGGAGGAGCAGCTTAGCAAAGGAAATACTCTTATCTTAAGTCCTCTCACCTTTGATTGTTGCCAAAACGAAGACTTTATCGGAAGGGTTTGCAGGGTGGCAAGAAAGATCGACCACAGAATCATGTGCCATCGAGTTCTGCAAAATTACCTTATCAAAGCTGGGGTGTTGTTTGACCGTGAAGCTGAAAAGCTTGTGAAAAAACGCCGGGTTTGATCCCTGCCTCTTGTGGATTCTTTGGAGCTGAAGATGTTGAAGCGAACATGCAAAAGGTTGAGCTGGGGTGAGAGAGGGCTGGTGAAAAAGCACCATGCAAAAACATGTAGTAGCTACGGGTTGATGTCATCAAATTACCCACGGGGAAAGTGAACTTACCATCAAGTTGTCATCCTGTTTCGCACACATCTTGAACCATAAGATCTGAAGTGCCTGGGCAAATATATCAATCGACTTTTTTTTTTGAATCGACGTTTTTTTTCTGAATCAACGTAAATTTCTGATCTTTCAGAAACCAGCGAAAATTGTACACAACGGATCCCTTAGGTATGCAATATATTCAAGTAGTGTGTAGAATGACCAGATATAGGGGCGCATGACTCTGCATGTAGGCTGGGGAATCTACCCCTAGGTTCGGTGGGAGATGATCCAATAATTGGACCTTTGTTTTTCTCCAGTGAATAGCTTGAAACCACCAACTAGCTACTGATAACCAACTGCCTTTTTCAAAAATATATAATATATACATATTATGATCATCCCCCTGTTTGGACCTGCCTTTTTTTTTGGAAACCAATTGATAGTACACATATAAATATATATTATATATATTTATACAGTACATATTGTATGATATGCACTCATATTATTTGATATCTACGTTCCAGTGTCAGTGTCTATATCTTCCGGTCATGCTTTCCCGGACAGGAGATCAGTGGTAGAGCTGCCAGCCTGGAACCTTAGTAGCTGGCAGTGTCGTGTGTTTTATCCAAAAAGGCTCGGTGTATGCCATACTTGGAGGATCATCCTTTTATTAACGCCATTTATTAACGCCATCAAAGGCCGTTTGGAAGGGGAACAACCCGATCCTTAGGGGACGAAAACTAACCATGGTTATTAGCCGCTTTCTAATTGGAATGATCCTCCAAGTATGCCATACCCTCCACAGAAACCATCGTATCCCACCAAACAAGAAAGCCGGAAAATCATCGACTCAAGTTGGGTGCCGGCTGTAGCAGGTGATAGTTTTAGGGAGGGTATGCTTGACCTCCTTTAGTAAAGGGGAATGTAGGTCTGAGCGACCAAACCTACTGACCTCCAAAATGGTGCTTCCGGAGACCCTTTGCAATGGCCTCAAAGATCAGTTGCTGGATGGTGACTTCACATGCAAAAAGAGCTCCGAATCTCTATGGATCAATCACACAAGTGAAGATAGTGAAGCCTCCAGTGAATTTTGATTAATTTTGCTCCAATTTGTCTCGCAATGTTGATGGGTTTGTCACCTTCTATCTCAAATCCACTCATGTTATGCTTCTGTTTGGATGCACAAGTGCCTTCAGCTTATCATATTATTTGTACTTTCTTCCCATCCAAATTCAGTGGAGTTATTTTTTCTAATACATCTTTACAACATGTTTTATCGTGACATTGCCATCATATGGTCACGTTCTTTCAAAAAGGTGGGACCCGTGAGCTGCAAACTCTACAATCCGCCTCCGCTTGTAATCTTTTTTGGAGCAAATCTGTGTCCAACAAAAAAAGAGGTTGGTTAGTAACAACTTTGAATCCAACTGTTATTGTACCCCTGGAAGTCCAAGCACCATTTTTTGGTCCGGTTGGTTTCCGCACCATTTTGTAAGGAAGGGTTTATCATCATCCAAAAGGAACTAACCATGACTTCCAGGGGTATGGTTGTTTTTTTGGAGTGCAGCTAGCAGTCCAGGGATGGAAAAAAAACAAACTGTGTAGCTTTTTGAAGCTCATGTAACAAAGGTTAGAGAAGTCGTAGATTAAGGAATCAAGCAAACTACGCCTGGCAATTTTTGCAAACGTGATTTTTTTTGGGGGGGGGCAGGTGAAAACCTGACCACCTTTTTTAAAGGTTGTCTCTGTAGTGACCTCCAACAATCAGGAAGTTGGGGGTTACCTTGAATCCCCTGGCGTGTGCTGATCGTTTTCCTGTTTATTTCCGTTGCCTTCATCGCTGAGATACACCGGTGGAAGAAGCCGAACGAATGCATTTGATGGCAGAGGTACTTCAAGCAGGGAAAAGAACGAAAAACGTTTGGAAGCGGTTTTCAGTGATGAGTCCTTTGTTGGTTGTGAAAGTGTTTTTCTATAGTGATAATTTTGCTGTTTGCTAGTATGGTAAAACCATTGAAAAACCGCTTGGGAGAGTATGAATTGCTGATTTTCTAAATATTTTTCAACAGATCTGGGTGGGATACGGATACATGCATAGTGTTGATGGTTCCAAAATCTAGCGATCACCTTTAAATATTGGCAGGGTATCCCATTATCTACAACTTTTTCCGAAACATGTAATTGAATGTCCATTTGAAAGACTGATCTACATGGTTGTTCTATGGGTTTTCTGACATTTACATAGTTTCTTGATGAGAAAAACCCAGCTACCCTGGACCCTAGCCTTTCTGTTGTGGGATTTTCGGTCCCTGAAGCTGGTGAGATTTTTGGATTCCGGCGCCAAGGCCGACTTGAATCCGGATGAGCCTCGGAGAAGTGGGGGACCGTCATGAAGAGAAATGACCATAAGAATGATCATAGCTTCCATTCCCACATATTTTTGTTTGTTTGTTGTATATTTCTTCCTATATACATGTTCTAATACAATATGATTTGATTATGCTTTTTGTATGAACGTTTCGTGGTTTTGGATCCAATCAATGATTGTTTTTTGTGTCATGTCCTTGACCATGGATTATTTGGAATCCGGAAGACCCAATTTAGCCAGAAATTTTAGCATTCCAAACCAACAACCCAAAAGCAGCACTTAGTCCTTGATTGGAGAGGTGTTCTTGTAGATTCTTGACAAATCACCCTGGTGTGGGGAGATCATGAGATTTGACGATCGGCATATTCTTCAACTGGGTTTTCTTGACACCAGCCAGAGAATGATGATGTTATGCAAGTGATAGGTTCATTTCAAATGGCATGTGTGCTGGTGGTCCCAAAATTGTTGAGGATCATTCTAGTGTTTTGGGTGCTCCAGCAGGCTGCACTCCGCCAGGTTTAATGGTGGAATCACCCAATGGGACCAACCCAGTTGTCGAGCACTGTAGTTGACGGCCCCTGTAGTTGATTGTCGATCCCATTGCAATGGTGGCATTTTTCTTCACTGTGCTTCAAGAGCATATCACGTGGTGCGCTATGATTAGCTCGGCAAATCATCCAGCATTGCTGACAACTTGTATCAATACAACTGACCGAACGCAGTTTTTAGGTGAAGATTTGCAACAGAAAACGAAAGGGAAAAGGACATCAGCTGTATAAATCTCTCAAATGTTGCATGGCTTCAATGGCAAGCCGGGAATCATGCACACCTCTTTGCACATTGTTTTGATTTTGGACTTGTTTCTTGTCTAAGGACAAGATCAGGCATGAAGTGGGTCAGTGGCAATCGTGGGATTTATATATATATATATACATGTATTTCTTTAAGATGCATGTCTTCCACTATTAAGCACGATGAGTAAACTTGGGCACTCTTTTCGATGGTGGAAGGCCCCAGTGTTTCAGAAAGCCACGATTCTTTGGCATCCAAAGCATCAATGGTACTGTTGGTGGTAAAGTTTTCTTTGAAATGACGTACCAGTTGGTTTCCTTGGGTTTCCTGCATCGCGGGTGGTGCAGGATTTGGTCAACCGTTGACGTGGTGTTGTGTCATTGATTTGTTGTTTTTCTGAGTTGATATGTTGTTTTTCCAGGCCTTTTCTTTTGAATGAGCAGAGTTGGAATTAAGTATTTCTATAGCTAGCATGCTTATCCTATCAAGCAACAGATTCCATCATACTCATATGACCAGCAAATCATTTGATGTTGCAGTTGTTACAACATGCTACAACTATAGGACTACAGGATGCCCTTTCAAAAACTAACAGCAGAAGCCCCTGAAAATCATTTTTTTTGAAGATGACATTTCCTTTTTGTGGCCCAACCTAGTTACTAGTTTCATTGGCGAACTGGCATCCCTTGCAGGCTAGAAGATGCGGAGGAGATGTTGGAAGAACTGGGAGTTTCTTGGGCCCATTTTTTTTGTTTATGAGATTCTTAAGGGTGGGGGAATGGGGTCCAGCATGGGCGGGATTTCTCTATTCTTCTCTGTGGGTTTCTACGATTCTTGAAGGTTTTGTCACAGCTATCTAGCAAACCTTACAGATCCAGTTACTCCCCCCTCCCTCAGGAAGCCTATACTTGATTGAATGTTTTGGATTGCGAGTTGATGTTGAGTCGATGATTCTTTTCTTGTTCCACAGAAGATGGGATATGGACTCGGGCTTCCGTGTGGAGGGTTTGCCAGTAGGAACATTTACGTAATCCATGGGTGTTTTTTTTCTGGCCCCTGTCAACAGGTAGCAAAGAATCACCCAATTGGCAGTACTCACTACTTGTATCAGAGGTATGTATTGCCAGAGGTATGTATTGCCTTGGCGAGCATCCCTCGAACCAGAAAAAAGCTATAATATCCTCAATTCAAAATACGTACATGTCTAGAGCTTGCAGTGTCAATCCATAGATTGATATGATCATATGTCTTTGGCTATTGCCCAAAACTGGGTTTTTCCCTCAGTAGGTGAATGAGGGAATGGAACTATACATGTTTATGATGGGGATTCACTCCCAGATTCCTTACTAAGGGCCAGCCAGAAAAGGGGCCAAGGGCCAAATTTTTTCCTCAACCTTGAGCCGTTTTTTTTTTCAAAAAATTCTGCCCTAAACTCCAATGTTTATTTTTGCTGCTGCCTCCCCCGACTGTTTGCCTCAGAAATCCAACGAGGCTTAACCTAAGCAGCTGAGGTTGTTTTTCTCGTCGTTGTCTTACATTGCCATCAATCCGGTGGAGGATTCCTTCCATTACCAAAATGTCCAGGAAAAGAAGTTGGGAATGTTCGATACTAGCTGGTGGTTTTTTTATTGTTGGATTTCACTTCAAATATTTTTATTGTTGGTGACAATTTTCCGAATCTGTTCCACGAATACCATGAGAATCTGTTCCAGGAACAATTTGACGCTTTTAATGTTGCACTAGTCCCAATTTGACTAATATTTTTCAAAGGGGTTGAAACCACCAACAATGATATGTTTGGAACCTGCTTCCTAACTTTCGAACACTTAGACTTAGCTTCCAAGGCATCTATTTCGGGGATATTTAATTTGAGGCTATTTCACCTGATGAATCCTTTAGCCATGTCATGGATTTTTTGGGACATCCTACCGTAGCCCTTCACGACATAGAAAAATGGGGATGCCTTCATCTATTGTTACCTGGATGAAGGACTTTAATGGTGAGATCTCGCTTAGGAACTGGAAACCCTCATGGATGATAGGATTAGGGCATCCTTCCCAAAATGATCACATTTGTGTATTGGTTGCAAGAATTTGAGAACATTGATCAGGTTGGTGATATTTTTGTGAATGAAACTCCCACATATATCATATATATATTATATATATATATATGATATCAGATTCCCCAAAGATTGGTTTGGCAAGTTCCACGAATACCATGAGAAGCTGGTGAAAATACCAGCAGCATTGAGGTGAACCGTGATGGTTTGATGAACTTCATTCAGGTGCTTCGGTGGGTTTGTGATGAAGGTCCCTGGTTGGTGGGTTGCTATACATACCTTTTCTAAGGGGCTTAGGATGATGGGTTTCATCTAGCTTTTTAAATGATGTTTAAGGGTTTCATCCAGGTTTTTTCTGATGTTCAGGGGTTTCATCCAGTTTTTTCTGATGTTTAGGGGTTTCATCTAGTTTTTCTCTGACATGACATAGATGGCAAACCCATACAAAACCCAGGTTTTGGCATCCTTGGCAGAGAAGTTACTTTTCCAGTTTGCTAATTCCTGAACGGAACATGTGGAAGGAAAAACACCTTGAACAAATTTACTCAGATTTGGGCCATGGAAACTTGAAGTGATCGGCTCGTTGGGCAACTGTAGGTGAGTTAACCCAACCCATTTAGCTCAACCGACTCGGTTCCATACCATTGGGGGGTTCACCCCCTGGTCGAAGGTCGGGTTCCAAAATGATGATAGATGGGGAAGCTGAACATTCACCCCCCTCAAAAGAGTGAAGTTCGGGATCTCAATCCAGGGACTTCAGGGTTGGGTCCCCTTGGAGCCGTTCGTTTCAGTTTCATAATATGGGTGGAACATGCCGGCATGAAACAACCACAAGATGCCGGCAAAAAGGCTGTGCTGTTGTTTTTTTGCTGGAATGCCAAAGCATAGGTTTCAAATTGTTTTTTGGGGATTTCATGAAACACCCTTCCCGGAGGAGATCATGGTAATGACTAGAATCTAGAACAATGATTCATGATTGTTTGCTTGCACAAGGAAGCAAAACCCAACTTGGTTTTGGATCCAGTTTTCATGTGGCTGTGATGACCGGAAGAGTAGATGCAACTAGCACCAGGATGCATAGAGACTTTACTGAAGGTTGATCTAGAGATATTATGAGATATTGTGGCGTGATGTGGATGACTGCCTGTTGTAATGTCAAGCATATTTAAGCATGATTTGCAGTAAAGATTGAGCAGTGAAAGGCAACTTACTTCATTGGTTTTGGGGTTGTAACACCAACTCACATGTTTTTTTCTGTTATTCAATCAGGATTCCTACCAACCAACTAGTATAATGGAATCAAACAAGTTTTTTTCACTCAATCTGCTCCAAGTGTTCTTTAAAAAACACCGAGATAGATCCTCACGGCCAGGATGGCAACACTGACGATGAATAAGCTCGACTTGAATGGCATGAATTTCTTTCGTCCCGGGGAAGGTTTTCCTTCCCAAGCAGTAGCACCAAGTTTCTAAACACATCTTCGATGTCTTATGTTGTTGTCTTGAGCATTGATACAATAAAGGGTAATAAACCGAGCTCGACTGGGATGATGAACTCAAACATCAGCAGGAGTAATGAGATCATGGAAACACCTGTGGTATTTGGAGCTATGTGAGCAAAAACATCGAAACAATGGATGACCGGTTCATACACACCCTTCAAGTTTCACAGTGATTTAACCTCTGACACAGTTACCAACCCATTTTCCAACTTGCAACCAAAATTGATGTTCAGTATGTTTTTTTTTGCAGCGCGAATTATGATCAGATTCAGGCAGATAAATTATTAAATGGACTACTCAGATATATGCATAAATCACGGCAAGATTATGATCCATTTTTGTTAATACTCATATCATCATGAATCAAAAGATACCATTATCATGGATTACTTATGAATCATGAATTATTATCGTTTTTCCAGATGTTTCCCCTTCTCGGACGAGACTTATCACCAAATCACCCATGGAGTCCCTCGCGATTCACAGCTGGCGTTGATCAAATTTGTTTCACACCGGGCATCCGAGCAAAAACTGCATGCTGCCACACATTTTGGATATATAATGATATAATTATTATTTATGTTATATGTGTATAGATGTTTTTATTTATACACGGTTGTATATGTTTTATCTATCAAGATATGTATGCATACAGGTATGCATATGTTAAGAACTAGATGGTTTTCAAGCATTTTTCAAGTTCACCCCTGCTTGGGGAAGATTGCAATTTGTGTACTGAAATGTTTCAACGGTTTGAAATAACCAAATAGATAACCTAGAACCCAACTGACCTTTTTGGGGGTTTGGAATTTCCATTCGGACTCAAATCTTTCAAAATATGTGTCATTTGGGTCCTAGGTACATATCAAATAACACCATAGATTTGACAGTGGCAAATGAAGGTTTATAGGCTATAGGGATCCTCTACTAAAATGTATGTAGTAATGTAGTAATGTAGTAATTCTGGTGGCCACTGTTACTGACATGGCCACACCTAATGTATCTATAGAAGATATTTGTGCCAGATAGTGGAACCAAAAAAAAAGACGTGCGACAGAATCCTTTTAAGCTCACCGAGCAGGCATGCTGCTGGGATATGATGCTGTATGCAAAACTTAGCTTCCCTCACAGATACTGCGCTTTTTTTGTTGTCGAAGTTGTTGGCAATACTTGCTCGGGAAACATTTACCGCCCTAATACGTGTTTTTTCTCCGAGAAACACATATTTGATATTAAACACTTGGTCAGCGTGACTACCAGAATGATAAGAAACAAGCCTCAGCTATGAATGCTTGGATGCTTGGTTCAGTGGGGTTTTCGAAGCTGTTAAGGCTGATCATGAGACAAACAGAAACTGTGTTCCGAATCACGTTGCTTGTGTTCAGGGACATGGTGTTGATGAAGCAACCACAAACAACGTGACCTGAAGTAGTGATTCAAATGGCAGTCGGCTATAGCTCCTTTTATAGATACACACTCCAAAATTGGATAGCGTTTTATGACAAACATCGATGTGCTATGATTTGTTAATCTACCAAAAATGCCTGGGCCAAAAGATTGACTGTTTGACCAGGTGCATAACCCTAGAATCAAACAGAATCAGCACAGAATCACCACTAAAAAGTGAACGAATTCTGTTTTCATGGTTCTGAGGCCATTTTTGGTATATGTTGTGTTTAGTCGAAGCGGTGTGCTGCAGAAACTCCGAGAGGGGAACAAAAATGAGGTTGGCAAATGATTTCTTGACCCCATGGCGAATCACTACCAGGTTGGAATAGTCTCATTCTGTTGAACAAACACATTGCAATGGAAAACTGTTGTTTGAAGTTCCATGCCTTATTCAACATGGTGAGTTTGCATGGCCATGTTAGTTTAGCGGAGAGTATTCGTTGCAGCTAGCGCCAAGATTCCCAATCCTTTGACAAACGACTGTCACCAGCTGGTTGAAGAGAACAAAGTATCTCAATATCCTCAACTCATCTTGGCTAGACTACTTGGAGGCAGCACAGTTGTTGATGCATTTTTGTTTCAATGCCATGGGTGTTTCCCTCTCAAAAAAAGTATCAACCCTAAATCCGCTGCCAAATCAAAGACAAAATTTGATTTGAGGGATCCAAATTTTTTGGGCAGATGATGTCCAACTTGGCCTCTCATGTTTTGTTGTTCTTTGAAACCAACCAACCATTGAAGCCAATGTGTCTGAAGCCACCCAGGCTTCAGTTGCGATCGACTCAGCCAAATTGAGGCGAGCGTTTGGCTGTTGGCAGAGCCCATTTTGTGAGAAAGTTTTACAGGAGAAAATCTTGCTGGGGTTGAAAGGCCTTGGTTGACTGCTCATACTTCCAGGCCCACTTGGGGGGATATGATTTGATTCTAACTATAAATGAAATGATATGTTTGTTTTTTGAATATGCATATAATAATATCTTTATATATATAATTATCCCGTTTTAGTGCTTGGATCCACTATAAATCCATGTCTACTGTCATGGGACCTGGGACCTGGGTACATCCACCTTTCCAAATGCTTCCCCTCAGCCGCGCTTCGCCGTGTCATCAGGCAAGCTTCACCAGAGCTGTTGACCTTGGTAAGTCAAACGGTGTCTTGGAAGCCAAAAAAATTTCGGGAGGAAAGTTTCCCCTCCCTTGAAACCCTGACAGGTTTTTTCTTTCCCCCGGTGGAAAATAGGCCGAAATATGGCCCCACAAAAGGAAAGGAAGGGAAATGTTGCTTCCAAAAAAAAACAGGGATTTGTTCAGGGGTAAAAAGAAATTCGCTAACTTGCTTGTTACTTTTAGGGAGGGTAATTATACTGTATACTTCCGGAATGTAAGATATTGTGGTATTTAGTGTGGTCGCCACCCCGGGATGCAATCATGGCAAATGAAGGTTTAGGATGGTTTAGCTTGTGATCCCCTACTGAAAATATAATAGTTGCGGGTGGTGACTGTTACTGGATGGTGGTTTCAAATATTCATTACGCTTACCTAAAATTTGACTAAGAGTCTGTTGACATTTGACTAATGATCCATGTTTCTTCCCTGGGCAAATCCCATACTGGCTGATGGGTCATGGGATTTATAGATGGATTCAGGATGTTCCTTTTAAAGTGGTGAGTTTTTGTTGGTTGGTTGCGTTTCACTCAACCATGGGCTAGCTGGTGGTTTCAACTCGTTCATATGTTTCTTATGTTTGGGGAAATGACCAAAGTTGACAAACATTTTTGTTCAAATGGTTGAATCCACCAGCAAGTGTTGTTGGGTCAGACATCATGAAGCGGTTGATAGGTAGTTTACCGGTTTTATGCCACCATTTTTAAAGCCGTGTGCGAAACATCCCAGGTGGTTCTTTTCCGGAGATTTGAAGAATGAGTAGCATGTCAGATTGCCTTTTCAGGTCACGATAGCCTATGAAACAGTTTCTAGGTGGTGGTTTCAAAATATGTTTTATTTTCACCCCTATTTGGGGAAGATTCCCAGTTTGACTAATATTTTTTCAAATGGGCTTAACCACCAACCAGGTTTACAGGAAGGGTCAATTTTTCCCATGGAAAACTTGGAACTTCTTCGCGATGCCTGTTCCGAACGGGAGTTGGGGGATGAGATATAGCCGCTTCAAGGGTTTCATGCTTCAGAAACCAAAAAAACTCGGAGAATCCACCCAGCCATGGTGAAACCACCCAGCCATGCTGGGAAAAACCACATGGTTCCACACCTCCAAACAAAAACGACTCAGGTGCGACAGGAGGCCATAGTGAAACGGGGAACACAGAAGTTGACGAAACCGATTCAGCTGCTGAGTTGCAAAAAATACCTGGGGTGCAAATTTGTGGGGTCATTAAATGGGACCCATTTCAGGAGGATCAAACAAGCAGCAAGTGTATGGTAATTTGGTGGATTTCCCATAGAAATACTGTAGTGCATTGTTTGGCTTGGTATTACAATGACCCCCGTGGAATGTGCTTGTTTTTTTGTTTAACCAATGGGGGCCGGGTGGTTGAGGTTGGTATGGTTGATGTTAGTAGATGGTTGCGCCTATCTGTAGGAGGTCCTTTGTGATAGGGATTGAATTTCTTGGGGCAATGGACAGTAAAGCACAGACAGCAACCGCCAATCAGCCATTGTTTGAGTTGTAAGGATGTGGACATGAGGTCAATAAAATCTAAAGATACTCATGGTATCTCAATTAGTTTGTCAGGATTCAATGTTTTTTCTATAGACATGTTTTGCTGCCATCATTTTCAGCTTTTCAGTATTTCATGACTCCAAAATTGGATCATTTGTAAGTTGAACCGATGGAGACGTGGGATTTGGTGACGATCTCGCCATGGTTGGATGTTTCCGAAATGTGTGTCGCCACAACTTCGAAGGCCTTCAATTTGGAGGGAAATGTTGAACCCCAATGTTTTCCAATCTTAGTTGCTGTTTGTGGTATCCATCCCTAACCTTATCAATTTTTTTCACGCAACAAAACGCAGCCAAAAAAATGAATTGCCGGCTGTTGAGGTCTGACTTGCTATGGTCCTTCGCTGCCCCTTCGGTAGCATTTGTGTCATGAAAACATCTCAAAAGTGATGGGCCTGGAAAATGTATCTCCGGCTTCAAATTTGGCATCATTTTGGGGGTCTCTAATCTATATCCCATACCATCCATGTATGGTATATTTGCCTACATTTACCTCAAAAATCAACCAAATGTAGGTAAATATACCATACATGGATCCTAGGGGTATGTTAAATTTTGGGAGTGTGCATCTTTGTTTTGGTGTTTGCAGATCCGTTGGAAGAATTACCTGGAGGAAAACATCTCATGTTGATCACTTGGATTTTTCAAACGAACACTGGAAGGGTTGCGCGTGTTTTGGTGTGCACATTTTATGCTTGAATTTGATTCAACCAGAAAACGCTAGCTGCGGTGCATTTGTGTGTGCAAGATGGTCAGCGTTTGTCGTTCGTCAGTCCAGGACATTGGGTCATGATGACTACATTGGTTTGTTTGGACTGTACATGTGCTTCTTACCGTCCGCAAAAACATTTAGATGCAATGGAAAACACCATGTTCAATATCAATAGGAACTGTATACTGTATCGTCTGATATGTTCCGAGGGTCCATTTTCCATTGCCATGCTTATACCAGAGGCTACTTGACACAACTAGATGACCAGGGGCCCATCTTGGGAAGGAGATCTAAACAAGGCAACGGCAGCTCTAGGGCAGTGTTGAGTGATTTGAACGGAGGTTGGGGTTTGGTGCACTACTCATGATTCCAGACGCACTTGGGATATGATCTACTGATGGTTTTTGATCAGTTTATTGGTTGGTTCCTCTCTTAGATATTATCTTCACTGTCCACTGGCATGATGGAACTGGGATATGCTGATATACCTTGGGGCTGCCAGCCCCACTCAGTGGCGGAGTGGCCACCAGGAGGTTTCTTTTAAAGATACAAAATCCTTATGATAACCCTGTAAAAGGCCACAGACATAAAAGGCAACATCGCATCCCAAGTTCTTCCCATAAAAAATTGCCTACATGAAGATGAATCCCCCCAAAAAATCCCAAAAACTAACTATCCCCCCCCCCAAAAAAAAGGTGAATCCCATTTTATCACCCCAAAAAATCATCTCCGCCTTAACAATAAAAAAAAGTGGGGAAATCCTTACAGCCCTGAAAGACATCCGAGTCAACCAACCAACCGGACCAAGGTCAGTGGAGTCTTTGACCTGGATTTCTTTTCCTGGGTCCGGTGGCCTGAAAAGATCCGGAGGATGAAAAAAAGTCGAAAAGATGGGGGAAGTTGTTGCTGGTTGGTGGTTTCAATTTTTTTATTTTTACCCCTATTTGGGGAAATGATCCAATTTGACTCATATTTTTCAGATGGGTTGAAACCACCAACTAGATTGGGAAATTGTTGGATTTGGTTGTTCCACATTTGGAGTGAGTTATATGGACATTTTGTTTCCATATTATGGGAGTTTTTTAAGATGGTATGTGGTTTCTTTTGAGTGAATTTGTAGCATGTTTCTCAACAATTGCGCGGTTAATTTGGGAGTTGTTGCTCAACATGTGTGTGTGAATTAAGGAGCACGTTTTCTCTATTTGGCAGTTGATGATGAAGTGATCCCGCCGGGACTTCCATCCCAGTTTTTTTTTAATATCGGACGGTGATTTCGTGATGGAAAATTGACTCCGAAAGTGGACAGATACATTTTGGTGTTACTGAAGTAGTATGTGGTTTGCCCAGAATTTGTGCATTGCTTTGTTCTGAATAGAGCTAGGTGAAGGCAAGATTGAAAGTTAGAGCATTTTTGATGTCATGTTAACTGGATCATATCCCCTCCTGCAGCCCTGCACCGAACAAATTCAAATTATAGGATATCATGATTTCGTTTTGAAACATATTTCCAGCAGTACGTACATGAAAGTTGGAAAACCAATGCAAATTCTTGCAATTTACGTTGAATTCCATTTGTCATAGGCCCCCTAAAATGACAAACCACCCTTTCCCTTAAAAAGACAGCCTGGAAAACTGACGATTTGCCTTGAAAGCTTCCTGCCTTCGTTTTGACAGGCATTGAGTCAGCTGGACACAGGAAGTGAGTTTTGCTCAGATATCCGGGAGCTGATGTGGAGCTCAGGGTGTAAAAAACCCTGGAAGATCAATATGGAACTTGGAAATCACCTTTTTGAAGAGGAAAATCATGTTCCAAACTTTCAAACCTTTATTTTTGGCTTCCAGCTGTTAATTTTCAGGGGTGTAATATTTGTGTTTTTCTTCAATTCCTGTCTTTCATTAGTAACTCTTAACCTCCAGTTGGTGTGAAATGAATTTTGGGTTTGCAAAACTCCTTGCTGGCTTAAGGGGAAACACCATTTCTTAGCATCAAATGGACATGTTCAAGTTATCACCCCACATTGGTTGATAGATGTTGGAAAAACAGGGACTCCAGTTGAGTACAGTTGAGAGATTTGGGAAGTTTCAAGTTTTGATGCCAAAAATGAACAGATCAGGGAAATCTCCTCTGAACAGGTTGGTGAGATTTGCTAAATTGCCTAGATGATCAACATATTGAAAGTTGTATCGCAATGATTATTGGTTATTATGGCCTATAGCTGATGTTTTTTTTTGAGAAATTCAACACAAACGCCAAGAAGTAATTGTTATTTAAAAATATTTCTAAATATTTCTAAGTGCCGTTCCCTTTTATTTTCAGCTCGTTGATTGTGATCTTGGCAAGAGGAATTGAAGAGAAGGTTCTCCCAGAATGGGACGAATGCAGAGCACATCCGAACGTACACACCACCTTCACTTGACACATACTCATCATGCGGAATGTAGCGGCAGTAGCATGTGCTCCTACGCAAAGAGTTGGTTCGTGTTCAAGATGATACTTGCAAACTCATTCCAACACTTGCAGTACGTTGTGAAACGTATTTATGGCATTTTTCATCTATGAAGCATAATTATTATTATATCAATTATGTACTTAAAGTATATGCATCTAATTACTTCAAGATACTTCAAGACATCTACAGTCATCATGCGCTTCTTTCACTATATCCTACAGTTGTCTGATGTGTAGACATCAAGTGAGGGATCTACTCGCACATAGATATCAGTCGGTGTGTCCTTGTGCATGACGTTTGGCTGCACCTTCGCCCATCGAGCGAGCGCGGTGCTTTGCGCTGTGCTGCTGCTGAACGTGAGCTGCAGCTTTTTGCGAGGCACGCCAGTCATATGCTCCATATGTATGGCATGGAACAGTTACAAACCTATACAGTTACTACAAAACTAACCCACAAATATATGTAGGGGGCAAGATAGGCAAGTTGACACACATTTTGTGGATGGATTGAAACTATACCAGCTAACATACGACATCAAACAACAAGAAACATTTGTTTGCATTCAAGTGGCACTTTTTGGGACTTGTGAATTCAACAAAGGAAGTGAAGTGTGGGGATATGTTATTGTACTCTCAACCATCCCCCAAAATACCATCCCAGCCAGGAAACATGTGTTTTATTTTCATGTTGTTCTTACTGACAATGCATTTTGCATCATTTTGCTACGGTTTTTTTCCTTTAAAACACATGGACATAAGTTGGGACCTCTTCGATGGGTGTTGAACCGGATGTTGATGATCAATACTTGCCTTAAGCCTTCAGCGCTTCGAACACAAGGCCCCGCATTTCCCCGTGGCGAACGTGTGAGACGCCTGGCACGTGGTTTCTCTCGACCAAACCGGCGAGAGATGGAGATGTGCCTTTGGCTCGGGGAATTCGAAGTCAAACTATAGCGACCTCACACGACTTGGGCCCCCAAAAGGGAGCTAAGGAAGGGGAAATCCCCTTATTTCAGGGAAACCTGGGTTGGTGAAATGTTATAATTTGACCAGATAAAGTGAATTCTTTCCTTTTCCTTGTAGTCAATTAGCTAAGTGTTTGTTTGGAATTGTTGGGAATTAGGAATTATATAAGAAAGGTGTTGAATACATGTAGTAAGGAATATATTTAAAAACACTAGACTGTGAAATAGCTGCAAAGGGAAATGTAATAGGAATCAATTATTTTCGCGATATAGCTACATAATTTGTTAATTCCCCAATTGATCTCTCCTTGAAACGCCCAAAAAAGGCGTTGTTGACGTTTTGTAAACCTGGTAAGTTAGCAGATATGTGCCTCCACAGATCCAATCCAAGATTGGATGGCGGCCACAAATTGCCACCAGATTTTCGCAAAAAACAACTTCTCTACTTGAAAGATGAAACATCCAAATGGTTGGATTTAATTGGATGCTTCATTTTTTTTACCATGGGAAATGCTTTTGTTTGACCAAACACCCGTGTATATAAAAAACTGTTTGTGTGGTGTTGGATGTTTCCTATTCAGCTGTTTTTTTCAATTTTCTATGGGAAAGTTGGCAGGTATGTTCTGAGCATCCCAGAGCTCAAGGGTGCCGAAATCGTAACTGAGCAGAAGCAGTTGAGGGATGGGAGTTGGGGGAGTCGGTGACAGCTGATACAAATGAGATTTTTTTTTACGCTTTCTAATTCACCTACACTCCGGTAAACTAACATAGCAATGGAAAATGGACCCTTTGAAGATGTATTTCCTATTGAAAATGGGGATATCCCATTGCTATGTTAGTCTACCAGAGGGTAATGGTTAATTGTTGGTTTGGATTGGTGGTTTGGATTCCTGGGAACCCCGTATGAAAGGGATTGTTACTTGAGGGAACCCTTAGAATCCCAAACCACCAACCCAAACCAACAACTAACGATTAGTTGACTAATCCCCAAGGTTTTCAGAAAACCGGAAGGTTTTGGAAGGTATCCTTGATCTGATGTGAAAACTCAAAATTTAAGATTGCAAATTTGGGAGTGATGCCAAAAGAAAAACGCTTGGCAAAGGCAAATTCTCCCAAACATGTTCATGGAATAGTTTTGACAAATTTAGGCAGATCATCCGAGATTCGATCTTTTTGTAAAGGATCTGCATGCTCTGAAGTAAACCACTGGGTACGATAGGAACGATGGGGATGGGAAAGACATTATTAATTTCCCCAGTTCCCAGTTACCTCAGAATTCTTACAGGATTCACAGGGCATTTGAGCATATTTTGACTCAAGTTTCAAGATTCAGTGCAAGAACCCTGTTGAAGGACAAATCTGTGGATACCCAAATGTTTTACACTAGCTGTTAACCAACTGAACATGGGGGAAATCATTATGTTGACGTTGGAGTGTACCCAAACTATTCCCAGCATGGGTCATGCAATCACTAACTACATCTTTGGTGTGATAAACAAATTCACACCTAAACTTCCAGGCCACCAAAAGTCTTGACGGACATGTTTTTTTGTTGAAAATTGCTGATGTGACGTGTCGGTCCCAAAAAGATGCCTGTGGCCCATGGCATGATTTGGCCACGTCGGTCTTTTTCCCAAAAACGCCTTTTTTAAAAGGCGATATGCCCTTGCCCTGGGAAACGCGAACGTGACTTGGGTACTGACTTAGATATGCTGAAACGCTGGGGTGCACAAGCCATTGTGACCTTGGTGCAGGAGAGGTATTTGCCCAAAAAAAAAGGGGGCCGACTGGTTGAGAAATCCCAAACAACCACCTGGGATGGTGCTAAAAACCCTTTGAACACTGGGATATCTATATACTATACATCAACTGGTTAGCAGGATTTCTGAACCATCAACAGTAGAAACAGACTTGGGTGCCTCAAAGCCAGGTATTGGTTGAAGGATTATTTACTCTCCCTGAAACTAGCAAACACCACCTGAAAATGTAGGGTTGGAATACTACATAGTTTCCTTTTGGGGTCCGGCTTTTTTTAGGGCAAACTGTTAGTTTTAGGGAGTGTATGTTTTTTAATCTACATCTTCAAAAGATGAAAGGGTCGCCAGAAGTTTCTGTTTTTAAACTCTGATTTCTTGTTTGTTCTTGAAAATTCCATGTTTTTTCAGCCTACTAAGAGTATCTATATTATAGGCTCATTGGTCCCTAAAACTAGCAGCCAGTTTATAAAGCCGCCCCCTTTCTTCAAAAGGAAGGCAAGCCGGATCTCGTCGAGTCCTTCAAAACCCAGCAAGTTTCAGTTCGGCGAAGTTGTGGAAGTTAGTTTCACAGGTTGGCATAGTTTGAAGAAACTGATGGAAGTTGAGAATTTGTCACATATTGAGATGAACTGGGTAGTGGTTTCAACTATTTTGTATTTTTACCTCTACTTGGGGAAATGATCCATTTTGAAACCACCAATTAGATATGAAGTACAAAACAGAGTTGGACTGTTTGGTACAGCAAATTGGTCCATGTACAGAGTTGATTTGTTTTGATTCTCATGATCCACAACAAATTGCAAATATCTATGTTCTTTCCCATGTTTTATTGGATATAGTGAATCTAAGATTTAAACCAGCTTACTTAGTTGATGTTATATTTGGATGGGGGGTTCATGTGAATTTCAGGTGGATCGCACCCAACTTGACCTGCCAAGTCAGTCGATGGAAAAAACGGCCGGCAGGAGGATGAGTTGAGAATGCTGGATGTGGCAGATATGGGAGCGCAAGTTCGGAAGCGACAGATGGAATGGTTTCATTGTCCCATTCCGGACCGCCGGACCGGAGAGAGAAAGTATATGAAAGTATGATAGTGCTGGCTGGATTGCAAGATTTGGTCTAATTTTTCAAGCTTCTTGTGACATACAGAATCTTTTGTTGGACTGAAATGAAAAATGAACACTTTGGAGTTGTATATGATCAAATGTTCCTCAGATTCCTTGAAGCAATGTTTTCAGAAGGTCTCAAGGTGACTTCTACAGATATCATACTGTATCATATCTATTTAGCTATACGTAGATATTTTTATAGATATATCTAGATATAGATAGGCTTTTGAGATGAACAGTGGTGAATACTTTTGAAGGTTATATTCCTTGTATATTCTGAATTCTGAATCATTGTCAATTCCGGCGTGTCAATCCGATTTGTCACCGAAAATTCTTTCAGGACTTTAGCGCCCCAGGGATGTTCTTCGAAGGCCCTGGGATGGATGGTTTAAGCCTCGGGGAATCCTGGGGGGAGTGTCGTACAACTGGCTGAGATGGTACAACTGTTGTGATCCTGAAAGGCCAATGTTTCCTGGATTCTAATACCCCCCTTGGAAGTTTAACAGGAATAGCCCCTGAAAATAGGGAGGGAATCCCAAAAGAAAAGGATCATCATCTGAAAAACCATCCATTTTCAGGGGCGAGCTGTTAAACTTCCAAGGGGTACGATGATGTTTTTTTGAAAAAGGACACAACTTTCATGTTGTGGTGTCCATGGATTTTTGTTTGAGAAACTTCAGAATCAAGATGGGAAAATCCAAAATGCACTTTCTATGTTGTCTTTTTTGGGTGTCCATGTGAAAAACTTCAGGGGTGTTGTGACTGTTGATCCTTTTTACTACCATCCAGATATATATATGTCATTAAGATCACCACAATAGATTGGGGAATCTGTGTCGAGAATTGTAGAGGTATTTGGACAAAGGCCAGGTCTGAAGAAGGTTTCTCAGGAGGATTTTAGAGGACTAGGGTTTTGGTTAACTCATGTGATTGGCTGAAACATCCTCCATTTACGAGGTGCGAATTCCCGATGGTTTAAAAGAAGAAAAGACAGGCTAACTCGGGAGTGGTCCTACATTTTTTCTTCTGCAATTCGATTGGTCTTCCAACTCTTGGCATATGATCATATCTCAATAATCACAACAATATGAAACTTCAAACTTTGACCTTTCCCTTTATTTTCCAAAAAAAAGCTCAAAGTGATTTACTACTTTTGGGTGGGTTGTCAGGCGCTGAACGGCCACCCTCAACCAGGCTGTTGGGTACAACGTGGTGATGGTGCTAAAGCACGAGAGTTCTTACGTGCTGGTGGAAAGTTAGTGGTGCACTGTCGTGGTGGCATTGGACGTGCAGGTGCCACGGGTGGCAATCCGACCTGGAAGATTCGCGAAGATCAAGATAAGATGATGTTTGTTTGTTTTTTTGGGGGGGGGCAGAGGGGAGAATCCGGCCACAAAAAATCGGTCATTTTGAACGTGAATTTGTGGGATCAGTTGATGGTTCACTACCAACTTTTCTAAGTGACATGTAGGTGGATCTAAGCTGATATTTGTTGTAAGATGTTCCAACTGTTTGTTCTGAATTTTGGAATTTCGGATCTCAAGCTGCAAAATTTGATGATTAAAATGAACAGTTTTCCGAATCCCAAAAATCCGAAGGTAGGTAGTGATTGAAACAACCCATTTTTTTGCAAAATATGAAGGTCACACCCCATAGGTTGGCCTAGAAGCCTGCCCCCATATGACTTACACCACCTAAGGCTTGACCTGAACCATTCATTTTTCGTAGCCGACCGAAGGGGTTGGTTTTTCGTGTTGACCTGTTGACCCGTGTAGATTCAATGGTGAAGGTCTAAGGGTGTAAGGGTTTTTGTACGCGTTAGCTATAAGGTGCGTAAATATAAATCTTTGCAACTTTCACCCCGGAAAATGTGGGGAAGATTTCCAGCCAACCTATGGGGTGACCTTCATATTTTTTCGAAATGGGTTGTTTCAATGTAACGTCTAGTTCAGATTTTTGGGATTCGGAAGTATTTTGGGATGCGAGTCATGCCAGGAAGGCTGGCTCGTCAGCACCAGGACGGCATGACACAATATTCATTTGATTCAAATTCTAACCTTACATTTGTTTGTGTCTATAGTTAATACGCTTCAGTTTTTGTTGCCAACATGTTCTTAATCAAGTCAAACCTTAAATCTTTCATAGCTAATATTGTTTCACATGTTTAATTGAAGCTACCAAATAATAGATTACTTGACTTACATGACAATGAGACCTTGAGTTCTGCTTCAAAACCCTTATGTTTTAATACAAATCTTATCCCCCCCTTTTATCCTTCACTCCCAAAAGAAAACGCTGCCAGGCACTGTGTCATGTCGCCTTTTGGTGGAGTTGGGCTTATGTTCACCCCAGAAAGCCTTACAGCGCCTTGGGAAAACATATGGCTTGGATGGGTAGGGTTTAGCTTGGCATTTGGTTGAACTAGCTTTTATCCAGAAAAAGATGTGCATTTGTTGTTATTTGTTGTTGCATTCTTTGTGAAGCCTTTGGATAGTATCTATAGTCTATAGATGCCCTTTGGTAGACTAACATGGCCATAGACATACAATCCTTTTGTTTCATGGGAAATACATGTTCACATCGTCCATTTCCATTGCTGCGTTTGTTTGGCGGAGACACTATAGACCTTGGGAAAAACCATTGAACATGGAGCAGGATCTTGAGTAAAACGTTGAAATGCCTAGAATGCATATCATACACCAACCTTAATCCTCCCAGTTGAAACAACATCTAAAATCAAGATTGTGTTCATCATCCTTGCACTTACAGTAGTATAAATATAGTGTAAGATCTGCTCCCAGGGCTGACGAGTTTTCAGCGAAATCTTCAAAATCAAAGTCAGCCCACCACATGACCGCTGCATCCTCGAAAACCTGGTGCACTAGTACACCAACAATCCATATGGGGGCCCCTTTTTTGAAAAAAAGGATAAACCTTGAACTTGGAAAAATAATCCTTATTTTTGTTCAGGTTCCTGTTCATTTGTTTTTGGGGGTAAATCCCGGGAATCCGATTGATTGGTGCTTTGTCGGCTTTTTTCCGACCAACCAACTTGGCGGTTGGAACTTCCATCCAAGCTGTGAGGGAACAAGCCCAACTCTTTAAAGTCTGTGACCGTTTTTACGAAGATGTTTGGAGACTTTATGCTAGAGAATTGATTTTGAATGTGGTGTAATATGGAGTAACTTTTAAGGTACTTCCATCCCTCAAAAGTTTTTTGGCGGTTGTTCTCCGGAAAAACGAGAGCAACGAACAAAAACTCTGGATGTAATATTAAGCGGAGCTAGAGTGCTTTTGTTAGGAGTTCAGAACATATCTTTGCGAAGATGTGCGCAGAAATCTTGTTTTTCAAGCCTTAAGATACCTTTTACACCCCTGAAAATTAACAACATGGTTCACCTGAAAATCAGCCCCCATCGAAAAGGAGATCCCTTCTTTGGAAACTATCATTTTGAGGTTCTAAGTCAAACTTTGGAAGTTCAACATATAAATGCCGATTCGACCCTGACTTTTCGGGAGGTGCCTCGGTTGTACCCGCGGATTCTGACTCGGTTGTGCCCGCGGACTCTGTCTCGGTTGTGCCTGACTTTTCTGTTTTTTTCCTATTCTCCTAGGCGTGTCAGAGAGACACGTCCTGGAGCAGTTGAAACGTGGGAGCAGGTTGGATGTGCAGTTTTGCACGTGATTGTGGGCAGGTTTTGGGGCATCAAAGATTGGAAGGAATGGTATATGGATTTGTTTAAACGGGTGTTTGATGCTACAATGATATTGTATCATTCACATCCAGGATGTGTACATTGATATGTACTTGAATCTCATTATCGTGACATGATTCTACACCAATTTTTTCTGAATAGCCTTTGTTTTCGTCATGTTTCATGCCTTTGTGTTTCTTTGGATGCAAGCACTCGCCATGGAGGGTGACACATTTTGATAGTGGGAGGTGCTATTTGGGTGGGTGGTGAAAAACTAGAATAGGTGCCCTACCTGAAACTAACGTAGCCTTTGAAAATAGGTTTCCCATGTGTTCCCAAAAGGACACACTCGTCTTCCAACCATCCATTTTCAGGGACTATCATAGTTTCAGGGAGGGTGAGGCATTAGAATACAAACAGCAATCTTTGGGTGGTCTTGTCATCGACCAAAACCAGAATTTCCATGGAAAAAAACAGTGTGGACTGTAACCACCTTCCGTTGATTGGTGGAATATATGCATGAAAATTATCCGTTGGGAACTGGTATTACCCACAAGAAATATTGAGTTTTTGTGCTCAAGATCTGTCTTAATTTAAATGGCTGTTGGTGGAACAAATCCTGCAACAGTTGATAGGCAGTTTATATCATTATTCACACGTGTTAAACATCCGAGGTGGTGCAGCATTTCTTTCATCAACGATGGATTCAGAAATAGTTTTGGCCCCAAAAAAACCCTGGTGAACTTGTGTGAGGTAACACAAGTGCTGCGTGGTATCACGTGGGATCAATTTGATACACAAGCAGTTTAGCCCACCAGGGTTCTCCAACCATTCCTGGTAGAATGTTTTCACTGGAAGCCTTAGATTCAACCAAACCACCAAGCCACCAAGCCAAGTACGGGCACTTGTTTCATTTAAACAAAACAGACTATGAACTGATGCATGTGTTCAAGAAAACAGGAGGCATGTAGGGATGTAATCAATCAAATATTGATGCACTGTACTTTGAAGAGTTTTTAGGTTTGAGTTCTTTTAAGGTTTCAGAGACGTCTTCCTTTGCTTCACAGGCTTCAGTTAAGGTGAATGCACATGAATGCATGCAGTTTGTTTCCATTTTGGTGCAATCTGGCCCTTTTAAAGTGCCACCAGGAGAACCACGTTCTATCCTTGAAAGCGCTTGATGAATAGCAGCTGACGGATGCAAAACAAGTGCTGCGATAGTTGAAGCGGCGATCCGTCGATCCGTGGAAGATTGACTTTCAAAGGGCCGATACTTTACAGATTGGGCACATGCCCAAAGTGTTGGTTGTTTCTCAGAAATCCAAAATTTGGCTAGCAGGTGGGAAGGGATCAGTTACAACCTCCAACCATCAGAGAGTGTGATTCATGGATATTTATGGAAGCTTTCGGATCTTTTCCTTCAAAATCGGTCGGATGTTTCATCCCAAAAAGTGGCAGAACCCCCCTGGGTTGTTGTTGAGCGCAACTCACCACTCACCATCCCGGAACTCCCAATTTGTCATCTCTCGAGGTCTTGCCTCTGCTGGGGGATCTCAGGGGGTAACGGTAAGATGTTGGGAAGTCAAAATGGCAAGGTTGGATACCCCCCCGAAGTTTAACAGTTCGCCCCTGAAAAATAGTGGTTGGAAGACTACTTTCCTATTGGGAAGGTAACTTTTCAGGGGCCATGTTAAACTTCGGGATGGTAAATAGTGCTCAATTTTACACCGTTGGTTCAGCACCGTTGGTTTCGTGGCAAAGAAAAAACAACGGGCATTTCGATCCAAGTCTCCAGATTGATGAAATCTGATCTGACTATATAAGATATGTAGATTTAAGGCACTAAGATGGACAAGAAATCTAAAGTTTAGTAGCTGTATTCTGTTTTGTGTCATGAATTTAACATGATCAACATCACTAATTGCTAAAAGAAACTCTCCAAATCTAATATGTAGAGGGCACATGAAGCAGCATGCCATCTTTAGATTCCATCATGATATCCCAAAAATCTCAGGAGTTTTTGTGCGTTGAGTATGGTGTTTTCATGTAGCCGAAACACCTGAGGTTCCATTAGATTCACTTCTGACAGTTCTCTACTCCTTGGACTATGTCGTATCCTCAACCCGGTGGTTGCTGGGGGAGAATCCCAAAGGCAGCTGAAATGGCAGCTTCACTTCCCATTTGGGCATTCAGCTTATTTGGGAGGTAATCAACTGGCAAGTTGCTAGCTTTGTTCACTTACCCTCCAGGGAACTCTACAACATATTCCCTTCAAAACGGCACTTTTGGGTCGATGTGTTTCCTTTTCGCCAGGTGGGATATGGATTCGTTCCCGGGAGGGCAGAAAACCCAGCCCTCTTTTTGCTTGTAAAGCTGCGTGACAGGCGATCTATCCAAGATTTCCCTTTGTGCATTCATGTGCGAGATTTTTTGTTGAAACTGCCCACGGAGGTTTTCTGAACAAAGATGAATCCTGGCGATCAATCCATCTCAATCCAGAATTCTTGTGGTGAAAATGGTGAGAGGACTTCCCAGGAGAGAGCATTCCCTGTGCTATTCTTCTAGCGTAGTAAGATTCGTGAAAATCAGTTTCAAAGATTTCGAATGCCCACAGGTTTCATAGATTTCGAATGGAGCATCACAACATAGAGTCATTTAGAAGTTGTATCCGAGTATCCCAATATGTTGCAGAAAAAGCCTATCAAATCACTGATGTTTCATGGTTTTTCCATAAGAATCGTATCACAATATCACTGGTGTTTCATGTTTTGCTTCCATTTTAACATTCCGTTACGGAGTTAGTGGATTTACCAACGTTTGAAAACTTGGCAGCATTTGGATCGGAAGACTTTCAGCCAAGTTTGTGAATCAATACCCCTTCTACGATGGAACTCTCCCACACCATGGCTTGATTGGTATCACAGTATTCCGATACGTCTGAGGTCAGTTTCTCAGGTGGGAAGTGGGATCTGGGGTTGAGTTTTTGTTGGCGCTTTGAGGATTGGATTTCCGTTGGAAGTTTTGCTGCCATTTAATGTCATATATGAGTCATACCATTTTTCGGTGGATGGGGGAGAATCGTGGGGCTACTTCGAGCTTCAGAAGGTTCGACATAGCTGCAGCTAGGTCACATTGAGTGTAACGTGTTTTTTCACCAGACATGTTTCTGGGGCACTAAGAAACCATCCCCCAACACCTTCGGTTCATTTCATTGCTAGGCCAGATCGATCAAATCAACCAGGACCGGGATGACAAAACCGAAACCCGGGGGGAGGGAAGAGTCGGGTGGTGGGAAACTCAGAGTTTAAGGGAATTTTCCCAAAAGGAAAGAACTACTGTTGATGGAAGAAATCCGGCTAACCACCTGGGATGTTTAAAACTTGGTAAAAAATGGGATAAACTACCAACCCAGGATTTCTTCCATCAACAGTGCAATTCGAAAGTGTTTGGAGTTTACAATCTAGATTTTATGGAGCCACCCTAAAGTGCTTCACTTTCAGCAGAGAAGCTGTTGAATCTTTTGGTGGTGTTCCTGATGCAAGAGATTGCCGCAGTCTGAAGTAGAATTACCTGTAGACCTATATAGAGGTGATGCTTGCTGAATTCTGTCGAAAAGTGTAGTTGGTCATAATCTGCAGTAGTCCAAGCAAGTAGCTGGGGATGATGGAATATCAATACTTCTCTACAAACTAAAAGTGCTCGATATTTCTTTCCAGCTAGATCATGGTTCAGATATTTTTCCCTGATCACTGCACCTATTTCCAACAAAAGGGGGTGTTTTCTGTGGACACATGTGACCAAGCAAGCTTTTTTGAATGACATGTTCCTGACTTCATATGATCACATGACCATCACTTGACAAAAAAAAACACTATTTTGCAACGTGCAGCTTCAAGAGCTCAAGTTGAAGATTTACAACAGCAGCTCAAGTGAAACAAAGAACGCAGGTAAGACTGCAGTTTCAAGCTGACATTCCAAAGGCATTTTTTGGGCACGACATCTTCATGGCTTCACAGTGAAGGGTGTTTTTGCCAAATTTGGGGGGAAGAAAGAAAAATACCACAGAGTCGTGTAGTTTGGATCAAGTTGGAAGCAAGAGGAAAGACATCAAGAACACAAAAACAGAATCGTCTCAGTAGTTAGCACCTCAAAATTCCTAGAGGCAACCATGTACTTAAAGCATGTTGATTTCGTTTTTTTTTTCAAGCTTCATTCGTGAATTCTTGACGCCCTCTACCTGAGATATTCCATCCAATAACTGAGATCTCTGACCAAATCTTGACAAATGCTGATAGAATCTGGAAGGTTAATTCGAAACAGATGGGGTTTTGCGTTTTTGGTGGCATTTGTGATATGCTCATGTTTGCACTGGGTTGCAATTTATCATTGGAGTTTTGAATTGAACATACCACAGTCAAATACGGCAACAAAGTGGCAACACCATAGAAAGGTGTAGTATGTTTGGATGCAATCAAATCCATTGCATGTCCCTGATTCTTGGATGAAAAAGTCAGTCTTGTGTTGCGGATTCCTTGGGTGAAACAGTTAGATTTTGGATAAAGCGAGAGATTTCCACGACTGTGGCAATTGTGGTTTCATCTCATCTTCTTTTTCAGGTCTCCGGCGGGGGTGGGCTAAAGACGATGAGATAAACCTCCACCCCTGTTGGAATTTGCGTGAGTTGGGGATGGTTGAGGTAGTTACAAGCACCAATTTAATCAACGAAAAGAAATGGTAGAAAGAAGCCCCAATAGTGAAACCAAGATATAGCTTCATATTGAAACTGAGATAAACTAGTTTTGAAGAATATCTATTCAAAGCAGGGTACTAGGATCTGGCGTTTGTTTCTTTTTGGGCAAATGATTTCACGACCAAAGCGCCACTTCCCTCATGTATTAAAATGTGTTCTGAATGTAAGGGAAACGGACTCCCAAACAAACTATAAACAACTTGGGTTACACACGTCAGGTTCAACATGGAACGTACAAGTGATGATGTCCAGGGGTATCTCCGGGCATCTCCGGGCTCCAGGTGAAGCAATATGAAAAACTTCAAATTGGATGCACGCCGCGTGTAGGTTTGATACCTCCTCCAAGTCGTCAAAGCAAAAACGGATGCCAAGGAATTGACGTTTGACACCACTGATTTCAGTGATGGCGTCGATGGAGGTGCCACAGTTAAGAGAAGTGATCATTGATCCATCCAGCCATCCACCCATCCTTCCACAGCATGTCACTGTTTTTAATCCATTTCATCTAAAAAGACATCTCATCATTCCCCTTGAACAGAATCAAACCTTTATATAGTTAGTTTCATCTCACACGAGCATAAAGATACCGTCCCCAAAAAAGACATATTCATCCCAAATACATCTCAGTTCCAAACACATCAGAAACTACATCGATCAGTTCCAATTAAGATAGATCAGACTGACACTACATCTCATTTCCAATTGAAAATAAAGATCCAACATATATCCCTAACATCAGGCTGATCCAATTTAAAAACAAAAAAACAGAAAATAATACATCCCCAACATCCAACCTACAATTATATATGATGTAGTAAATGTTTGGTTGGTGAAATTTCCCCCAATTTTTCAATGGTTTGTTTGTTTTCAACCTAGATCCATCCCAGTTGGATGGAGGTAACTTCCCTCCCTCCCATCCATCGATCCATCCGATGACTTGTCCGACCTTGTGAGGTGATCCGACTGTTGGATTTTCGCATGTTTCGGACCGACACCTTGGTGCCTTGGGATCCTTAAAATTGAGTGATGGAAAAGAGTCTGTTTTTTTGTTGTTTTTTGTTGAGAATGGCTGTTGGTTGGTTTGTTGGGTGATGTTGGTTGATGTTGGTTGGGTGGTTGATTTGTTGGTTGGGTGATGTTGGTTGGTTGATGTTGGGTGTTTGATCTGTTGGTTGGGTGGTTGATGTTGGTTGGTTGTGGCAGTGGGTGGGGAATGTTTTGTGAAGGACATGGGGACATTTTTTCTTTTTTGGGTGATGGCTTTAGATGATTGTATAGATGACTATGCAATGTAGATGATACGTATATAGTAAATTACATGGATATATTATTTTGGGTGACTGTATGCAATGATTTTTAGGTGATGTTGAGATCTTTGATTGTACATCATGAGAATGCAGTCATTTATTCCGCTCACTTTTTTGTTTTTTTTGATGCTGCGAAAAAGGAGTTGTATGGACTTGCGGTCTAGGGAACAAAAAACACCAAAGTCAATGTTTGGTAGATTGATTTACGTTTCATTTTTGACAAAGGTGAAGCTATGTAGTTGATACACCTGTTTAACAAGACGAACATGGACTATTTGTAAAATGCGTTCATTCCTGCAAATTTTTCACAGGCTGAACAGATCCAAAGTTCATCACTGAATCACGAGTCTGAAATCATGTTTGTTGATGTGTTTTCTGTTCTGCAGAATCTAGCACGCATTCTTGCAACTTTCAAGCATCATGTTTCAGAAAGCAAGATATTAGAAAACCATTTGGGAAGCCAAATATTATGTCTGCGTGGTGTCAAATATTTTTAGATTGATTTTCAACATTGTCAACCCTTACTTGGGGAAATGATTCCAATTGACTAACATTTTTGAATTGGGTTGAAGCCACCAACTATAACTAGATACAGTTTATTTGTTTGGGGTAGAAATAGCACTGCTGCAGTAAAATATGTAGGTTCGCGTTTTTTCTCTTTGGGTGAATCTAAGTGCATCGGAGTATCAATCCAAAATATCACTTTTCTTGGTCACCCAACCAAGATCCAACAACAAAGAATCTGGCTGGCCCTTGGTAGGGAATGAGGGTGCATGAATTCAAAACATCTGTTTAGCTTACAAAAATCATAGAAAAAATCCACAAAAAAGATGCCTAAACAAAGACATCATACAAAAAATCATCCGATTCAACGTATCGACTTCGACGAGACCCGTCGAAACCCACTAGGTGTGGTACAGTTTACAACTGAGCAATGGCCGAGAATGCTGGGTGGTCACCCGTCGTTACAGTGAATTTCTGAGGCTTGGAGGGGTGAGATTTGTTGGCAGGGTGAGACACAAGAAAACCACCCAGACACTCAATGTATGGTGTATTTGTCAACATTTGCCAGATCAAAATGGATCAAAGTATGTCAAAGTTCAGTATACCCTAAATGTAAGCAAATAGCCTGTACATTTCTTGGTACGTAAAATGATCGGTTTGTTTTTGGATGTTCAGCAGTGGTGTCTGGTGTTGACGGGCTAAGCAGTTCACACACCGAATGCATGCGCAAGGATCCACTGTTTCTTCCGCCATGAATTTATATATTAAGAAGTTCAACCAGACCAAGAGTTCATGATTCATGTCACTGATGTTGTTGTCCTTTTGGGATGGCCTATGTTCAGAGGCAAACTGGTAGTTCCAGGGGGTGTAATCTCAACAGACCCTTTGAGATCTTATGGGAGTATCATGTTTTCGAAAAACCAAAGTCCTCCGCAGATGTCACGTGAAGTTGCTCGAGCTCTTCCGTCGAGAGCAACTTCCTACATTTCCACCCAAGGACACCGGGGACCCCAGGAACAGCTTGGATGAATGGATATCCGGGACAAACCTGACTAAAACCTGGTGGAACTGGAAGACGATTTTTCTTGGGGGCATTTTTTGGTTGGGGGGGAGGGGTCCCAGGTAGTTTTTGTTTTCCAGATTTCTTGTTGTAAACTCCCTTGGTACTTTGCAAGCCGGTGCAGTTTTTATGTTGGCCACTTTCCCGTTGACTTGTGGAAAAACGACGCATGTTCATCATTTTCCCCAACAACATTTCCTCCTCACCAACTCAGCATGGGATAGGAGCCTTTTTGGCAACGAGTCTTCGGTGGGGAAGCAACTCGTGATAATTGGATGGAAGAACGTTATGCTCGACTTTTTGGTTGGGGAGCTTGGTGAAAAGTTGGGAAAGTGGATCGAGTCGAGTTGAGTTGTTGAAGGTGTGGGACGGCAAGATATGTTGGAAGGTTTGGAACGACTTTTCACTGCATGGACTTCTGTAGGCACGCAAAACGGAACGCTCAAAAAACACAAATCTCTTGCCATAGCATGCTATGTTCTCAAGATGATATGACAACAGAAAAGCCGTGGCAGGTCCGGTAACCGGTAACCTGTTGTTCGATGTTGTTCGGTATTTTTTTGGGGGGGTGCGAACATGATCAACAGCAAGGAAACCCATTCGTTTGCGTTCAAAAATCAACAGGATCGATGGGCCCAAGGTATCCCTAAGCCAAGCTATGTTTGCCCAAGCCCCACATTTGATTGTTTTCCCTCACGGTTTTTAAAAAAAACGAAATTTCACCATGATAGCTCATGATAGCTGAGAACAATTCCAGCTGTGAGAAAATCAGGTTGGTGAATTCATTTCAAACTTTCCCTGAACAAAAATTGGATAGACGTTAGACCATGTTTACTGCTGCCCAGGGTACATGGTCGGCTTGCTGGACATGGAAGGAGCGGGCAACGCGGCAACATAGGCAACACATGTCTTTGGGGTTTATCACCAAACGGATGGTGCGAGTGTGCCTGGATGGGTGATACAGTTGATGCTTTGCTGAACTCCACTCCGCAGCAGTTTTTTCGGTTGGTAGTTTATCCCCATTATGTACATCATGGGAATCTAAGGATATCTAAGGGCAACAATACCACCCCAACAAGAAACAAGGCACACAAGGCCTCAATAAGGCCTTATTTAGGATCATGGTGGTTAATAATCCCTTAATAGGGTGGCATGGTGGGTGGTGCCCTTGGATTCCCATTATAAGTGCCAGGGTGGTGCTGATTTCCAGGAGTACGAAACTCCGATGCCTTGCTGGAATTTCTCAATGCACCCAGCCACAACAATGGCCAGGCGGGGCCGGGTTTGAGCATGTATATGTTAGTCCCAGAAGGGTAACATTGATGTATATATTATTAATTGTTATATAGTATCACAATAGGTTACATACAGTCACGTATTTCTTCAAACATGTTGAACAGATCATTTGGCATGCAATGTAGAATCCTTACATCAAGCATCGTTTTTCCCTCACGAATTGCGCGGATGAGCAGGATGATTTTGAGGGACCCGCATGCCGCTATTGACTGGAATCTGTATCACCTCGACATGTCCTGTACGCCAACAGGGAATTTACCTAATAGATACGGTACCCAACAAAGGATCAAAGTTCAATAAAAGGCCGTTACCTTTTCCAAGTCCCACCATTTTTGGTATCCGGGTATCCATTTGTCAAATTTCCTGGGTGTAGTTCTTCCATGAAATGTCACACTGGATTTTACTTCCATTGCTCAACCACTGTGTGGATGTGTCAAAATTTAGGTGGCCTGCAAAAATATTGTCAAATTGATCTATTTTTACTAGAGACCAATGGTATCCAATGGTTGTTTTTTTTTACAGACCTTCAACTTTTTGAAACATGACAAACCTCGACATCTTGCCCATTTGGCTGTCGGCTCCAGGCACAAGAAGAGGTCCCAGACTCTCTTAGCCCACTTTCTCCTGCCATTGCTGTGATACGCAGTGTACCTCGGGAAAAACGAGGGGAGTGGTGTACCCCTGGACCTTCTTATAAATGATGGAGATGCCCTTGAGGATTAGAGATTCCCGTTTTTCAAGGGATGACCTTTGAAACAATATGGTGAAGCTATGGTTTATAACCTTCAAGGCTCGAAAAAAGATGATGTTTTTTTTGGAAAAGAGCAGTGTGGAATGGAAGACTTGGATCTGTTTACTATATATCTTGAGGATTCTTGGGGGTATCCCCCAGCCACTAACAGTGAAATAATAATCTGTTCATTTTTTATGAAGGGCCCTCTATAAACCTTCACTTTCCACTGTTAGTGGGGCGGGGATACCCCCAACTTGTAACCATTTTATAGTTTGGCAGCATTATCAAACCTTTGGCACTTTATGGTGAATGGACTAGACTAGACCTTCATTTTGGGAGCGAAGTGACCTGAAAAAAGCGCTTGAAACTTGGTGCAGGTAGGGGCTTGGCCGATAAGCCGAGTTGTTTTCCAGTCATTGCTAGGGAACGCACAGCCGATATTCATACAACCCGTAATAGTTTACATTATTCCAACAGGACCCACTGAACGGACCCCGAAAACAAAAAAACCTGAGTATCTAATAGCTCAATCGCAACTTACATCTCGTGGTCCGTTGGTAAGGTCTCATTCAATTTTTGATGGAAGTACGAATATATCTTGAAAGGAAACCCCGACATGTTCCCATGTGAACTTTTGCTGAACCTTTTGGCCGGTTGAAAAAACTTGCTGAAACTTCAGGTGCGGGTGCGGCTGACCGGCGAACCAGGAGGTTTGGAGGTGGGGCTCACTTCAAATTGATCATAAGCCATCAGAAGCCCAGAGAATCTATAAAAAATGACGATGTATTTATCTAGATACCTACAAGACTGAGTTATGTTTAGGGTGTACATGATGATAATGAGAATCATTCGGTGGTGGTTGGACGTATTATGTTTGTATCCCTATTTTGAGAAATGATCCAAATTGAATACTGGGTTGAAACCACCGATACCTACTAAATTAGGTTAGGTGTACTGTAAATGATTAATGTAGGTCATGATGCACCACAGTGAATGTTTTGGATGCTGATCTTTGAATTTCAATTGTCAGTGTTTCAGGTGTCAAGATGTCTGTGAGTTTGGGGTTCGGCTATATCCTTGCTTCACACACGAGCGAATGAAGGACCATACGCTATCCATCGAACTGAGCAATTTGGGATGAGCGAGTATTTCCCCATTTTGGTTGGATGATGATGTGCAATGATATTCCGAATTGTTGAGTATAAAAAGGGAATGTCAGAAATGATTCTGTGGAAGGGTTGGGTACCCACACCCATGGTGCTAGTCCACAAGATATCGATCTTTGTCTTTATATTTATTCGTGTTTGGCGGTTGGAGCCACCTATTAAGATCTTACATGTAGTAACAACTGTCCAAAAAAATCCAGTTTCCATTGAATAAAATTGCATCAGGTCGTTATTCGTGCTGATGCTCCAGCCCCTTGCGCTGTGTCCTGGCATTGATGATGTGATGATTCCTGGGAAGGTATGTTGGTCAGTTGAGCAGTGACCAAAACCCCCCATTATTTGCTGTACATAGGAGATTTTACTACCCAGCTATTTAGGTATTGTAATATAAGCCATTTTTAGAACCCATATATCAACCGTTCAATATCAAAGAATGTCATAAAGGTTTCGAACGTGCTCCGTTGTCATAGTGGTTCCATAAAAGACCCACGGCACTGTAGAGAAATCAAAGAGAAGTTGCATACCTTGATACCATGGCTGCCTTGAAAATGCGAGTTCTGGCACCACGATGACGGATTTTTGCATATATCAAAGTAAAGAATCAGTTACTGTCATTGTTATTGACTTTTCCCACCTATATACACACTCTAAATTACATTGTAAAACATACACATGAAATTCTCCAACCACATTTTTTGGATTGATTGTTTTTGGTCCTTTTGTTTTTGCGCGCTGAAGCCGCCTGGGCATTTGAGATGGAAATTCCCTTCTGGCCCGCCACCAAAATTTCGAAAGAGTGTCCAACTTTGAAACACCGAGGTGCCGTAGAAAAGATACACGATTAGTTCCTATAGGATCTTTTTATGGTATATTTACATACATTTAGTTGATTTGTATAGCAAATGTAGGTGAATATTAATGTAGGTGAATATACCATACATGGATCCTATGGGGTATAGTGGTTTCAAGTTTTATATATCATTTGGGTCAAATTATTGTAACCTCACACGACCTGGGCCCCCCCCAATTTCGGAAGCTGAGGTAGGGAAATGGGACCCCTTCTTTCCGGGAAAATCTAGGCTGGTGAATTCCATTTGGCCAGATATCATGTTTCCCAAAATTACTTTCAACAAAAACCTACTGTTGATGGTTCAGAAATCCGGCTATCACCAGTTGAGGTTGGTAGTTTATCCCATTATATAGTTACTAAAGTTTATACATCCCAAGTGGTGCAGGATTTCTTCCACCAACAGTATGGGTTGTTGAAATTGACCTGAAATTAACATTTGACGTCGAGTTGTTTGGCTGCGATACATCTCAAATTTAGAACTGCTAAGGTCAACTCAGTCCCTACTCAAAATCTGCCATTCGTCCTGCCTAAAGCCTGGTTCCTTAACAGTGGGAAAATCATGATATCACTATATGTTCCTAGGGCGCCCTTTAAATGAACCTGTTAGAAAAATATTCCCATTTTTGGATGTTTTGGCAGGACCCAACTCAACCCCCACATCTCCCATTGGTGTCTGTGTGTGTGTGTGTGTTTGGACTGACAGGTGCGATTGGCTTTAAGACCACTGGAAGAGTTGGGAGAGGAATGGGGTGAAACAGGTCCGGTCACGTTGGATCCCAGTACTACAGGAACTTGGGCAACTCAGCTGCAGCTGAGATGGATGGATTGGATCGATGATGATTCATGCACCCATTTTTTCCAGGTGAAAAAGTGTGTGCGAAAGGTCGGGTTGTTTTGTTGTTTAAAGAATTTTTAGGTGGAAAATGATCGCCCAAACGGTTGTTTATAGGGTAGAGGTTACGGGATGAAATCCATCATTAACTAATGATTATTGATGGTTCTAGGCATATATTATAACTATCCCATCAATAACTATCAAAAACCATTCTTCTACCTTGGGAGTTTTTTTTTTGGTATCCAGGTATGCATTTTGGGAATTCCTTGGAAAAGCTCCAAGGAACGACTCTTGGAGCTGGACTTGGATCCTTCCAAATCTCCAGCATCTTCGGCTTGGGAATATGCACAAAAATACACTCCCGAAAACTAACATGTCCCCTGAAAATTGATGGTTGGAAGATGTATTTCCTATTGAAATAGTCCCTTTTTAGGGGACATGTTAGTTTTCCAGGGTGTATGTGTTTTTTTTGTGGAGTTTCATGGTGATGATGTGTTTTTTTAAAGGAACTATCTGCGGAGTTGATTGATGAATTTGCAAGAATGTTGTGTATCGAGTGGGCGAAAACAAAGAAGAAGGATTGAAGATGTTGAATTAGTTGAAGATGTAGGTAAATTTGTTTGTTTTATGTTTTTTTGATATTCAGATATTTTTGATTGTGTTAACACTTTTGCACCTGTTCTTCACTACCCTTTATAGACAGTAAAGGATAAAGTAGATACTATAGATTAAAATAAATGCAGGCAGATCCAAGTAGATCAATAAATCAACAGACCGGATTATTTAGTATACCATCAAGGACCTTTGTAGATATTTACGTACATGTATTTATTTACATATGAATACCTAATTACTATCACATATAGATGGATGGATTTATAGATAAGATATATCAGATAGATCCGAAAGATCAGATGATTTTACTTGATGCTTCAGAAATCCCTAGGCCAACCCAACAACCACCCGTTTGGGATGGTGCCATCAACCGCTCCGAGGAGTTGACGCATCCCTTTGAGTTGACTCCTGGCTCCTTGTGGCAGGTGCCACCATCGGCCACTAGGAACCCCGTAGAGTTTTAATTTTTCCTGGAGAACGAGAGCCACATTTAATCAAAATATCTAGGTATCGTTGTACATAGAATGTATTTATATATTTCTATATACATGTATATATCAATAATTCAGGGGTTATGTTTTTTCGATATACACACATGCCAAGGGGCAGCACATTGATTCAGTTTGATGATGATCTTCTTTAAGATAAGAGTTGGAGGCTCGTGGATGGACCACGAGTCCAAGATTGTTGAACATGAAAAAAAATCCAATTTGGAAGGCCGGAGAAGTGATCTTGGGTTATTCACCGGGGACGTTCATTCTCATTTACCGGTGATTTTCAACTGAAACATGTAGCTGGTGTTGAAGGAATCCTCAATATGTACTCTATTCATATCTTCACAACAGCATGTATAGCACATACCGATACATATTGTACAATAAAGCAACTGCAACTGAGATCAACCAAGTGTATAAATCCCTAGCATTGGCCCATGTGACCTTCTCGGTGAGGTGGCAGCAGTGGGAGTTTCCAAAGATGGCTCCATGGGTACCTCTGGGCCCTGAAAATGGTGGGTGGTGATCAGCTCCTCCCAATGTGCAAGAAGTTGATCCTTTTAAAAGGTGATGCCCCGACCTCACTGTTTTGTGGCATTTGGGTTAATGGTGCGGTACCTAGGGACGGGATGCTGTATAACGGTATAGAGACAGATAGTGTAACTATGCCCAAGCAGGAAGCCTGTGATTTTTGCTGAAGTAACCTCCACGGGAAGGACGACTAGATCTAGTAGGTTGAGGTGGCATGATTGCCTGCCACCAAAAGTGAAAAGATGCTACTTACCACCGAAATGCTCCCAGAGCCGTTCACAAAAAATCCATAAAAATCCAATACAAAGATTCAAAAATGAATTGAAACACATAGTGTGAAACACCTTCTGATGTAAAATTTTCATAAGTAGATGAACTTGCAAAGCTCCCTCCATCAAGTTATAAGACTTGAACCCCCCCAAAAAAAACAGACCTATCCATCATCCATCCCATTCAAAACCCTCAATTTGTGTTCCAACCATTTAAAACGACCTCCACCGTATTTCTCATTTAGAATGGGACATCCGTGACATCCACCAAAAAACTCCCATTTTGACCAAACTCTTGAGGTAATGTGGTGTGTATCCAGATTCGTGCTCCAGATAGTGAGACTTTGAATCAGGCCACCACCAGACCGAAGTCGGTTCTTGATCGTTGGACGAACGTTGGACCGAAACAAAAATCCCGACAGCGAAGCGCTTAAAAACGCCTCCACAAAACGAACATCACCTGGGTTTTGGGTCGCCACCCCATTGAGTTGACAACTTGTTTTTTTCCGGCTTTCGTTTATGTGGTGGGAGATGTCATTGTTTGCTGGGAGGGTATATCCTCACTGACTCAGGCCATGGCGAATCCCTGAATAAACTGCTTGGGGGGATGACGAATATTTAGGAAACATCGAAGCTTTAAACCTTTGGTCTTCTGGTCCAAAATGGTGGGAGGTTTCCCTCAACTCAAAGCAATGCTGCTCATGGTACTTGATGGCTTATGAAAGTCAATTGCTATACTTGGTAAGTTGGGCCGGGTGAAAACTGCTAATTATAAAACGGTTAAAGTTATCATTCCCTGCAAAAAAAAAGTTGATATTCATGATTTGTGAAAAACTAGAGTCTAAGCTGTGTAAGAACTTATAACTTTCTAACCGTTAGTAAGACCCCGGTAAGTTGATTGCAAGTAGTTAAGTAGTCCATCCATGGGTGTTGAAAGTTGCCCCTCACATGATGGTTGCATGCCTTTTTTTGTTTCCCGGAAGGTCCGTGAGTCTTTGGTGTCTCCACCGGCAGAGGCGGCGTTGCAGGCGCAGGTGCAATTTGGATAGTAAGTACATGTCATTACTTGTTCCACCCACGTGTTACGTGATGATTCTTGACATCTTGAGGTATCACAATTGGAAGTCTCATTATCAAGTGAATGTTGTGCCACGTAGCTGTGCGTGCTACAAGATGGGCCCCTTTCCTAGTTATGAATGGGGGAAGAAAACTCGACTTGTAGGGGTTTTAAACCCCAGCTACCCATTTCTAGGGCCATTTGTAGAGGTAATAACATGTAATAACCCTATTTATGGCTGGTAATTACAGGCCCACTTTTGCACTATGAGTTGCAACTTCCTTAGCCCCAAAATTCGGAGCATCTCCAGTGGCCCCAAAAGGAGACGAAAGCAGTTCTGGATGAGCAGAACGAGATGAAGGATCCAGGTGGCAAATGCTTATTTCCAAAACTCAGGAAGTGATACATCCCTGAAAACTAACATATTATCCCCTGAAAATAGACCCCTGGAAAAGGAGATTCCTATTGGAAATCATCATTTTCAGGGGTCCATGTTAGTTTTTAGGGAGTGATACATCCCTGAAAACTAACATGGACCCCAAGAATTGATGGTTTGTAGATGTTTTCGGACCAGAGTAGGTATAGCCAGCTGGTGGAAGGGGAGCGGAGTCATAGCTGAAATCACGAAAAAGACAGCATGTTTTGGGGATGATTCCAGGAAACCACTGGAATTTTTGTTGAACAAAAGCGCATGAGACATAGATGACGTAGATGACATACCTTAGGTTGAATTTTGAATAATTATTCACCCCTCTTTGTGGAATCCTTGCCAAGATTGACTTTGTTTAAGTTTGGGGTGGTTCAACCACCAACTAGTATCCCTTTGAATGAATGGAGTGGTAATGGCCAACACTTTCACTGTAACAGTGGTATACACCGAGTTGTTCATATGACCGGGTTTTTCACCATCCTTTCTTTCAACTGGATTTGCGCCATGTAAATCCAGAAATTGACGAATGGACATGCTTTGAAAAAGGCAAATTCGACATGTGACTGTTTAGGGTATCTGCGGTAAATCGGGGGGGGTACATCTGGTGGCTGTTTTTGGTCAGGTGAGGCATCTTCCACTGCCACACACTCTTCGGGCATGACAGGCGCGCCAAAGGCAGATGTATGACTTGGTATTGCTGCCTAATGAAAATGCATCAAAAACAAAGATTAATCTGATGAGGCTTTGAACATGTTTTTTTGCAATTTGTTCCCTGATGTGTAGATACTAGAATTTGGGATTCCTACTGAGCTTTAATTTGTTGCTAGGATGAACGCAGCAGGTAAGATGTTGTGAATCTCTTATGGTTGGTGGCAGAAAGACAGGTCTGTGGGCCTGTGGTTTGTCAAAATTGACCCGCCAAAAGAAATCGGTGTTGATGATTCTATGACGTATCTGTGGCTGTTGCGTTCCCAAAGAAATTGGTACCCATAGGATCCATGTAAGGTGTATTGATCATCATTTAGTTGATCTTTATGTTCGGGACTTTGACTGTTTGACTACCATCATTGTTTAGACTACCCCCACCTTCCAACATTTAGACTACCAACATGATAGATTTAGGTAAATATACCATATTTATGGATGCTATGGGGCTTGTGATATGATGATAAACTGAATATGTAAATTCATCTTAAAACGCCAGGCCCGGAGGGCAAATCACAGGATGTGGAGAGTCACTTGGAAAGCGTTGAAAGGTAACCCGGTGGTGGAAGGATAGGATGTTTGCGGGAATTGCGGGAGCAGAAGTGCGAGTTTCAATCGCTGATTCTTTTGATATCATTCCCGAATGTTGTGGAAAAGCCCGTGATTTTTGTTTGGGGTCTCCATACAAAATCAGTGCTGCTGAAATTCCGTGCCCGCGCAAATTCTAATGTGTTCAAAAAAGTTCCGAGGTTTCGGCATGAGGTCCATACATGGCAGCAAGTTCTATAGAATCGAAACGTCAAAAAACGTCTAGTAGTTTGACTTTTTTTTGGACGTTTGAACATCACATGACGCCACCACACCCGAGAGGTATAGCTTAGGATCCGGGAATCCTCCCAAAAATGGTACAAGATTTCAGGGAAATCATGATGAACATGTTGCAGCCCAAAGCTTGCTTAATAGGATGTCAGGATCATTTGGATTGCAACTGGATCACAACTCATAGCTCATAACATCTCATAACCCCCACACTTCCAACTGGGAGAACTGATTCTCGGTTCTTGGCCCTCTTTGCATTTTTTTTTAGGAATTTTCTGACACATCCTAGTAGTCAGAAATGGGTGAACTGGAAGGAGGCATCAAGTTCTTATGGCGGTTGGCCCTACATCTCAGCTTGCAACATGAGGTGAGGATGAACGAGATGAAGATCCTGAAGGAGACACTGAAGCACCTGAGACACAACGGGTGCTGTTGGGGCTGTCATGAGTGGAATTTGTTCGCAGTCTCACCCAAAAGAGCATTCCGTTTCAGGACTTACGCCCTCTTTTTGGTGGGACTGGGGATTGGGCTAGAGATGATATTTAGTGCATGATTCATATGAGGTGATAATTTTGATGATGATATAATGATATCAGATTTTAATCACAAGAAAGATTATGATCAAGACAACGTCCAATATCTCAAGAAACATGATGGCAAAATATGACAAATATATACAAATATACCTTTGTAGTCACAAAGATTCGTATAGTCACAGATATTGAAATATTGACAGATTTGTGTGGGGCAGGGGCTTTGCGATTGGCGATTCTATTACGAAGTGGTGGTTTCATGTTTCAACTATTTCTATGTGTTTCCTTTGACTTTTAACTTTCACTCCAAATATTTGGAGTTGCATGATCCAATTTGACTTTCGCATTTTTTACTGCATTTGGTTGATTTTTATGTTTGAAGATTAGCATATATTCGATGTATTTATATATATATATAGGTATAATATAAGTATATGGTATATTTCTTATACCAGTCTCCCCCAAAATCCCAGGCTATTTCCTTTTGGGTTTTCCTTATGGAACCACATCAACCGCCCAAGGGCCGTGCGCGTGGGCCTGGTGCAACACCAAGCCGTTTGAAGGGTCGGCCAGCTGCGGGATCCAAGGCATGGAGCCCCGAAAAAAAACCGAGGAATCTCAGTGTTTCCGGGGTGTCAAACCCTGGTTACACCCCCCCGGGGAAAATGAAGGAATGTTTCTGTTGGTTCCCTTCAAACAAGGTCAGCATGTATATTTGCATGTTATATATTGTTTGGTTTCAGGAAATGGAAATTTTGAATCATCCGGGTTACACCCCTTCCCGAAAAAATGAACTAGGTGGTGGCTTCAAATATTTTTTAAGATTCACCCCGAAAATTGGGGAAGATGAACCCATTTTGACGAGCATATTTTTCAATTGGGTTGAAACCACCAACTAGTGAAGGAATGTGGTTTCGTTTCCCTTGAAAAAGGGGAGCATTCCTGTGATTTTTGTCGGGGGGAAATGGAAATTTTGAATCATCCCTTCCAACTTCCAACCATCAAGTTTAATTCGATATCTTCGATGTTTTTTTCAAAGGGGGTGTAAACCTACAGAAACCCTGAGGTTCTTCAAGATATATGTTATCTTAGATTCTTGTCAAAGGAGGTGTAAACCTACAGAAACCCTGAGGTTTTTCAAGATGCAAGATATATGTTTAAATCTAACAGCAAGGTAAATCCAACCCCTCCAAAAAAAATGCCAGTTTTCCAACCACCTGGGCGAAATTCATAACGACCACCAAACCGCCCGAGGGTCACCTGAAGAAATAGTGGTTTATATTGACGGGGAAATCCCTACAAAAAATGCCCAGAACCACCCATCCCATGAAAAACTCAGGGTTGAGCTTCAGCGAGGTCACCCACCGATGAATCAGGGAGAGGAATTTAGTGATAAGGTGATGTTTGCTTGTTCTTCAAATCAGGTGATGGGTTTTTACCCTGCTGGGAACTGATATATATATCCCCCTTTTTTCAAAAAGGCAGGCACTTTTGAGTCGATGATTTTCCTCCTTTTACCCAGGTAGGATAATTATGTTATTTCCCTGGAGGGTCTGTGTTTTTTTTTGATGTGCTTTCAAAAATAACCCTCCCCAGAAGGTCAGTGTGTGAAATTGTTTCTACGGAATGTTCTTAACTTCCCCCGAAGGTCATTTTTTTCGTTTAGGATGAACTTCCCTAATATTCATGTTGGCATGCGAAAACCCCCACAGTCACCACCAGGACTATGAACAAAAAATATCTGCTAGGCTCAGAAATCCCCATTTTTTCAGTATCTCAGCCAATGCTTAACCTCAATATTTTTGGGGATAACACATTAGTATGGATAAATGAATTAGGGTTAATGACTGAGTTGGTGGAACACTTTCCCGGTTTTTTCCATGCAACAGCAGTGGTCTTTTTTATCATCCCAAGGCTTCAAGGTTCACGTGTTTTCCAATTGGAAGTCTGCAATCATTCGAAAGTGGGGGTGGTTTTTCATCGAAGTTTGCCAATGCTCTCCAGATTCCCACCAACGTCATGGATTCCATGTTGGTATTCATCCATTTACGTTGAAACACCCTTGGGATTAATTGCATGTCAGGTGATATCCTACCAAGGGTGCGTTGCCATGGAATATGCTGCCAAGCTGCAAGTAGGGCTGGGTAAACCTCCTCGTATTTTCACTTGGCCGCTGACCAAAACGAGCGGCCAGAAAAAGAACTGATGTGGATGATGTTCCTTTTTTCATTTTGGGGACATGTTGAGGTTGTTTCGCTGTTTTGCTTCCACAGTGGGTACCTGATATGACACTAGCAGCTCCTTTGGCCATGAACGGAATGAATTCCATGATGGGACGCATATGCCTGAGATTTTCTGAGATTGTTCAGATGCATGATTCTCAATCAACCACTTTCGTTCAAGATTTTTCAACAAATGATATGTGATACTTAGATTTGCTTCTGGCTTCAGGGGCCTTTTCTTACAGTAGCCTCTCATGCTAGAAGTGCTTTCTGCAGTGACTGGTGAATCAGTTGCTGTTTTTGAACATGAGGAATTGGCAGATGCCTCAGTTAAGGCATTAAAACAGTGCTTGGCGAAAAAGCTTGGCATCCCACGCTTCCGACTACGGCTGCTTCAAGACAACTGTGCACCGGATGACGATCAAACCTTGATCAACGATCAAGAATTCACCCTTCAAGTGGTACAGCTTGTGATGCTGGAGTTTCTGCAGCCTGACAGGGAGCAAGATCAGAGCATCATGGTGGCATGTCGGGAGAATGATGACAAGCTTCTTGAGCAGCACTTGAACCAGCCGCGAAATCCCAATTTTGAAAATGTAAATGCAATGACGCCCTTGTGTGTTGCATCCCTCCATGGAAGTCTCAAATGCGTGTTTTTACTGATAGAAGCAGGTGCCAACAAAGACCAAGGCACAACAGTCAATGGATCAACACCTCTTTGCTTAGCAGCTCATCAGGGGCGCCTTGAAGTTGTCCGATTTCTCGTTGAGTGCGGTGCCAACAAAGACCAAGGCACAACTGATGGAGCAACGCCTCTTTTCATGGCTGCTTGTCGGGGGCACCTTGAAGTTGTCCGATTTCTCGTTGAGTGCGGTGCCAACAAAGACCAGGGCAAGACTGGATCGACGCCTCTTTTCATAGCAGCTCACCAGGGGCACCTTGAAATTGTCCGATTTCTGGTCGAGTCGGGTGCCAACAAAGACCAAGAGAGGACAAATGATGGAGCAACGCCTGTTTACATTGCTGCTGACCAGGGGCACCTTGAAGTTGTCCGATTTCTCGTTGAGTGCGGTGCCAACAAAGACCAGGGCAAGACTGACACTGGATCGACGCCTCTTTTCATAGCAGCTCACCAGGGGCACCTTGAAATTGTCCGATTTCTGGTCGAGTCGGGTGCCAACAAAGACCAAGAGAGGACAAATGATGGAGCAACGCCTGTTTACATTGCTGCTGACCAGGGGCACCTTGAAGTTGTCCGATTTCTGGTTGAGTCTGGTGCCAACAAAGACCAAAGTAGGACATACGATGGAGCAACGCCTCTTCTCATTGCTGCTGACGAGGGGCACCTTGAAGTTGTCCAATTTCTCGTTGAGTGCGGTGCCAACAAAGACCAAGGCAGGACAAATGATGGAGCAACGCCTCTTTTCATGGCTGCTCAGAATGGGCACCTCGAAGTTGTCCGATTTCTGGTTGAGTCTGGTGCCAACAAAAGACCAAGGCACCACAGATGATGGAAGGGCGCCTCTTTTCATAGCAGCTCATGAGGGGCACCTTGAAGTAGTCCCATGTCTAGGTAGTTCCTGATAGCAAGACACAGAACGCTGGAGGTGGGCAGAAAAGATGGTGTTGCCTTTTTTCGTAAATATGTTCTTCTTGTTCTTCTTCTTCGTCTTTTTCTTCTTTTTTTTCTTTTTCTTTTTCTTTTCTTCTTCTTCTTCTTCTTCTTCTTCTTCTTGTTGTTGTTGTTGTTGTTGTTGTTGTCGTTGTTGTTTTTGCTGTTGTTGTTGCTGTTCACCACTAAATGTACCACTATATGCTGAGAGGTTTTTTCACACCATGGAACTTTGTTTAAAAAATCTTTGTTGCCAAACACGCTCTGTTGGAAACCCCCATGTTTTTGTCAAATATGTTGTTTTGGGCATGGTTCTTGGCCCCCCAAAAAAATCCACCCACCACTTCCAGAACCTTCATCATCCCCAAATCATCCATCCCCAGAAGTTGCAACTTTTGAGGCCCGGAAGTTGGAGGAGAAGCAACGGATGGAAGCGGAACGTGCCCCACATCGGTGGGCACAAGGATTGAAATGTTCCGTACCCGTCGATCGCTTAGAGACCAAGGCCCCCGGGGATGGGAATGGCATGGGGAATGGCTTTGGGGGATCAATGGGAGATGGGGGGGGGGGCGGATGGTAATATACACAGCACCAACGGTTAAGGGAGGTAAAGGTTTGATGGTGAAAATTTCGGGGCAAGTAAGAGTTGGATTGCTATTTTTGCTGTTGGAAGTTGGCCAGCTACACAAAATTTGGAAGTTCCAAGTGTTACTTGGACTCGTTGCAGATTAAAGGGCTCTCCTTAGTTGAAATGGAGGAACGTGTTGAGGGGTTACAGCGACTGATTGAGGAAACGAAACAAAGGTAGGGAAAAAATGATTTGAAGGGAATGTGTTCCTGCCAGCTCGGGTACTAAACAAATGGGTTGTGGGTGGAAAAAACGTGAGGGGGGTAGTGCATTTTTGTTCAGATCGATGACTTACTAGTAGGGTTGTTAATCTGTGAATTGTCCAAATTCTCATTGTAAACGACCGCCCGCCGAAAATGAACGAATCTCCCAGCCTAAAGGGACCATTTCAAAAGGAGCTTTCATTTGAACCAACCAGCATTTTTCAGGGCCAAACTGTTAGTTTTCGATAGTTTTCGGGGGTGATATTTCTGCGGATGATCTTGTCACACCGGAAGTGGTCCTGTTGATTCACCATGCCCAGTCCGCAACGGGTGCAGCCGAGCGGCATCACTATGGAACCGTGGAGGTCTTAGATCATTCCATTCAGGCGGGGCCGGTTTTGGATCCACCCGGAAAACCTGATGGATCCATGGTTGAAGGCCGGAAACTTCCATAATGATTGAAAAAAAAACAGCATTACTACGGTAACTAATTTATGGAACAAAACTATAGATAATGAATATACACATTAAATTATATATAGATATACTTGCAACTTAAACTTGATGGGTGAATGAGACGTATTCATGGTAGGGTTTAATCAGATTGCCAGTTTTTTTGGGGATCCTATAGAATTATAGATTTTGTTCAAATCATATAAGCCCGATTCACCCCATGGCGCTTTTTTCGAGGCACATCAAGAGCAACAGCTCAGTTCCTTGGACGGTTTGAGATTTGAGAAATACCATTTGGAAAGGATCGATGGCGGATGGCCATCGCCACTCCCATGGCATTGATAAAAATCATGGCACCGTAGTTAGGCGCCTAAGCCACCGAACGGAGCGGAGGACCCCTAGACCACATGTGTAGATGAAATGGAACCTGAGAGTCACAGTTGTGTCAAGTTATGCATGCGACTTCAATGCCTCGGCCACCGCCAATAGAAGACATGTTCATTAAGCGGTTCATTCTTGAAAGAAAACAATAGGCAGTACACCTTCCGAAACAACTTCAACAGCTAACATATTCAAACATGATCTAACATGGAATTATTCATGTTGTGATTCCAGTTTGATCACCTGTCTTTACACATTATAGTACCACATCCTCCTTTTATCCAAACGGCTTTTCTTTAAGGGTGTGGAAAAAATCAAACGGCCAACGGATACACGCCCCACCTCAAATTGAAAAAAAAAATCATCTTCGAGGCATCCGGGTTTTCCTTTTGAATTTGGGGACCCTTTTTGAAGGAACAAAACGGGGTGAAAGTTTGACATGTTTGATTGGATTTTTTGGAATGGAACACAACTTCAAAAACCTCGCGCACACAATCGACTGTGGATTTCCCTCCTTGAAGTAGATTGTTACAAAATCAGTCACGCCAAGTTGACACAATTTTTCTATCTAGCGGCAGAAAAATGATGGGTTGCAACTGGCATTGGCTATAATGATAGTTGTTTGACAAAAACTTCAGCTGGAATAAAAAAACAAAACACACCAGTGAAGCAACCTGGATCTCCAGGAAGAGGTTCCCCCCATAGAGATCCGCTTGAATTTCCGACCTTCGCGCGGATTCGCATCGCTGAGGAGAAGACGAGTTGCGTGCTGCACTGTGGATTCATCAGGTCACTGGTGATGAAGCTTCTGGTGCAGCTGCAGCGCCTTGGATCCGGAGAGGTATCATATAGGGGAACATGGGGAACGGGGGCCCCTTGGGATAGGGGGTTCCTTGATAATCAACCCCATATACACCTTTTATTACGTAGGTATTTATTGGGTATATCCCTACTGTTGATGGAAGAAATCTGGCGAACCACTTGGTTTATCCGTTTATCCCATTATTTATGTGTGGTGTTATAGGTTTCAGATCCAGGATTTTTTCGATCAACACTATCATCACAAGGTGACTAGGTTTTGCTTTTCAAATGGGTGGCTCGACCACAAGTTCGTCACCAACTATTTCAGAAGGGGCAGGTGGCATTCGAAACTGGGAAGAGGTTTGATGTCGTTTTTGAGCTCCAAAATTCATGAGGTACTTTGGTCCGAAAATTAGGATATTCTAATCCATGAAGGATTTTTTGAAGCCAAATGCTGAGATGTTTTTCTTAAATCAGTGTGTAGGGGTTGATATAGCCTGTTTGACAATTGACAGTTTGCACAAGGTTTGATTTAAAATTTCCAGAAGCTGTTGGATTGACTGGCCAGGCATCCAAAGAGTACCTCTGCATGGTACAATTCAGCTGGATGGCAATCTAAATCTTTTTTCATTTCTTCATATATGTCTCCAATATGAAGTTTAAATTTGCTAGATGAAGTTTGTCCTAACTTACGCGTTTCAACAAGTATGATACTATGGCTCCCTGGAAAAACCCTACAGCTTAATATTCCATCATGACTGGCCGTGGTGCTGTAAGGCCGGGAAAGGCTCCCTGCAGGACGGACCCGTTCGGGCCAGAGCAAAGAAAAAGAACTGATGTGGATGATGTTCTAGGTGGTGGTTTCAACTATTTTTTATTTTCACCCCTACTTGGGGAAGATTTCCATTTTGACTAATATTTTTCAAAGGGGTTGGAACCACCAGCTAGTGTTCCTTTTTCATTTTGGGGACATGTTGAGGTTGTTTCGCTGTTTTGCTTCCACATTGGGTACCTGATATGACACTAGCAGCTTCTTTGGGGCCATGAACGGAATGAATTCCATGATGGGACGCATATGCCTGAGATTTTCTGAGATTGTTCAGATGCATGATTCTCAATCAACCACTTTGGTTCAAGATTTTTCAACAAATGATATGTGATACTTAGATTTGCTTCTGGCTTCAGGGGCCTTTTCTTACAGTAGCCTCTCATGCTAGAAGTGCTTTCTGCAGTGACTGGTGAATCAGTTGCTGTTTTTGAACATGAGGAATTGGCAGATGCCTCAGTTAAGGCATTAAAACAGTGCTTGGCGAAAAAGCTTTGCATCCCACGCTTCCGACTACGGCTGCTTCAAGACAACTGCGCACCGGATGACGATCAAACCTTGATCAACGATCGAGAATTCACCCTTCAAGTGGTACAGCTTGTGATGCTGGAGTTTCTGCAGCCTGACAGGGAGCAAGATGAGAGCATCATGGTGGCATGTCAGGAGAATGATGACAAGCTTCTTGAGCAGCACTTGAACCAGCCGCGAAATCCCAATTTTGAAAATGTAAATGCAATGACGCCCTTGTGTGTTGCATCCCTCAATGGAAGTCTCAAATGCGTGTCTTTACTGATAGAAGCAGGTGCCAACAAAGACCAAGGCACAACAGTCAATGGATCAACACCTCTTTGCTTAGCAGCTCATCA